>WEDG01001616.1:0-323329 GCA_017591395.1 Schistocephalus solidus
GTTCTCACCTACTAAAGTGTCGCTACATGAGTTTTTAGGCCTGTAAGGCTGCCACAACCCTCTTATCTTTGAAGGTTTGCCATATGATTGAATGTTCCTCCATCAAGGACTTGGGCTTAAGCTGCACCAATAAATTAGATCTTTCGCCTCATGCCGATAGAATTACGGCCAAAGCTGCTCAGATTTGCGGCTTTATTTCTTATAATTTCTACCTTCCTGAAATTAAATTAAGACTTTATCGTATGTTTGTACTTCCCCATTCTTGAATTTTTGCTGTCCTTTTCTTCGGTTTGATGAACGAATCTAGCTGTTCAAAAATTGAAAATGTTCAAAGAAATTTCACCAAAAACTCCTATATCCGACTCTTTTAACTACTTCCTACTCAACAAGATGCCAGCTAACGAAGCTAAAATTTCTTTGGGTCAGGAGACTTGAAGCAGGCTTTTTGTCTCCTTTTTCGACTAAATAATAGTTCAACTCTCCCAAAGCTTTCTGTCATTACTCCCCGTTAGTCTTCCCTTATAACCTAAGAAATTCTGAACTAATTATACCTCCCCCTGCATCCTCCACGTGTAAACGCTCTCTCTTTTTTGCTTCTAGGTATAGTTTTCTTTGGAATAACTTGCCAATTGAAATAAGGTCGTTAACTAGTCTATCTGCATTCAAGCGAAGACTGCACATTTATCTTAACACTGATTCTATTAACCTTTATTTTTCCTCATCTTTTTTCCCAGTAGCTTTCCCCATGACTCGGAGAAAGGACCATCGGGAATTTGAGTAACCCTCTTGAAACTATATTTACGCTACCTGGAGACGCCCATGAACTATAATGTCTCCTTATATCACCCGTCCTCCAAACGATGACGTCATTCGGACGTACAAATTCGGTGGTCCACAGTCTTAAATGCTGCGGTTTCTTTGGATACTAACCATCATCAGAATTCAATTCTGGATCCTATGATGCTGAGGACTTAAGTTCATTGACGCATTTTCGGGAGATTCTGTTTCATACGCCTAAGTGATCAAGAAAGAATCACCTCGACGTTTCATTATCTCATTCTGAAATGCTACTGCAGTATTACCCTATTCTACCACCTGACTATTTTTCCTAAGCAGTTTTTTTCTCCCTACCTTCTATTCGAAAAATGAAGGCGCATTGAACTCTGCCTCCATTTTCATGGAAGGAGTTTTTTTCACTGCATACTTTTTCTAGTTCACCATTAATTTTAAAACATTGCTAACTGTTGACATAGCAGGACAAGTTATGAATTTGTACATTTTATCTGCATACATTGTCATAACTTTATTTCGTTACTAATGTTTGCTTAGACAGTACCTTCCCGGTGCTAACCAAATATAAATTCTAAATTCTAAATTCTAAGGCAAAAAATAGATAAATAAGAAAATCTATGTCTTGCCCAGCTGTTAAAAAAGCTCCTGTCCGTAAAAAATTTACCGAAAAGCAAAATTCGTATGCAAATATAGCCTCTTCAAGCATACCTAATATTCATATAAAAGCTATCGCGTTTACCGAACTCAGTAAACCAGAGGATGGTTCGCTAGTTCAAAAGGGTGTCCCATCTAGTCATTGCTCCGCACCATCATCACTAAGCTCAGGTAGCAAAAGCAATAATCTGGCCTTACAACCCAGCACTACATCGCAGTTATCCGTGGCGTTTACATGCGATTTTGAAGAGGTTGGTAAATTTGTAAATCCAAAGCGAAAAACGTCCAAGAAGAACAAGTCGTGCAGGGATTTGGCTCCAGCCTGCCCAACACCCAGCTCATCTGACCTATCGGGCCAAGTGCACGAGTAACCAGTACTCACTCAGCTGAAAGATCTGAGTTACAAACGGGCCCTCGATTGAGTCGAAAACATAATGTAGTCATTAAAGGGGTCCCGGATTCAGCTTCAATTATTCCAAAGGAGCGAGTTAAACATGATTTGGATCTCCTTCAATTGTATGCAAAAACGATGCTAACGAACGGCGAGTCCATTCACAGTCTCAAGGCATATAAAATATTATAGCCCCTATCAGCACCCGAATCAAATCCTCGACCAAGACTTCTTTAAATTTTCTTGGAAAACGAAGCACAGGCACAGCTCCCGCTACAGAGAAAATCAAACCTATAGGCTACGCATTCTGAAGTTTTTTCAACCGGAATATGGGCTAAAAAATCGAAGGAAAATGTGCAATTATTGATAGAGCTGGAAACACGAAGGACCAGTGGTAAGACACATCTCAAAATAAGGGATGGACAGATATTTCAAGTGAAAAGAGCATTTCTTTAGCCGATGAAAGTCACTCTGACAGCCTAGGTGTCCCATTTCAGAAGCTGAAAACGTAGCCGCTTTAAATAATCGTCCTAAATGCCAGATCTCTGATTGATAAGATGCCTTTGCTCCAGACTCTAGTTTGCATCAACTGCCCCGACATTGTAAAAGATACTGAGACATGAACAACACCCTGTGCATCTGACGCCAAACTCTCTATTCTAGGCGTCGCTTACATTTGGAATGATAGAAACGAGGGCCATGGCGGAGGATGCTGTACCATTGTTAAGCAACCAATTACATTTCAGCCGTTGGACTATCGACAATTAACCCTGGTAGAAAAGAGCAGCTAACTCTGAGTTATTCTAAAAGATAACTGCTTTTTACTCGTTGGTTGTATCTACCAACCCCCAATACCAACGAGGATTTTCCTGTTTATTAAGGGAAAGATAGGCCTCCCTCTTGGTTACAGTAGGGCTCAAAGGCTCTGGTACATCATGAAATGGGAAAAAGTTGGTTTACATATTAGCTGCGTAAAATAAGCAGCTGTTGTTTGATCGAAGAGAGTAAACATAAATGTGTACTCGCATATTACGAGTGGCGTAAGGACCTGATATTTTTGTTGACAAGATTCTCGTGAATGAGTTATATGCGATAAGTTTTGAGATAATAAAAATGCTATAAAAATGGTACTTAAATATAGTAAGTAGAATTTTAATAATAGGAGTGTGATTTAACTGGGACGTGACTAAGAAGATCTGGGGATGTTATAGTGAGCACTGCTATACTAGTCCAGGTTTTTATTAAAAAGCTCAACGGAAGTAGTCCTAACAACATCCAGAGGCAGATCATTCCAAGCGTTGACCGCTCTCTTGGAGAAGAAGAAATTTCGTGTATCCAGTCTGGCCCCAGTTACACGTAGTTTGAGTTGATGACCTCTCAAGTTCATGGTAGTTGCTATCTGTAAGAAGTCTCCAGGCAAGTGGCAGCAGCCCTGACCACACATGATATGGAATGTTTGTATCAGGTCACCTCGTAGTTGCCAGTATCTCAAGAGAAAGAGATCAAGGTTAGCTAATCGGGTTTCATAGGGTTATGAGACCTGTCCAGTCACAAGTTTGGTTGCACGCCTTTTAACCTTTTCGAGGATATTGAGGTCCTTCGCGGTCCAGGGTCTCCAAGCTTGGATAGCGAACTCCAATGGCGGCCGCACAAAAGTTCGAAAGATTTTGGCAAAGCAGTCTTCATCAAAGACAGAAAAAGCCCGCTTGACAAGGTACAGGACTGACATCGCATACTTGGCTACCTTTGAAAAATGCAGCGAGGGTTTAAGGGAGCTCGAGACTCCCACTTCGAAGTCCTTCTTTGCGTCAACGTCTTGCAATGGTATACAATTCAGGCAGTTATCCATGAGATTCGGAGTGCTAGTTCTATCGACTCGTAGAATAGTGAATTTTTTCTCATTAAACGGCAAAAGCCAGTCCTTTGACCATCATTGAAGTCGGTTTAGGTTTTCTTGCAAATGCTTTACGTCAGCTGCAGTTCTGATGACCCTCTTACCCTTATATCATCCGCAAACATGGCGATATCACAATCCAGTGTATTGGTGCAGTCGTTGACGTACAAAATGAACAGGGTAGGGCCAAGAACGGAGCCCTGGGGAACACTACTTTTAACCGACACCTCCGCCGAATGCTGGCTACCGACATGGACGGTTTGAGCGTGGCTAAATAAGAAGCTTTTGATCCGTCTGAGGAAATTACCCCTTATGCCTGTTCGGTTAAATGTTTGTAGGAGTCGCTGGTGTTGGACACTATAAAATACCTTTTTAAAGTCAATGTAGGCTACATGCAACGCATTTCCTTCATTAACTGCTCGCGTTCAATGTTCCAAACAAAAGATCAAGTTCTTTACCAAGACCTGCATTTTTGAAATCCATGCTGAACAAAGGATAATAATTTATGCTGCAATAAGAAGTGTTTTAGCTCTCCCTTTATTATTTTTTCCATGATTTTGCAGCAGATCGAGGTGAGGCTAATTGGTTTGTAATTATTTGCGGAGACCTTGCTGCCACCTTTATATGGTGGTGTGATTCGGGCAGATTTCCAATAAGCCGGTAACATGCCGCCTTCGAATGAAGTTTGGAAAAGTATGGAAAACGGTTTGGCCAGTTCCGCAACGAGTTCCCTTAGTAACTCTGGCGGTACATCATCTGGACTCGGTGATTTAGACTCATTCAGAGCCAACAGCTCTTTATGAAAATTTGCTTCGTCGAAAGATACAACCTCTATTGTTGGACCCTCATCTAAGTTGTAGTCAGGGGGATTTAATGCGCTTTGACTCGTAAAGATGGATTTAAAGAATTCTGAAAGGTGCTCCGCTTTTTATAACTAATCTCTACGTTTTCGCTAGTCTTTAATAAATGAACTGGGTCCCTGTTACGCGTGCTCCCTCTAATGTTATTGTAGAATAACTTCCGATTTTCCACTGCACAGTTCAATAGGTATTTTTTGAAATCTTGTCGTGTCTTGAGGATAAGCCGTTTAACCTTATTCCTTTGTACCTTGTATGCGTTTATGGACGCAGAATTCTCATCAGCGAGTGGTTTCTTCCACAACCTCCGCTTTTTATTCACTTCTTTTTTCAACGTTTGAGTCAGCCATTGGGGTCTTTTATCCAGTCTCTTCCGTGAAATCAGGTAGTGGTTGCTCAGGAGAATATGCAATAACTCAGTTAACCATTCCCAATCCTTGGTCACATTGCCGGAAAAGGCTGATTCCCAGTTTATATTGTTGAGCCGAGTCTTCATTTGATCAAAGTCACCACGCCAAATATTTCTTCTAAATCTGGTGGGCTGTTCAGGCACCGAAAACATTGAGTAGTTCCAGTAAAGTACGACGTGGTCACTCCGACCTAGGGGAGGTAGACCTTGCACCTCATCAATACAATCTAGCGATTTCGTAAACACCAGGTCTAAACCGTTTGACTGCTGTCCCCCCCGCACTCTCGTTGAAAATAAGACGTGCTGAGTGAGGAATGAACTCAGTGTCATGTCGAATAAACGTCGGTCAAAAGCTAGTTCTGGACCACGTGCATATACTGAACTCCAGTCACTGAGCGGTGCATTGAAGCCACCCATGATTAAGACATCAGATCGAGAGGCAAATCTTTCTAGCCCTTCTAACAGGCGAGCGCCAGCCTCGAATTCACTTCTTGGTGGTCGGTAGACGGTCAGGAATTCAAGGCTGTGTGATCTCGGCACCTTTATAGTGAGCCAAATAGCTTCGAAGCTGCATGTTAAATGTTCTATTTTTTCTGACACTAGGCGTCCGTGTTTTACGTAGGTTATAATGCCTTTTCCCTGACGCCCTTCCTGGTCTCTTCTGAAAAGCTGGTAGCCGGGTATAGTAAACTTCCGCTCGTGCACCTTTTGGGACAACCAGGTTTCTGTCAAGGAAATTTCATCTGGTGATAGATCACACATATAGATTTGCATCTCGTCAAACTTTGATAACATGTTTTGCGCATTGGTGTACATGAATTTTTACTTCCGGTTTAAGGGACATGTGGTTAAGATGCTGCTCGAGCCTTCAGTTAATGCCTTGGCTGCGCGGTCATCCGTACCAGACCTGCCCGATTGAAGAATGTAGGACGCTGCCGACCTTGTTTGTTGTAGATAATCAAATTCCGCTCTCCCTCACTGAACCGCTATCTCAGTGTTAGAACTAGCATATGAGATTTCAGCCTTTTTGCTGGTGAGAAGTCCCGTTGAAAAAAGAGCCGGGGTTTGAGGCTTTTATTCTAAATCGCCTAGAATAAATGAGCCTAGACTGTTCGCTACTGACCAGCACGACTTTGAGTGGTCGAGGGCGTGTTGATTCTGTTTGTTTTTTGTCCGTTTTCCAAGGCGGGCGCCTATGATCAATTCTACTGCCTCAGAGGGTTCCAAAATGATATTCAGTAGGTCCTGGAAGAGCACTATGTCATCCTAAACTCGCTCTGTTAATGTGATTGCACTCAATTCCGGGAGTCCCTGTATAATGATGCATTTTTCTCTATCAATTTGATTTGCATCTACCATGAGAGTATCGTTAGATAAATGATGTTTGCTCGGACACTATTTGCTGGGGATGGCGGAGCAGATGCTTGTTCATGGCCTATTTTGCAAGACCTGGGAGAAGCACCTGGCGCAGAGGGCAGTGCATTGTAATCAGTAGTTCTCGAGGGGAAATCGATAAACCTGCTCGTACTTGGTTAAACAAGCTGGGATTTTATTGCGATTCGTTTATAGTTTTAGGGCCCACGGCATCTAATATGATAGGCGGCACGCTCATCGTCGTTTCTTGTTCGGATTGGGCGGAGATAATAGGTTTATTGATTTGGCACTGCTTGGCGCCGTCAAATCCTTAGAACACAGGAAAAAACCTAAAACAAACTCCTCTTTTCATTAAACACTTAAGCTTTGGTTTGTTTGTTTGCTTAAATAGCAGTGTTGAAATGACGAGTTTGTTTTAAGTAAAAAAAACCTGTTTTCCAAGGTTTAGAAATAGCAAAAATGAAGTTAAAACAGCTATGCAGAATGAAGATGAATGTATCAGGGAAATAATGTTTAGAGTCAAGACTAGTCTGTTATTGACGTTCGAGGGTATTCATTCATTTGACAGAGGTAGAAACGTCTGCGGTCGATTCGAAGGGATAGGTACTTCCAATCAGATGCGAGCGCAGTCGATTCCGGTGTGGGGTCTGCCGAATAATTAGACTTAGTTGACTGATTGCTAAAAAGGTGAAAATAGATTAGGAGCAAGAAGAGTTCAACGGTAAGAAACTTTCAATGCAGTCATACAGTCTTCATATTTGTATTATATATCATAGTGTTGATTATGTTTGATCTAGCTGTATGAAACCGCTAGTACCATTCGTTTCATAAAGCTATATCAAAACCTAGACGTGCGGCTCATTGCAAATTCGAATGACATAGAACATAAATGATGTTAAAAATGGAAAAAAACATACTACTAACAGACAGAGACAAAAATAATAAGTTTTGCAAGTTAGTTTTAAAGCAAATTGTTTACTACCCTAATAGCAATTCATATCAGACGTATATCTCACGGATATCCGCATGTCGAGATACATATGTCCACCGTATGTCGACTTTGTCCGCTTTTCCGACATATGCCCAATATCGAAATAGACGAAAAAGGGTCAGATACTTCCTACTTAACCCCCCATTTAAAACGAATACATATGGAACGCCCATTATTATTCGTTTACCGTGACCGCCAACAACGTAACCATTACTTCCCATCCTATTTAGCTCGCGTATTCGCCACTGAAGTCACAATTTCCCCTTTTCTCAACGTGTGGTACAAAATGTAAACACACAGTTGATGGAAATATAAAAAATGTGTATTATAAAACGTCCATAATAATATATAATAATAATAATAGTAATAATAGTTGTATTTAATACCGGTTTACAGGCATTGTCAGGTGAAATATTCAGTGGGTAGAGGCTGGCAGTGAAAAAAAACTCCTGAATATATATCATTATAAGTGTTTTTCCTATTTTCATGTTATTCAGGAGAAAAAACTGCCGCCTGTAAGGATGATAGCAATTCAGATCAGGGAAGGGCTGACACAATTGCAGTCTGTATGCAGTCTCTGTCTTTGCTAGGAACCGGGATTCTGCCTCAGGCAAGTAAGCATCCGTGTGCGGTCGCTCACTGTCTGCCGAAGAAGTCAACGGGTGCAGGCTGCAGAGACGGTGCCGTATCCCTCAAGATAACACCTGGGATCGAGTTCAGATGCCGCGCACTCCGTCGAACAGGAAAACAGATTCTACCGTGTCGGCGCCCAGAATTCTTGGAAACTGTTCTGAATGCAAAAAACTAGTAATGGTAATCTTAAACAAAGAATAACTCCGTTGGACTTTTATATTATGGGGAAGTTTATTCCACATGGCCATGGCGTTTATCGAAAAAGAACCGTCGATACTTAACTGTGCGAGCTAATGGAAGAAATAAAAAGACATTGCGATGACTGCTGCGCCGAGGATGGTCAAGCTGCCTCACAGTGATAAGGGGATTAAATGTACGATTATTCAAAAGCTTAAAAAGCAAAAAAATAGTCCCTTCTGCACTCGGCGAAACCATAAGGGATCAATGTTAACAAGGCCACAGCGTTCTTGATACGACAGATTACGGTGCTCCAACGATAAAAATTCTTTTTCGTGAAGAAGTGTTGGACCGATTCTATTTTCTTCCGTTCGCTATCGCGCAGAAGGCTAAATAGAAACGAGCAGTATTCCAGGCCAGGTCTAACGTACATTTTATAAAGGCGAAGTCTAATATCAATAGTTTTTAAAATTTCGGAGGATAAACCCGGCAGTTCTGCGTGCTTTGAGACAATCAGGGCGCAATGCTCTGAAAGATTGAGACCGTTGGAATATGATATGCCCAGGTCCTTAACAACGCCAGGTACATTTATATCGTGGCCATCTATGCTAAGATGAGGCTGATGGTTTTCACCGACAACCATAACGGAACATTTGTGCCAAGAAAGGGAAAGGCGCCATGTGCAGCACCACTGGGCAAAACGCCTCGAGATCATTTTTTTAATAGATCAAGCACGGTGTCGCGATCTGCCGGCTTTGTATCTATAGGCGACTTTTAAATCGTCGGCATACATAAAGGGCCTACCATTTCGAAATAAACCTGGCACATCATTGACAAAAAAAGACAAAATAAAAGCGGGCCTAGCACACTACCCTGAATAACTCCACTCCGCACACGTGCCGAGTTTGAGATAGCATTGGAGATCTTAACATGTTGTGTACGAGAGCTCAGGTAAGAAGATATCAAGCTCAGAAGTTTACCACATATACCGAAAGAGGAGAGTTTCAGGAGAAGAAGGGCATGGTCAACACGATCGAAGGCCTTGGTGAAATCGAAATAGACTATGTAAAGTGCAAAGCCATTATCCCTAGATTGTAGAACATGATCAAAGAAAGAGAGCTGACATGTGTCACAAGACCTAGTTTTGAGGAACCCATGCTGGGCTGCACTCAATAGGTTATTCTCAGTTAAATGATACATCATCTTATCTTTGATCAAGGTCTCCAGGATTTTCGAAGCTGCGGACAGTGTGCTGATTGGCCTAAAATCGTCAAATGACGTAGATTGGCCGCGTTTGGGGATAGGTAGAATATGCGATTCCTTCCATACACTGGGAAAGGTTTCACTTTCAAGAGCTAGATTAAATATCTTACATAGAAGTGACGGGAAAATATCATTAGCATCCGCCTTTATAATACTGATCGGTACGCCATCTGGTCCAGGACTATAAGATTGACGAAAAACGTCGAATGGCTACGGTTACGTCCCAGAGGGTAAAAGTTATGGTTTCGAGGACGACACCGGTCCAAACCTGGATGGGTGGAGGGGGAGCGGTCGAATTTTTCAATAAATGTTCTGGACAAGAAAACGTTAAAACTATCAGCCGTCAATTTGTCATCAACTACAGGATTGCCAATGGAATCCAGCAGTACGGGGTGCCATGTTTTACTATGGGTTCTAATTGCGCGTGAAAAAAGTTGCGCTACATTTAACGAACGGTTTTCGACATATTTGACCTCTTCAGCTAGCCGTTTTTCTTCGGTTAGCCTCTTGGCCTGCTCAAAAATACGGTGAATCAAGGGCAGAACGGAAATGTCGTTTTGCAAAATGGAATCGACGAGAGAGTTTACGCAACCTACGGCGAAAAAGATAAAGGGAGATAAACCTCATCCGCGACATTAATTAATTTCTTACGGGGAACAAAAACGAGAAATAAGTGGATCTAAAACTTGGTAAAGCATACCGGTACAGGTGTTCACATCCCTGACACATAAAGAAATTAGACCAGTCGTGGGAGTTAAGATGTATCAATAATTCTGTCGAAAGCGCTAATCGAAAAATCAAAGAAAAAAAGCTATATTTCTTGGAAGGCGTTTCATCGGTTTCGAGTTGTAGTGTAGAAACAACGATATCATGGTCTGAGCTCCCAAGTGGGCCTAATGATGACACTGTCAAAGGCAGGCAGCCTCTGCAGAAGATTAGATCAAGTATGCTTGATCCTCGGGTAGGGAAGTCAACAACTTGGGTCCACATGCCAATATCTACGGCCTCGAGAAAGTCCTCGAACTTTCTGGGGCCGGAGGGGACCGGAAACCAGCGAATGTCAGGAAGGTTGAAATCACCTGCAATTAAGCAATACTAAAAAATTTAAGTCAACTGCGGCATGGAATGCTTGTGAGAGACGAAGATCGAAATCCTCACTGGTATTGGGCGGGCAATAGACACAACCAATGAGTAAAGTGTTCCTATTTTTTAAGGTAATTTGAAGCCAGCAGCTCTCGTCAACCGCAGTAAATTGTGGATGATCTAAGGTCCGAAATTGCAGCGCTTGTTTAATGTGGATACAGCTTCCTCCACCACGACTATTACGGCGATCATTTCGAGTACAATTATAACCTATAAGAGAGAGTTCGGGGTCAGCTACGGAAGGTGTTGCCCATGTTTCAGTTACTATAACGATATCTGGACAGTGGACAAAGACTAGAGTCTGAAGCAGGGGCATTTTATTGAGCAAGGATCTAGCATTTAGAACGAACAGTTTAAGTGGGCAAGGTGGTTGTTTTTTAGGGAGAGTGGCTAATTCATCCAGTGGTTCACGGGCCACTGAACGTTGGGGGCGGGTGCTCCCGCCCTGTACTGGAAAAAAGGTGGGATCATACGCGCCTGATGTGGGTGAATCAGAGTAAAATATGGAGGTGGAAATGACAGAAAGGGGAACTGAGCACAACTGCTAGCTATTGGGGCATGACCGGGAAATCTCTGGACAGGATACTGTAAAGTATTACTATTAAGGTGACACAGAAGGTCAGGTGAGTCTATTAGTCCAGCAGGACCCTTCGTATTGAGAGACAACTGGGGAGACGACCGTAGCGAAAAATTGGCTACGGGTGGAGATGCACTGCTGTGGGTGGCACAGAAGCACTATTTTTGGGCGAGAATGTTTGTATGTTTTCGTTTATCGGCCCTCAGTATGAGACCTGGGTGATAGCTGGAAATTCGATGTTGTTGGGATGGGGGTTTTTGGGAGAAATAGGCGATAGTAACGGAGTAGTTTTCGTGGAGAGACTAAATTTTTGCGGTTTTCGAGTTGTTGAGACTTTAGCCGGACTTGTCTTGGAGCTAGAAATCTGCGTTGGTTTACCAGGAGTAACTGGTAAACTTGGTATGGTAATAGGCGGAGTACTGCCGTCTTGAGAACGAAAAAAAGAAGTACTGTTTTCTTGAGATCCCAAAAGATTAATCAAGGTTGGTTTCCGTGCAGAGTTAGCTGGAGCTTCAGATGGCGAAGCCATAGATGAGATTGGAGGCAATTTGTTCAACATGGCAACAGCGTTAGTCATTTCTCTGTTGCTTGTCGACAATTTAAAATTTTTCAGTTTTCTCTGCATTGGGGTGAGGTCAGGGGAAACCGAGGAATGCCATTTTCGACAAAATTCTCTACTAATCTCCTTCCTAGAGAGTATGAAGTCAACTTCTATCAAGGAAAAGAGCGTGACTAGTATGGGGGCATTACGACTGAGCGAGTGGAGTCGTTTAGCATACGCGACTCGGAATCCCAAGCCACTGCTTTCCAGAAACAAACGTGCGCCGTCGAAAGCAGATATGTAACTGGGAATATTACGCAGTATGAAATTATGCTTGCGTTTTATCCGTTCTTCGGTTTCGGAGCTAATTATCCCAATGAATTTAAAAGCCTGTTGGATAACTGTGTCAGAGGCATTGGTTATAGTTCCTTTAAGCAAAAAATCTACCAGTTCGTCGGACGACGATCGATTAACGCAGGACGAGGTGTAGGCTTGAGCAATCAGAGGATCAAGAGGTTCCAGATTTACGAAAGGGATTTTAGAGTTGACAATATCTACAGAGGGCTGCGAAGTCTCGCATACGCTAGATAGGTCCCCTTCTATTACTCTATTACTCAAGGATGGAGGGGATGCTGCAACCTTTCGTCTTTTTGCGAGTCGCTTGCGGGACATCGTAAGCTAGTAGACGGAATTTTGGTTTACTTAAAAAGAAAAATAGTGGGTTAATAATTTACAAGAGTATACTTAATTAGGCTAAAATGGTAGCTGATTTCAAACAGTTAATAGAAAACGACAAACTGAGCACAATTTTAACCACACTTATGCAAAGTGTAACTAATTAGTCCAAGTGATTATATGGCCGCCACAAATAATATGTAGCAGTAATAAGAGCTTTTTTAAACTAACAATTAATAGACAGTTCACTGCTAGGGGCAGTAAATACGGTAAAAATAATCCGTTCACTTATCTTTATGTACAATAATGGATATTGTCTACTTAATATAAATAATATGGGGTTGTGGAATACGTTCAATCAGGGGATAGCCGGGTTGTCAAGATGGGGGTTTGTAGTGGAGGTGGCTAGTCCTGGGTGGCATTCTAGAAATAGACAGTTAAGCAATATGAAAGGAAATCAACTCACCATAAAAGGGTAATTCAGGCACGTGTTTTTGAACCCTCTTGCCAGCGGCATCGAGGGACCTTTTCAGGTGCCTTACAAATGTGGCCTCCAACTTATAAAGGTTTAGACGGCCGCCACCATTCCACCTAACGTACAGCTCTAAATTGTTTGAAATTAACAATAGATGTTAATACCCACCTGTAATAAGTTCATAGGGGGATTTATAAACCCATTTGAATGGGAGCTGTACTGGCTGTCGGTAGAGTAAGCTCCGACGTTCGCAGTTTTGCTAGAATACGACGTTGGGTGGCCTGCATTTGCAGCAGCCGTTTCCCAATTATGTTGAAACGTCGATACATGTCTGCTTGAAATTCCGTTTGGGATTCGGAGGCAGATGCGTCTAGAACAATGAAAACTCATAAGATAACAGTCTTACCTGCCTGCTGAGGACATCTCCTGGAAGGCAGAGTTTCCACTGATGTGTCAGAGATGGCCTTTGATTGTTCTTCCTATTCATACTTATATGTGCAACATGCTACCTACCAGTGAAAGTGTAGGTGTCTGATCCCACAAGTAGGAGTCCTCTTCGCTGTAACGACGTTGTCGCTTTGAGTGCCGCTGTGAGCTCATGATCAATATCTACAACCGCACAGTAATGTATAAGTTTAGCATCCATGCGATCTAGCCGGTGCATCACATATAACAGCTGCTATGCGCACCATAACTGACTGATCATAGTTATCTAAACTAATACCAGTTAACTGTAACTGATTTCACTAACACGAAAGCTGTAAGATGCCCTTAGCAGTGTTCGGGGGTCTGTGGGCATGTCTGGGACAAGCGATTTAAAAATTTCTAGAACATTACGTAGGTGGCTATGGGCAATGTTTGATTCAATAGCCCATTCCCTTACCCTATCCTGAATAGACTTATGCGAAGGGATACCACTCTCTACATCAACGGGCATGTCGATCAAAGTTTGAGCACTAGGCGATGCTGACGTGCATTCCTCGTCATGTATAACTCGTCTGCGCTTTAATCTATATCTATTAAGTTCATCATTAACTTCGCGGTATATTTCCGCGACATCGCGGGCAACATGCCTTCTAATGGTCCTTTTACAGGGCTGCCTATACATTGTAGATGGTTAATAAACAAAATAAATTGATATAGTAAACAGGTAAGCAATGTAAATGAGAAATAGGGTTTGACAGAAGGGCAGGCAGAATTTCGGTCAACCACGTACGTACGCAAGCCACGAGAAATAAAAGTGTGATGGCCGCTTCCCGCGCCTACTCTAGACACACTATCATGCCAACCAATCACAGCACGGAGTCTTAATAAAGATTAACCAATGAGCAGAGGCTATGTCCTATCTCGGAATGTCGAGATTTACGTATATCAGTGCTATATATGCATGCTATTAGGGTAATCATAAAATTATACATAAAAATAAAGACGCTATCCAAAAACATTTTAAAATGTAAAGTTATCATAATTTTTTAAATAGTTTTAAAGATAGAAAAAAGCTGCTTTTAGATAATGGATATATAAATCATTAAATTGAGAGCCCTTGTGCATAGCCAGAAGATAGGTATTTATGAGTCTTGTAGGTCACTAACCACCACTTATAGCTTGCCCATAACCAGAGGGTGTACCACATAACCAGATGATAAGATTCTTAATCTCTGTGTGCATTGCAGGTCGTCGTAGGTGGTTTATAAAAGGACATGAAATAACTAATCGTGGGAGATTCTGGCCTGAGTATCCGGTTCTAGTGAATGGCTATCACCGCACGCAAAGTACGTTTGGATTTTCAGCTTGACTTCTAGGTGCAGATAATACAGCTCATCGGGAGAACTCAGGATTGAAGAAGCTATCGCCAACAGTAACTGCCGCGTCAGAGCCCTTTCGGCCCGAATTCTATGTTGAAGAACTGAGTTGAAAAATGCCCTATCTTATTCAAAAATAGATGTGTGCTATTATTTAACATATATTGTTTGATTTTTATTTTAAATTCTCGTATGGTTCGACTATTTCTAATAGAATTTGGCAGGGCATTCCATATTGTCGCGTATCTTATGGAATAGAAGTTGGATCGTTGGGCCTTTTTGAATTTCGGAATTTTTATAATATTTTCTGAATTTCTAGTGTCTCGGGGACCGTTTTGATTTGTTAGTATATTCATTCTGAGAATATCTTGGTCGTGTGTGATTTTGAATAGAAAAGTGAGACCATTTTTGAGTCTTCTGATCCAGACGGGTTGAAGACCATATCTATCGTATAGTTCCATGTATGAGCCTTGAAAGTCATCACATTTGGATAAGGATCTGGCTTCTAGTTTCTTTCGGCCATCTGATGGCATAATGCCAAAAAAATTGAGCAGTAATCCAAGAGAGGTAAAACGTACATTTTATATAGTCTTGTCTTTAGGGCAGGTGAGGAGAAATTTTTACAAATGAATCCGCATAGTCTAGTGGCTTTTGGTGATATTTGTTTAACGTGGGGAGATAAATCAAGAGTATTTGTATAGCTAAGACCTAAGTCTTTTATTGATGTTGTCTCGGTTATTTCCTGATTATTGAAAAATATGGGAGGAAGTTTTTGTGAACCAAAGATCAGGAGATGACATTTACTTGGAGAGAATGGCATTTGCCATAGAGTACTCCATTCGCTTAGTTTTTTAAGATCATTTTCAATCGTTCTATGCATACTGGCTACTGTATGCTGGTTATATGCATATGCAAGTTTTAAGTCGTCCGCATATAAAAATGTTTTAGCTGACGTTGATATAGAAGGTAAGTCGTGAATGTATATAAGAAATAGGAGGGGACCTAGGATAGTCCCCTGAAGTACTCCACTACTAATATGAGATGGTTCTGAGACTACGTTTCGAATTTGTACTACCTGATATCGGTTTTGAAGGTAAGATTTTAGAAAGTCAAGAAGGGAGACCCAATCCCATGACTTTTTAGCTTCACTAGAAGCCTTTGATGGGGTACTTTATCGAACGCTTTTTTTAGGTCAAAGTATATCGTAGCTACCGTGTTTCCGTCATCTCTGTTACTTGAAACGAATTCAAGGAAGGTGAGATGGCAGGACTGACATGACTTTTAGGTAAGAAAGCGTGTTGAGAGGAAGGTATGAGGTTAGCGTTTGTTAGATAGTTTAGCATTTGTTTGGAAATTATTTTTCTAGTATTTTTGCTATTACCGCTGTTCGGTGAACACCACGATAGCTTTGTGTATCAGATCGGTTCCCGTTTTTAAAGATTGGTGTAATGCTTGAGTATTTCCAGATTTCTGGATACATACTATTCGATTGGAGTAAGGAGAATAGACTAGACAGCAGTATTGGAGCATATATCATATGCTTCAGTATGCAAGGTGGGATTTTATCCGTCCCATAAGAGGTGGAATTAGAAAGTTGTCTGATAGCTTTTTGACGGTTTCTTCGCTAAAACAGATCTCATTGAAGGTAAATGTTGTCATTTCTGTTGGTGGGTATCGGCTCCTCCTCAACTGAATAGTTGGCTGAGAAGTACTTATTGAATAAATTTGCTATTTGGTTATCGTCCGTTATTACTTGTCCTGCGTCATCAATCATGAGTTGGGGACCTGGTTTTCGATTAGTGTTCATTTGCTTCCGAAAGATCTGGGCTGTTTTTTCGGAGGACTCTATTGCCCGGCGTTCCGCTGCTATGTTTTTATTTGCTTCCATTTTTCAACTAGATCATGAATTTCCCTAATTCGTCTGAGTGTGGATAAATAACTAACTGAGGGATCATGAAGTTGTTTTTTTAATTTTTAGTCTCTTAGAAAGGAAGTTAGAATTTTGACTTATATGGGGATTTCTCATCTATTAAGGTATCTCGAATTATAAAAAGAGTAGAGTATAAAAGGTTAACAGCTTCCGTCGCGGATGTCGTTAGAAGATATGAACTCCAGTCTAGTGACCTTACATATTTGTTCATATAGTCAATGTCGAGTTTTTTGGATTTATGTTAATGTAACTAGAATCTGATGTTACATTTATGTTTAGAGGGAGCATTGTTATTATTGCCTTATGATCACTTTCAAAGGTTATGCTGTCGTAATGCGTATGTAGGGCCAGATATCAATTGTGAGAATAATATCTAGTATGTTGTTTCCTCGGGTCGGTTTATTGATTATTTGTGTCCAGTTATGGAAGAAAATTGATGAAAGCAGTTCATCGTGTCTGGTGGGGGCTGATAGTTTAGCCCAGTTTATTTCAGGACGGTTTAGATCGCCTGCAATTATCTTATATTCAAATTGAATATTTGATAAAGTATCTATTAGATTGGTTAGGCCAGTGTCATCATTACTACATTCTGGAGGAGTGTATAGACATCCGATAAGTATATTTTTGTGCGATAGGGATTTTACTGTGGCAAAGCATGCTTCGCCAGGAAAGTTTCGTGTGAAACATCGAAACCACTTTGTTCAATGGTAGTTTTGATGTATATCATACAGCCACCGCCTCGTTTATTAATGCGGTCTTGTCGATAGAAATTGTAGTTTGGGACAGATAGCGAAGCATTCGATGTTAATTCATTAACCCATGTTTCCGTTAAACAAACTATATCGGGATTATAGGCTTCAACGAATGTCTTAAGTTGTGGTATTTTATGTACTATCGATCTCGCATTAATAAGGGCGATACTTAGGATGTCGGATAGGGAAGAGCCCAGCTGTTGTGAAAAAACTGATTTCTAAAACTGTTTTGATTTTGCGATGGGCTAATAGAAGGGAAGTGTGTAACTTTTGGAAGGTATGGTGAGAGATGAGGGAATGGGTAAGAGTGTATGTGTTGAGAGGGTGGTGGGATTTGAGTGCATGGGTTAAAGTGTATGGGTTGTGTGTAGGTGTTAGAGAGCATGGGTTGTGTGTAGAGGTTATGCCCCATATGGGGGAAAGGATTAACTGGGCGGTTATTGTAGATACCTGGGGTTATTGTCGGGAAGGTTTGCCGGCCTAGGTAACTGCTTTGGTTACCATAAGTTGTTACTATGTTTGAACGGTTAGCATGCGTTGGTTTACTCCTATGCCATGCATTTGGATTTGAGGGAGTTGAGGTGTTATTATAAGAGGTTATTCGTGTCTTATGAGAGTTTAGAGAAATTGGAGCACTTATATTACTTGGGTTGACATTTTTTTTTGGCTTTTTGGTAGTAACGGTGTGCTCAATAAAGCTTTTTGCATTGGATTACTAACTGGGAGACAAATTGGGTTATCTTTTGAGCTTGAAGGGATTGACACGCACGTTATAGGATTTGTATTATTTGCTGGGTCGACATTTTCTGTTACTAGTTGTTCAGTTGGTGGATTCGTAGTAACATTTATATTACTATCTAATATTGCGACATGACTGGATCCAGAATTTGTGTCATCAAGCTGTTCCAGGGAGGTTTTAGCATTTTGAGGTGCTCGTTTTGTTTGATTCTGACCTCCTCTCCTAACTGCTGAAGCAGTTATTCGATTGGTATTATGAGTGTCAGAATAAAAATCAGATAAACTTGCCAAAGGTTTGGCTAAGGAAACACTATGTTTATCATTTTGATTAAACTGGCTTGTACGCTTTGAATTATAGTTGGCAGCGTTGGAAGTGCCTGCTTGAGGTTCAACTGAGGAGAATATATGATTAACATCTGTTTTGAGCTGCGTGGCTTTGGTCTGAAGTTCACGTCTTTGCATAGGTGTGAGGTCTGGACTAAGAATGCTTTTTGGGTGAGCAGAGTTCGGTTCACTTCAGGGTTTTGTAGAACTAGATCGGCTTCGGTTTGTGAATAGAAGGTCACTAACACTGGCTTATTTTTACTTCTAGAATTAAGCCTTTTGGTGGAAGCTATGCTGATGTTTAGACCACACGAGTGTATGAGTTGTTGGATTGATGGTGTGGGGTTAACCGTGTGGGGGATATTTCTGATAATGACATTAAACTTGCGTTTGGACCTATCAGCGACCTCTGAAGAGATAACGTGTATAATAGGTTCTATTTGTGGTACGCTTGTTAAGCTGGTCGCAAAGCATTTTGGGTCTAACAGTGAGTTGAGCAACTTAAAAAGATGTTCATATTTGTCGATAAAGTTTTGCAGACGTAGGATTGCTGAGAGATCTAGTTTATCGATAGTTAATTTTGCGTCCGTCATATTTCTGGTATATGAATGCGTGAGGATTTAGACGGTTTGATGCCACAAATTGGGAGCTAGGGTACAGAAGTACACTTCTTATAAATTAAGATTATAATTGAGTGAGAAAAAATATCTCAATATCTTCAAATAATAAGCAATTTAAACTTATCTTGGAGTTGAGGATTTTAAGCGGTTGTGCACAATGTATCGGTGGACCTGCTCTATTACTCTTGGCCTTTTAACTGACAGATTTAGTTTTTTTCTGGTTTTTTTCGATTTATCTCCCTGTTTTTTTCGTTTTGCATTTTCACTGTTTGTTCTGGGGCTACCGTAACAGCTACGGAAAGTGTTGCTGGCGTTTTTATATGCTGTTTATTTGCCCTACTTGTAGTTATCCGTCAAATAGATTCATTCGTATCGTCGACTGGGCCTAACCTAGACCGTAACACGAATTTCATCTTCTCAATCTCTTCTTCGAGATGACTGATCTTTCCGGCCAACCCCTGGCACCCACTACATATTCTGTCGGCATGTGGTTCGCCCATACAATCAATTATAGTTTGCGATATCGCTTGTCATCGTAATGCGGTGGCCAAGTGGTTAGTGCGCGCGGCTAAGTTGGCGAGAGTCTTTAGATCGCCCCGTACTCTGACACGATATTTTGGGTAACAGTGCACATATCTGTCATGCCATGAATTTACACAAAAGGAAGAATCTGCAGGGTAATGAGGCTATTTCTACGGCAACATTGTGGACAATGGCTATGCTTATATTAAGTTTGTCGAAATATTGCAAAGAGTAAAGGCCTCATGAACGTTTTCAGGTAAGCCTATTTTGGATAAACTGACAAGCAGAGCATTAAGCAGTGTAGAACTGATCGACTCAGAGTTTTATAGATGACGCTCCACTAATTTACGAACAGTTTGATGCAGTGTTTTGAGCGAGTAGGCTGCGTAGCTCAAGCAGAGATTTCCGTGGAAGTCTTTCGCGAAAGAATGACTGTTTTGCACAAATTTTTCTGGTCGGACTGTAAGGATATCGATGGATCTCAGTGGAAGGATTGATGACAAAAAGCGTTTTTTAATCCACTTTTTGATTGAAGAGAGCTATTTGCGGTATTTTGACAAAATTAAAAATTTCTCTTCCTGCTGCTCAAAATTCAAACCTGGCGTGCATACATGTTTACGATCCTTGTTTTCCGCAAGCATTTCACGCCGCAGCTGATTTAAATCTGAAGTACTGCTTGATTGCAGGCGACTAAAATCTTGCTGAAGTTCATTGGCTTTCCCCTTCCGGTTCTGCAAATTTTGGAGACCTACGTAAGGCCATAGATATTGGCATGTGGGAAAACGTCGTTGATTTTCCCACCCGAGGAAAAATCATACTGGACCTTATTTTCTGTAGAGGTTGACAGCCATTGTCAGTGTCACCTTGAGATCCACTTGGGATTTCTGACCATGCTATAGTTCTTTTAACACTAGAACTCAAGGTTTTTGCAACTTTTTTCTAAAAATATAGTTTTGTCCGTGATTTCAGATCAGCAAATATGGGAGAATTGCTAACACATCTAAATTCCCACGATTGGACTAATTTCATTTTATGTTTGATTGTGAATGTTTGTAATGATACATTAAACCAAGTTCTAGGTCCACTCATTTCTCGTGTTGTTCCCCGTAAGAAAAATAATCAAGGATGAAGTCTACCTCCCTTTATTATTCCACCGTAGACTGCGCAGACTCTTCCGTAGTTTTCAGATACAAAACAACAATTCCGTCCTGCCCTTGATCGAACAAATATTTGAAGAGGCTAAGAGGCTGTCTGACAAAAACGACTAGCTGAAGAGGTTACCTTTGCCGAAAACCCTTCGTTAAATGTTGCAAAACTCTTTTTGTGCACATTAAAAACGCAGAAAAAAACTCAGTACCCTGTACTTCGAGACCCTTTTGGAAACCCTATAACTGACGCTAAGTTGACGGCTGATAGCTTCTATGCGTCCTTGTCTAGAACTTTTAGTGAACATTTGGTCACCCCTTTCCAAACATCCGGCTTTGAACCGATAAAGTCCTTGAAACAATCACTTACCCTCTGGGACGTGACCGTAGCCATTCGGCGTTCTCGTCAGTCTTACAGTCCTGGACCAGATGGCGTCCCAGTCAGCGGTCTAAAGGCGGATGCAAATGATATAATTCAGTCACTTCTGTATAAGATATTTAATCTTGCTCTTGAAAGTGAAACCTTCCCTATTTTATGGAAGGTATCGCACATTCTGCCTGTACCCAAACACGGCCGGGCTACGTCATTCGACGACTTGAGGCCGAAAAATACACTGCCGGCAGTCTCGAAGATCTTAGAGACCCTTGATTAAAGACTAGCTGATGGTTCACCTAACAGAGAATAACCTACTTAATGCGGCTCAGCATGGGTTCCTTGAAAAAAGGTCTTGTGACACCTGCCAGTTCTCTTACTTTGATCATGTGCTACAATCAAGAGATAGTGGTTTGGCAATCTACACCGTTTATTCCGACTTCAAGAAGGCTTTTGATCGTGTTGACCATGATCTCCTCCAGCTAAAACGTACCTTCAACCAGCTTAGCCCGACTGTGCACAATCGCTTAAAATCATCAATCCCAAGATAAGTTTAAATTGCTTATTGTTTGAAGATATTGAGATATTGTTCCACTCAATTATAATCTAAATTAATAAGAAGTGTACTTCTGTACCCTAGCTCCCAATTTGTGGCATCAAAACCGTCTTAATCCTCACGTATTCATAAACAAGAAATATGATGGACGCATGAGTAAATATCGATAACCTAGATCGCTCAGCTATCCTACGTCTGCAAAACATTATCGACAAAATATGAACGTCTATTTACGTTGCTCAACTCACTATTAGACTCAAAATATTTTGCAACCATCTTACCAAGCGAACCACAAATAGTACCGATTATACACGTAGTCTCATCAGAGGTCGCTGATAGGTCCAAACGCAAGTTTAATGTCATTATCCGAAATATCCCCCACACGTTAAACCCCACACCATCAATCCAACAACTCATACACTCGTGTGGTCTTAACATTCGCATAGCTTCCACCAAAAGGCTTAACTTGAGAAGCAAAAATAAGCCAGTGTTAGTGACCTTCTATTCACAAACCGAAGCCGATCTAGTTCTACAAAAACCCTGAAGTTAACCGAACTCTGCTCACCCGAAAAGCATTCATAGGTTCAGACCTCACACCCATGCAAAGATGTGAACTTCAGACAAAAGCCACACAGCTCAAACCAGATGTTTAATCATACAGTCTCCTCAGTGGAACCTCAAGCAGGCACTTCCAACGCTGCCAACTATAATGCAAAGTGTATAAGTCAGTTTGATCAAAATAATAAACAAATTGTCTCCTTAGCCAAACCTTTGGCAAGATTAGCTAATTGTTATTCTGACACTCATAAAACCAATCGAATAACTGCTTCAGCAGTTAGGAGAGGATGTCAGAATCAAACGAAACGAGCACCTCAAAATACTATACCCTCCCTGGAACAGCTTGATGACGCAAATTCTGGATCCAGTCATGTCGCAATATTAGATAGTAATATAAGTGTTACTACGACTCCACCAACTGAAAAACCAGTAACAAAAAATTTCGACCCAGTAACTCATACAAATCCTATAACGTACGTGTCAATCCCTTCAAGCTCAAAAGATAACCCGATTTGTCTCCCAGTTAGTATTCCTATACAAAATGCTTTATTGAGCACACCATTACTACCAAAAAGCCCAAAAATGTCAACCCAAGAAATATGAGTGCTCCAAACTCTAAAAACTCTCATAAAACACGAATAAGCTCTTATAATAATACCTCAACTCCCTCAAATCCAAATGCATGGCATAGGAGTCAACCAACGCACGCTAACCTTTTCAAACATAGTAGCCACTTATGGCAACCAAACCAGTTACCTAGGTCGGCAAACCTTCCCAAGAATAACCCCAGGTATTAACAATAACCACCCAGTTAATCCTCCCCCCATATGGGGCATAACCTCCACACTCAACCCATGCACTCTAACGCCTACACACAACCCATACACTTTAACCCATGCACTCAAATCCCACCACCCACTCAACACATACACTCTTAACCATTCACTCATTTCCCACCATACACATCACCATACCTTCCAACAGTTACACGCTTCCCTTCTATTAGCCCATAGCACAATCAAAATAGTTTTAGAAATCAGTTTTTTTCACAACAGCTGGCCTCTTTTCCCTATCCGACATCCTAAGTATCGCCCTTATTAATGCGATATTGATTGTACATAAAATACCACAACTTAGGACATTCGTTGAAGCCTATAATCCCGATATAGTTTGTTTAACGGAAACATGGGTTAATGAATTAACATCGAATGCTTCGCTTTTTGTCCCAAACTACAATTTCTATCGACAAGACCATATTAATACACGAGGCGGCGGCTTTATGATATACATAAAAACTACCATTGAACAAAGGGTTTCGATGTGGTTTCACACGAAACTTTCCCTGGCGAAGCATGCTTCGCCACAGTTAAAATGCCTGTCGCACAAAAATATACTTATCGGATGTCTCTACACTCCTCCAGAATGTAGAAATGATGAAACTGGCCTAACTAATCTAATAGATACCATATCAAATATTCAATTTGAATATAAGATAATTGCAGGTGATCTAAACCGTCCTGAAATAAACTGGGCTAAACTATCAGGCCCACCAGACATGATGAACTGCTATCATCTATTTTCTTACATAACTGGACACCAATAATCAATAAGCCGGCCCGAGGAAACAACATACTAGACATTATTCTCATAAATGGTATCTGGCCTCTACATACGCATTACGACAACCTAACCTTTGCAAGTGATCATAAGGCAATAATAACAATGCTCCCTCTAAACACAAAAGTAACATCAGATTCTAGTTTCATTTACATAAATCCAAAAAAAATCGACATTGACTATATGAACAACTATTTAAGTTCACTAGACTGGAGTTCATATCTAATTACGACATCCGCGACGAAAGCTGTTAAACCTTTTATACTATAACCTTTTAATAATTCGAGATAATTAAAATAGATGAGAGATCACCGTATAAGTCACAAATTCCTAACTTCCTTTCCAAGGGACGAAAAAAACTAAAAAAACAACTTCATGATCCCTCAGTTAGGTATTTATCCACACTCAGACGAATAAGAGAAATTCATGATCTAGGTGAAAAAATGGAAGTAAAGAAAAACATAGCGGGAGAACGCCGGGCAATAGAACCCTCCGAAAAACAGCCCAGAACTTTCGGAAACAAGTGAACACTAATCAAAAACCAGGCCCCCAACTCATGATTTATGACGCAGGACAAGTAATAACGGACGATAACCAAATAGCAAATTTATTCCATAAGTACTTCTCAGTCAACTATTCAAATGAGGAGGAGCCGATACCCCAACCAACAGACATGACAGCATTAACACTCAATGAGATCTGTTTTAGCGAAGAAGCCGCCAAAAAGCTATCAGACAACTTTCTAATTCCACCTCTTATGGAACGGATAAAATACCACCTAGCATACTGAAGCCTATGAAATATGCTCCAATACTGCTGTCTAGTCTATTCTCCTTACTTCAGTCGAATGGTGGGTATCCAGAAATCTGAAAATACTCAAGCATTACACAAATCTTTAAAAACGGGAACAGATCTGATACACAAAGCTATCGTGATGTTCACCGAACATCGAGCATAGCAAAAATCCTAGAAAAAATAATTTCGAACCAAATGCTTAACAGTCTAACTAACGCTTACCTCATATTTTCCTCTTAACACGTTTTCTTACCTAAAAAGTCATGTCAGTCCTGCCATCTCACCTTCCTTGAATTCTTTTTCAAGTAACAGAGATGACGGAAACACAGTCGCTACGATATCCTTTGACCTACAAAATGCGTTCGATAAAGTCCCCCATCAAAGGCTTTTGGTGAAGCTAATAAGTCATGGGATTGGGTCTCCCCTTCTCGACTTTCTATAATCTTATCTTCAAAATCGATATCAGGTAGTACTAATTCAAAACGTGGTCTCAGAACCATCTCATATTAGTAGTGGAGTACTTCAGGGGCCTATCCTAGGTCTCCTCCTATTTCTTATATACAATCACGACTTATCCTCTATATCGACGTCAGCTAAAACATTTTTATATGCAAACGAATTAAAACTTCCATATGCATATAATAAGCATACAGTAGCCAGTATGCATAGAATGATTGAAAATGATATTAAAAAAACTAAGCGAATGGAGAACTCTATGGCAAACGCCATTCTCTCCCAGTGAATGTCATCTCCTGATTTTTGGTCCACAAAAACTTCCACCCATAATTTTCAAAAATCAGAAAATAACCGAGACAACCTCAGTATAATTCAGTATAATTCAGTATATATAAGGGAGATAGGCAGAGCCTTTAAAAACCCTATTTACAGATAGACGCTAGCAAAACAAGCAAATGTTACATGGCGATAGTCGTTTTAGTATATCAATCATTGCTGTCGACTAATTATATGTTCATCAAGTAAAAATGCATCAAGTCTTCTTTTAAACATTTCAACGCTTTCAGCCTGAACAACTGAGGCTGGCAGTTTGTTCCATTCGTCAATCACCCGTTGGGAAAAGAAGTTGGCCCGCACTTCAAGTTTGGCGTGTTTTTTTCAGTTTGTATTGGTGACCTCGGAGACTTGTCATGTTTGCCAATTCAAAAAGTTGGCCATCTGAAGAGCACAATCAACTCCTCTGACCATTTTGAAGACTAAGATCATATCCCCTCTGTATTGCCTATAAGAGAGAGGAAAAATTTAAAGTCTTTCTAGGCGGCCCTCATAGGGTAGGCATTCCAATCCGCTGACTAGTTTCGTTGCCCTCCGTTGAACTTTCTCCAGCAGAGCGTAGTCATGTTTCGTCCAAGGGCACCACGCCTGAACGCAATATTCCAACACCGGCCGGATAAATGTTCCAAACACGCGCCCAAAAAGCTCCCCGTCAAAATTAACGAAGGACCTCCTGATTGCGCCTAAGATACACATAGCTTTCTTTGCGATATTCGCACAGTGCGACGATGGTTTGAGAGTTTGTGTTATCCATATACCCAAGTCCTTTAGAATGTTTACCGCCTGGAGTTGGT
The DNA here is from genome assembly GCA_017591395.1 of Schistocephalus solidus. NCBI lineage: Eukaryota > Metazoa > Platyhelminthes > Cestoda > Diphyllobothriidea > Diphyllobothriidae > Schistocephalus > Schistocephalus solidus. Next base: position 26,162 of record WEDG01001616.1, read on the forward strand.
GACCACTGATGGAGTACTGGTATTCAAATCTAATCAGCCTTCTGGAACTAGACCGCAGTCGGATTATTTGGCATTTGTTAAGATTAAGGTTCAGCAGCCACTCATCACACCATGTTTGCAAGCGATCTAAGTTTTGTTGTAATTTTCGTGCATCCTCCGGTTTTTCAATCGAGTTCCATAACTTCAAATCGTCAGCGAACATTACCTTCTCGCATGTCAGACAATCCAGGCAGTCGTTTACGTATATCAGAAACAAAATGGGACCCAGAACGCTGCCCTGCGGAACTCCACTGTGAACGGTTTCCCAGTGAGATTTGGTGTCTCCGATACAAACACGCTGGCGCCTGTCTGTGAGAAAGTCGGCCAACCATTTGAGTAGGTTGCCAGACACACCCATTTGACGGAGCTTAAAGATCAGACGTTTGTGTGGAACCCTGTCAAAGGATTTGCTAAAGTCAATGTAGACCGCATCGACTGACAAACCCATTTCTAATGATTTTTGTCCAACTTTCTATGGATGTGAGCAAGTTTGTGAGGCAGGATCGACCACTTCGAAATCCATGTTGATATGAACTAAGCAAGTTATTCTCTTCAAGATGCCTCATCAGTTCCGTTTTTGATTATCTTCTCCATCATTTTTGCAACAGATACTTGTGAGGCTGACTGGTCGGAAACTGTTTGGTGATGTCCTCTCTCCTCCTTTATAGATGGGGGTTATGTTGGCTATCTTCCACTCGGTAGGCAGAGCCCCCGCCTCCATCGAACTTTCAAATATCTTGGAGAGCGGAGAGGCCAGCTGTTCTGTGAGTTCATTGAGAACTTTTGCGGATATACCATCTGGGCCAGGTGATTTAGTGGGCTGTAGCTGTTTCAGAGTTTTTCTTACTGTGTCCATTGGGAACGACACCGTGCTTATTTTGTTTGTAGATGTGGCAGTACTGAAGTATTCATCCTCGTCAAAAAATGGTTCCACGGTATACACGGACATAAAGAAATTGGATAAGAGGCAGGTCTTATCAGAGTTATCAGTTAACCTGTTTCCCTGATTGTCTTTAAGACAAGGAATGCAGTCGCGATTTCTTTTGCCTTATTAACGTTAGCATAAAACCTTTTCGAATTTCTTGGTATGTCTTTAACTATTTCTGACTCAAAGGCTGATCTTTTTTCTCAGAAGATTCCGACACCGATTTCACTGTTTCTTAAAAGCGGAAAAATGTTCGGGTTGTTGATATCTGGCATATGTTCTCCACAGTCTTCTTTTCTTTTGAGATTCCTTTTTATTTCCGATGTCACCCACTCGGGTCGGGAGACGCATGATCGCCTTTTAAGTGGGCAGAATTTCTCTACCAATTGGTGAGTCAATTTACTAATGAAGAACCAGGCAGCATTAGGGTCAGGTACATGTGCAGGGCTCCAGTCTATCCCATTCAGTAATTCTTTCATTTTGGGATAATCCTCTTCCATACATTTCTCTGCCTAACTGCACGACGTTTGGGTACAGAAAAATGACTGTACTCCCAAGCAAGAACACAATGATCACTTCGTCCAAGCGGCACGTAAGAACTTAATGCAAGGATGCAATTGTCGTCTCTACTAATGATTAGATCCAAAACAGCTTGACTGCTGCCCATTTCGGAACCGCGTCTTCATTGTGACATGTTGGGTAAGAAACTCGTCATTTACCAACTGAAGTAATTTCTGTTCGAATGAATTTTCCGATCGCGAGCAGTACATTGACACCCAATCGATATCGGGAGCGTTGAAATCTCCAAGTATTAATAAATGTTTGCTACGGCAGATTTGTTTACCTCTGTGATAAGTGCTTCGTCCGTGTCCGTTCGCTGTCCTGGGGGTCGATATACCACGGCAATATGGAGGTCTGGTTGGTTTGGGACTTTCAGTTTACAACAAAGTATTTCGCAAGACGAGATCCTATTTGGCGAGGGCACATCCGGAATGAAGTCAATGCCTTCTCGTATAAACATTGCGATTCCACCACCCCTACGTCTATTTCTATCCATGCGGATATGCTAAAACCGTCTATTCGGACTTCTGTGCCTGCGATTTGTTCATTTAACCATGTTTCAGTTAGAGCTATGAAGTCAGGTTGTAAATGGTCCACGACCAGTTTTATTTCATCCATTTTGTTCAAAAGACTCTGCACATTTGTGTACATCATTTTAATCTTGTTTCCTTTCATCGATTTCTGAAGATTTTTAGTTCTTTCTTCCACATGGAGATTTTTGCTGGATATTTCACAAGATATATCCAGTCTCCTGTCTGGGTTCAAATCTATAGGCATTTGGTAGGGCTTTTGACCGGCGTGGTTGCCGTCAATTTCACCGGATGCTCCCATAAAAACGAGCGCACCGTTTTGATTTTTTTGTTGTCTACTATTTTCAAGTTTTGTTCCCCCCTCGTATTGACGTCTTTTTCAATTCTGCTACCAGTGTCCTCATTTTCATCCGATCGGTGGGAGAGTAATCCGGCTGAAAAAAACTCCACGATGATTCTTTCGTAGTTGGGTCTTTTGAGAGAGCAAAATATCTACCTGCTGTTTACTCCCCAAAACGACTTTTAATGATCTTGGTCGAACCTCGTGCGTTTCATTTGTAACGAGAGGCCCCAATCGAAAGATCTTTTTGATGTCGACTGTCACACCAGTTTCTTGCGTATCATTCAATAAATTTTGGAATGTCAGCAGATCCTGTTTTACCCTTTTCTTTTGGCGTTTCCCCAGTAGCCTCTGAGACTCCCTGAACTACCAGACAAAATGACCTGTCAGGGAAAAAACTCGTTTCTGCATCCTGCTTTCGTTTAGTGATTGAAGGTTGAATCATACCCTTTGATACAGTCTTTAATACTGTGTTCAAATTTGTCTTCATCGATGAGCCTGTTGGTTGATTTGCACACATCTCTATGGACCTTTCAAACAGCGTGAGTTCTCCTGAAAATGCGTTTGCACGAATAGCAACCGGAAAACCTGAATTTTGTTTCGCTTAATGTTGTGTCTATTGACCTCTACCGTTTCCTTGCGATGATTATGGTCTAGCTTGCTGATGTTTTTTCAGCTCATTTGCATCGTGTTTCGGCGAGTTAATTTTATTATGTTTTATGAGGACTGATATTATTTCCGATAGGAGATCGAGGTCTCCTTCTAATCTCAAAACTCTGGTTGTGAGTCCTCGGCATCCATCACAGTGTGCCAGCCGTTCGCTGTTTAGCTTAGTTTTGGTAATGTTCAGTAATGCACTGCTTTCTTCATTATTTAGAATTTAAAATTTATATTTGGTTAGCACCGGGAAGGTACTGTCTAAGCAAACATTAGTAACGAAATAAAAGTTATGACAATGTGTGCAGATAAAATGTACAAATTCATAAATTGTCCTGCTATGTCAACAGTTAGCAATGTTTTTAAAAATTAATGGTGAACTAGAAAAATAGGCAGTGAAAAAACTCCTACCATGAAAAATGGAGGCAGAGTTCAATAGGCCTTCATTTTGAATAGAAGGTAGGAGAAAAACTGCTTAGGAAAAAAATAGTCAGGTGGTAGAATAGGGTAATACTGCAGTAGCATTTCAGAATGAGATAATGAAACGTCGAGGTGATTCGTTCTTGATCACTTAGGCGTATGAAACAGAATCTCACGAAAATGCATCAATGAACTTAAGTCCTCAGCATCATAGGATCCAGAATTGAATTCTGATGATGGTTAGTATCCAAAGAAACCGCAGCATTTAAGACTGTGGACCACCGAATTTGTACGTCCGAATGACGTCATCGTTTGGAGGACGGGTGATATAAGGAGACATTATAGTTCATGGGCGTCTCCAGGTAGCGTAAATATAGTTTCAAGAGGGTTACTCAAATTCCCGATGGTCCTTTCTCCGAGTCATGGGGAAAGCTACTGAGAAAAGATGAGGAAAATAAAAGGTTAATAGAATCAGTGTTAAGATAAATGTGCAGTCTTCGCTTGAATGCAGATAGACTAGTTAACGACCTAATTTCAATTGGCAAGTTATTCCAAAGAAAAACTATACCTAGAAGCAAAGAAGAGAGCGTTTACACGTGGAGGATGCAGGGGGAGGTATAATTAGCGCAGAATTTCTTAGGTTATAAGGAAGACTAACGGGGGTAATGACAGAAATCTTGGGGAGAGTTGAACTATTATTTAGTCGAAAAAGAAGACAAAAGCCTGCTTCAAGTCTCCTGACCCAAAGAAATTTAAGCTTCGTTAGCTGGCATCTTGTTGAGTAGGAAGTAGTTGAAAGAGTCGGAAATAGGAGTTTTTGTGAAATGTCTTTGGACATTTTCAATTTTTGAACGGCTAGATTCGTTCATCAAACCGAAGAAAGGACAGCAAAATTCAAGAATGGGAAGTACAAACATACGATAAAGTCTTAATTTAATTTCAGGAAGGTAGAAATTATAAGAAATAAAAGCCGCAAATCTGAGCAGCTTTGGCCGTAATTCTATCGGCATGAGGCGAAAGATCTAATTTATTGGTGTAGCTTAAGCCCAAGTCCTTGATGGAGGAACATTTAATCATATGGCAACCTTCAAAGATAAGAGGTTGCGGCAGCCTTACAGGCCCAAAACTCATGTAGCGACACTTAGTAGGTGAGAACTCCATTAGCCATGTGGAGCTCCAGGCCGAAAGAGCGTCTAAGTCTGAATGAATTTGTTCTAGGCACCGTTCGGTTGTAGAGTTAGAGAAGGAATACACGCATTTGAGGTCATCAGCATAAATAAAAGATTGAGAATGTTTAACTATCGATGAAATATCATTTATATACAGTAGGAACAACAAAGGACCTAATACGGTACCTTGAAGGACACCACTAACAATCGGGGTAGCACTTGAGTATGAGGACCCTACTAAAACTTTTTGATTTTCGATCATTTTAGGTATGATCTAATAAAGTCAGTAAGGGATTACGGAATCCTATAGCTTCTAGTTTAGCTAGAAGTCGTTTATGAGGCACCTTATCGAATGCCTTACTAAGATCAAAATAGATAACTACTACAGATAGATGATCATTACGAAGAGAGGTTAGTAGACTTAAAAAAGACATGTGGCAGGTTTCACAAGAACGGTCCGGTAAGAAGCCCTGTTGGGAAAAGTTGATAATTTTATTGCTTATGCAAAAATCCGTGATTTGTTTTGCAATTAGTTTTTCGAAGAGTTTAGCAAGAGAGGGCGTTTTATGAACACCGCGATAGTGATGAATATCCGCGCGGGAACCAGATTTAAAAACTGGTATTATAATAGAAGTTTTCCAATAATCGGGGAAGAAACCATTTTCGAGAAATACTGAGAATAATTTGCTTAGTAAAGGTGGAAAATCCCTTAACTGTTTAATAAGTGAGTTTGGAATGTTATCAGTTCCAATTGAATGTGAATTTTTTAGGTGAGCTATTTCTCTTTTAATACATGAAGGCGAGAAATTAATAGTTGATAGAAGCGAATTTGAAAGCAGAGGAATTGTGGGAGTGGGGCTAGTTTCAATGGTAAAGTGGTTGGCAAAAAACGAGTTTAACAATTCTGCTTTGCCCAAATCATCTGTAACAAATTTTTTTGTTACAGTCGAGTAAGGGCGGAGTTACATTCAGACGCTTAGCCGATGACCGAACATGAAAGATTTGAGCAACAGATTTGGATGAATTGGCATCACTTAGTGCCCGAGACTTCCTACGCTTATCTCGCGCAAGCCTTATTCTCGATGCTTATTCAAATATTTGTGCAATCCTTAAATGAACTGACAAAGAGCTTTTAGATGAATTTTTCAGTTGCTTTCGTAATTTTTTAAGTCTGTTCTGGAGAAAATGCGGAACAGTAGAAGAAGCTGTATGTGAATTAAAAATCTTAAACGGGATAAAAGCCTGGATTTTTTCTGTGAGGCTCTGCAATAGCTCACGGAAAAAGTTTAGATCGTTGATTGAGAATATGCTATGCCAAACTAAACAAATATCACCAAAAGCCACTAAACTATGCGGACACATTTGTAAAAATTTCTCCTCACCTGCCCTAAAGACATGACTATATAAATGTACGTTTTACCTCTCCTGAATTACTGCTCAATTTTTTTGGCATAATGCCATCAGATGGCCGAAAGAAACTAGAAGCCATTCAAAGATGCTTTACCAGATCCTTATCCAAATGTTATGGCATTCAAGGCTCATACCCGGAGCTATACAATAGATATGGGTCTTCAACCCGTCTGGATCAGAGGACTCAAGAATGCTCTCACTTTTATATTCAAAATCACACACAACCAAGATATTCTCAGAATGAATATACAAACAAATCAAAACAGCCCCCGAGACACTTGAAATTATGAAAATATTATAAAAAGTTCCTAAATTCAAAAAGGCCCAAAGATCCAACTTCTATTTCATAAGATACGCGACAATATGGAATGCCCTGCCAAGTTCTATTAGAAATAGTCGAACCCTAATAGAATTTAAAATAAAAATCAAACAATATCTGTTAAATAATACCACACATCTTTTTTGAATAAGATAGGACATTTTTCAACTCAGTTCTTTAACATAGAATTCGGACCGAAAGGGCTCTGACAGCGCCAACTTAAGGGAATCATGCGTTTTAAGACGCGGCGGTGACTATCGGCGATATCTTCTTCAATTCTGAGTCCTCCCGATGAGCTGTCGTATCTGCACCTAGAAGTCAAGCTGTAAATCCAAACGTACTTTGCGTGCGCTTCCGATGACGGCGATAGTCATTTCACTTGAACTTGGATACTCAGGCCAGAAGCTCACACCAGTACCCTTATAGCAATGAAATACGATTCGAAGCTCGACCGGTCGTACGTCAATCGTAGATGGAATTTGATTGGTTGCTAGTGCACCTCGATGACACGTCACTAAGGGCTGTCAATCCCGCGCGCGCCGTGCCCCGCCATTTCCTACGTTCTCGTGCTGCGACGCGGTCGCTTGACTGCCTGCACCCCTGTTCTGCCTATACTGACCGTTTTTTTGCTTTTTGCAGAACGTTTAGAGCAGTATCTAAGAGAACACTTAGGAGACGTGCCCAGAAAGTTTTTCTGGATGATTAACGTCAAATTGCCGACAGTATGAGGGAAATGTATCCGTCCGACTCATCTTCATCGTCATGGCATCAGTCCTCTTCCTGTAGTTCATCATATGACGACTCGGACTCAGAGATTTCCTTTGCTGATAAGCAGACTAGTTGGATGTCAGATATATCTGACGTGGCTGCAAACAACTCTTCAAGCACACATACAAATGAAGAAAAAAACCTACGGTTCGAGAGGCTATGAGTTCATGGGCAATACGCTCGCGTATACCATTGATCCATCTGAGCAGTCTTCTGAAGATTATCAGATGGCTGACCTCAGACCTTCCTGCAGACGCACGAACGCTGTTGGGTGGGGCAAGTTATGTTTCAACGGTAACGGCAATGGGCAGTGGTGAGTACGTACATTTAGGACTTGTGAAACATTTAAATGAGCACTTTTGAGACCCCACCAGGCGTCTAATAGGCAAAAGTGTTGTAACGTTTTTAGCTATTGATGGGCTCCCTACACATAAGAAAACTAAGCGCGGGTTTTTGGCCTATCTGAGGTAGAATTCTGGAGCCTTTTGTTAGTGAAATATTCGTTGTGGGAATTTACTGTGGCTATGGAAAGCCTTCAGATTTACAAACGTTCTGTAGGCTCTTTGCTAAAGAATTAAAATCTTTGGCCAGAGATGGTCTGCGTGTCGAACATATCAAAAGGACCCTTGGGTTTCGTTTAGCAGCTGTAATTTGCGATGCTCCAGCGAGAGCTTTTATCAAGCAAATTAAGAATTTGAACGCCGTTTATGGCTGTAAGAGGTGTTGCGTTAAAGGCGATTACGTAGATAAAGTAGTATATGATAGCGTCTTAGAGCGTTTGAGGACGGATGCCGATTTCCTCTCCGTCATAGATGACTGCCATCGTATCGGCACTTAACCATTGCTAGCATGTAATGTGGGAATGATTACTTACTTTCCTTAAGATCATCTTAAAGTTAGTGTACCTGTGTGTTATGCGACGGATTCTGAACTTGTGGCTCAAAAGCCCAAGAGAAGCTCCTTACCGAATGTCACTTGAAGCGATAACTACGGTGAATGATAGGTTAAAATCACTTAATGCCTACCTGCCACGGGAATTTTCACAGCCAGCCAGGTCATTTACTGATAACGATACCTGGAAGGGCACTGAACAGCGTCAGTTTCTGCTGTACACCGGTATAGTCGCCCATAAAGATGTCCTTCCCAAAAGATATTGGAATCACATTTTACTATTGTTCACGGCAAAATGCTGTCTTGTTCATCCCCATTCGTGCAAAGAATGGGTACCCTACTGTAGGCAGCTGTTGAAAATGTTTGAAGAAAAATATTCTTCCTGATATGGTAAGTCGGAAATTGTGTACAATGTTCACAGCATTCTTCATCTACCGGATGATGTCCACCGACATGGTCCCCTTGATAGTTTCTCGTCTTCCCTTTTAAAATTTATCTAAAGAAAAATGAAGCGCATGCTTAGGAAACTATCGCAGCCACTTCAGCAAGTTGTCCGTAGGCTAGGAAAATTACAGGCAGAGCGGCGGCCGTTAACTGGTCTATCAGAATGACTTATTTCTATGAACACCGCAACGGGCCACTACCACCATCGAGTGGTTCGTTTACACAGTTTTGGTATATTTAAGAACAAAAGGTTAATAATTGGTACGAAGCCATCAAATGGGTCACTTCTGGTAGGCGATAAATTAGTATGTGTTCAGAATATTGTCCGCTATTCGAGTGGACATCGACTAAGTGTTTGTAGAGTATGAAAATGTTGAAGATGTTTTTGATTATCCTGAAAACTCGTCATTTATTAACGTTTATAAACCTACATTAGGGAGCGTACTCAAAACAAGCCCATTGCCGTCCACCGTCCGGAAATACGCATGCTTCCCCTTTAACGGTCACCTGGTCCTAATCGAAATTATGGACGATGGGACACGGAGGACTGACATCATGGAATCTGCCAAGCATGCCACAGATACGATAAATATTTTGAAGACTGCGTCGGTCGGTAACTTTCCTTCATATTCTCGTACTAGGGTTTCTTACTCACTGTAACTCTCACCGTTCAACGGTCGCTGTCCACCAATCCTAAAACCCAACAGTCCCGCAGCTATTGATTCGTGGACAGTGAAGGGAGGCAGTGAATGATTAGATAGTTTTGTACATTCCTCATCCCTTCTTTTCCTGTTGGGTTGTAGCTCAGTATGTCTGACGCTGGAATTCTTCCTGGACGTCCCAGAATGAACACAAAAATGTCCAATAGATCCAAATGTTTATGTCACAAACTTGCATTCCGTCTCATCCTCATCGGTATGCAGAACAATTACCACCGCTACCGCTGTTTTAGGACAATTCATCGGTAAGCAGTGATTCAAGTAGAACACTGCCTATTGCACAGTCTCCCTCCTATGTGGGTAAACTGTTACCTTAAAAAGACAATTTTCGTAGACGGCAGTATGCGCCACCGGAAAAGGCGACGTGGTCACAGAACCACACACCAAAGGCACTCATCAGGCAAAGCTTACAATCGACGGTACACGCAGTGCCATACACAAGAATTGCGCCATTTGCATGAGCTGAAGGTAGAGGTGGCTGCATTGCGGTGACTTCAGGAAGAACGTTTGGTGATCTCCGCCACCCAAGCACCACAACCGTCATCAACATGTCATGTCATGTCCGGAAATAAAGTTAAACCTATACCGCATGTTTGTTCTTCCTATCCTCGAATACTGCTGTCCCCTCTTTGGGCTGATGAACGCCTCTGACCGCAGTAAGATTGAAAAAGTTCAGAGGGTTTTTACTCGAAGACTATTTTCTCTTCCTGGATCCAGTATCTCCTATACGGATAGATGCCAGTTAGCAAACATTAAATTTCTGTGGGTTAGAAGACTCAAAGCCGGTCTCTTCTTCCTGTTTCTCGTTAACTCTAGCCAAAATCTCCCACGAATGAACGCTCGCACTCCGGTAAATCGACCCTATGCCACTCGTAATTCCTCCATGATCATTTCACCGCCCCTTAGCTCCACAACTAACCGGTCTCAGTTTTTGCCTCCAAATATGCTTTCATATGGAATAATCTACCACTGCAAATTAGGTTGTCGTCTACATTAGCTATTTTTCAAAACCAAATTACGCAAACATTTAACTTCGGAAGATATAAAGTCCTTATTGTCTGTTTCCTTCCCAAACTCGCAACTTTTGGATTTTGAAAAGGGTCCTCCTGGTATTTGAGGCAGCTCCCTTGATATTATATTGGTCTCTTATTATATTTCCATCATCCTCTGCAGAGTCAATCTTTGCATTTACTTTTTCTTCCCTCCTTTTAAACTAGCCTTGCCAACTCTTGACAACCTTCATACCTACCTCCGAATTTGCAACCCTGACGATAGTCTCCAGGTTCTGTTGATGATCGTGGTAGGTTCTGATGGTTTCGCCTCTTTGGTGATGGACTATACAGTCAGCAAGGTCGCATCTCGATGATGATCTTGTGACCTCTACTGTTCCGTCTTCGTTTCGACCATGTTGTCGACGATGAGTTCGTCCTCTCTCACATTCACTGGTGTTTATAAACAGTAGCTCTGACTGTTATATTATGGACTATACAGTCAGCAAGGTCGCATCTCGATGATGATCTTGTGACCTCTACTGTTCCGTCTTCGTTTCGACCATGTTGTCTACGATGAGTTCGTCCTCTCACACCTCCACTGGTGTTTATAAACAGTAGCTCTGACTGCTATATTATCTCTCACCCGACAAGGAGCGTCCCGAACCCTCATACGTACTCAGCAACATCATAATACTATCCCATTGCATTTAGCTATTAATTTTTTAGTGAAGCAGTTTTTTTCTCCTATTTTTTTTCAAATTGGCGGCTCGCCGAACTCCGCCTCCGATTTAACCCTAGGAGTTTTTTTAATGCTTCTTTTCCAGTTCACCGTATATGCCAAAGATTGTTGACTTTTGTTTTAAAAAATGGCAAATCTTTTTGAATCGGATATGTTTACCATACTACTCATTTCTTCTGTTCATATGGCTGCTCACATAGTGCAGCAATTATCCACTTTTTATTTATTTAAACCATGGTACTAAGTTTTTAATGATGGGCCCTCTGGGCCTTAAAAATTAATTTATTTATTTATTTAAATATTTAAACCAATGTTGACCATAGATGAACTGGACGCCTTAATCGAAGACGTCGCAGAAAAATCCTTCAGAACGCAATTGGAAGGTAGCCTGTACATTATTAACCATCTTACTAGGTTACGTATTTAGCTTCCTTTGGTGCCGATAGCGTCAGCAGTTTTGCTGATCGCATATTTTTCTGCCCTTTTTGCTGACGAGGTGACCTACCACTTGAGTTAATACGGTAGGCACCAAGACAAAAAAGCGTTTTTGCTTCCCCTCTTTACGCTGATATTCTGGGTAAGTAAAAGCTCATTAATTACTTAATCATGTTGCCGCAGAGGTTTGTAATAGGTGTAATAATCTACAAAAAGCCGACAAATTACAGCTGGAGAGGAATTTAAAGAATGCCTTTAAGAAGGCATACGATCGCCTACACAAAAGAGGCCTAAAGGCTACCCTCGGCAAGAGTCTTGACGGTTAGTCAAATTTGTTAACATTGTCTACAACAATTGCCTGCATTAAAAATCAAGCTGATTCTGATGCTTTTATAATAAGCATTTTAAATTCCATTGTTTACTCACGCACAGAATAAATTTGCATCTTAGAGGGGAGATCCAATGAACCGGTGGACGGATTGCCGGGTCCCTCAATACAGGATTAGTTCGGCGACTTCAATTACGGACAAATTTCAGGCTTATTTTTGGATATCTGCATTTTTAACACTTTTTTAAACAAACTTTACTTACCTTACTTGCTCAGTCTTACGAGAGTCACCTTATCATTGGTAAAAATTTTATCAGAATGTAATGGGGTCGTTTTTAAAGCGTTTACCTAGTTGAAGGGTCTACAGAAGGAGAATGGGGTTCCACTGTGCGGTTAAAACATGAGATACGAATTTTTCGGATCCGATTCGCGTACGAATTAGGCGGTAACGGTAGTACCCGATTCGCGTTTGACCATTCGTACGGACGTATCCGATTCGCGTACGAATTGTTATCAGGGTAGTTATTTCACGTCCTTTTATGAACCTTCTACGACGACCTGCAATGTGGTACACCTTCTGGTTATGGGCAAGCTATAGCTGGTGGTAAGTGACATACAAGACTAATAAATACCAATCATCTGGCTATGCAAAAGGGCTCTTAATTTAATGATTTATATACCCATTATCTAAAAGCAGCTTTTTTTCTATTTTTAAAACTTATTAAAACAATTTATGATAATTTTACATTTTAAAATGTTTAAAGATAGCGTCTATATTTTTATCTATAATTTTATGATTGTTAAACAATTTGCTTTAAAACTAACTTGCAAAACGTATAATTTGTTATCCCTGTCTGTTAGTAGTATATTTTTTCCGTTTTTAACATAATCTATGCTCTACGTAATTCGAATGCGCAACGAGCCACACGCCTAGGTTTTGATATAGCTTTATGAAACGAATGGTTCTAGCTGTTTCATACAGCTAGATCAAACATAATCAGTACTATGTTATATAATACAAATATGAAGACTGTAGGACTGCATTGAAAGTTTCTTACCGTTGAACTCTTCTTGCTCCTAATCTATTTTTCACCTTTTTTAGCAATCAGTCAACTAAGTCTAATAAGTCAGCAGACCCCACACCGCAATCGACTGCGCTCGCATCTGATTGGAAGTACCTATCCCTTCGAATCGACCGCAGACGTTTCTACCTCTGTCGAATGAATAATCTCGAACGACAATAACAGACTAGTCTTGACTCTAGCCATTCCTACCCTGATACATTCATCCCCATCCTGTATTGCTGTTTTAACTTTAAATGTTGCTATTTTTAAACCTTGGAAAACAGTTTTTTTACTTAAAACAAACTCGTCATTTTGAACACTGCTATTTAAGCAAACAAACAAACCAAAGCTAAAGTGGTTAATGAAACGAGGAGTTTGTTTGAGTTTTTTCCTGTGTTCTTAAGGATTTGATGGCGCCCAAGCAGTGCCAAATCAATAAAGCTATTTAAAGGTAACAAGCTTCTGAACTTAATATCCTCCTATTCGAATGTTCGCACACAGCGAGTAAAAATTTCCGATGTTTTCTCCAACCCCACGTACGTGAGGAGTGGAGTTATTCAGGGTAGCGTACTCGGCCCGCTTCTATTTTGCCTTTTTGTGAACGATGTTTCTGATTGTTTTCAGTATGGTAGGCCCTTTATGTACGCTGATGATTTAGAAGTTGCCTTTCGATATAAACCGGCCGACCGCCCCATCTTGCTTGAGCTCTTAAAAAAGGATCTTCAAGCATTCGCTAAGTGGTGTCGTACATGGCGCCTTTCGCTTTCTTGGCAAAAGTGCTCCGTTAAGGTTAACGGTGACAACCATCAGCCTCATCTTAGCATAGACGGTCATGAACTAAATGTGCCCGGGGTTATAAAGGATCTGGGCATATCATATTCTAGTTGTCCTAATCTGTCAGAGCACTGCGCCCTGATTGTCTCGAAAGCACGCCAAACAACTGAGTTTATTCTCAGAAATTTTAAAACCGTCAATATTAGGACCAGCCTTTATCAAATGTATGTCAGACCTAGTCTGGAATACTGCTCATTTCTATTTAGCCTTCTGCACACGAGTGAACAAAGGAAGATAGAATCAGTCCAGCACTTCTTTACTAAAAGAGTTTCCACTTCAGAACACAGAAACCTACCCTACGAACAACGCTGTGAGCTTACAAGCCACCACCCGTTTTGGCTTCCTAATTTACAGAAGGGACTATTTTTAATGTTTAAACTTTTAAACAGTTTTTCCTTCAACCCCCTTACATCCCTGAGGCAGCTCGACCACTCTCGGCGCACCAATCATAGAGATGTATTCTTATTTCTTCCTTTGGCACGCACAGTTTGATACCGTCAGTTTTTTTCGGTGAATGCTATAGCAATCTGGAATAAACTACCCAGAATTATTAAACTTCAGCAAAGTATCCTTTGTTTACAAGAACGGTCACTAGTTTTCTACATTCAGGACACCTTCCACGAATTTTGGGTGCTGATTCTCTAGAAGCTCTCTTCCGTTCTGATGGCATCAACGGACTCTGAATCCTGTGACGGACTTCCTGCTGTAGGCAATATTGCTGGCTCTGCAGTCCGTAATCGGGTTATTCCTCAGTCGACAGCGAGCAGCCGTTCGCCGGCATACCTGCTGCTAGTACAGAATACAAGATCCACAACACTGAAAGGCGAGATACTACACCGTGCACCTGTGTCAAACCTTCCCTGTCCTGGACATTAATCAATTTAATAAGCTGCAGTTTTTTCTCCTGAAAACACTTTAAATAACGATAAGGAGTTTTTTCACTGACAGCTCGACCCCATACTGTATATCCCTTTTGATCTTGCCAGTAAACTGGCAATAAATAAATAAATTAACATCTCTTTGTAATGATCATCTTTCTGTGGTCGTTATCTATTTTGATCTTAGAAAGGCCTTTGATAAAGTACCTCATATAAGAATTTAAGTTAAGTTAGAAGCTTAAGGACTTCTTAGTCCCCTTACCGATTGCATTACGTCATATCTTACTATCATAAAACAAAAGGTTTTAGTGGGGCCTCATTTTCAGTAAGACCCCTATTGTAAGAGTGGTCATTCAAGGAACCGTTCAAGGTCCTCTTTTGTTTTTGCTTTACATTAATGATATTTCATCAGCAGTTAAACACACTCATTTTTTATTTATGTGGACGATCTCAAATGCGTATATTCTTTATCTTAATAATCAGCCCAACTATGCTTAGAAGAAATCCATGCAGACTTGCTTGCTCTTTCCGCGTGGAGCTCAACGTGGCAATTGGAATTCTCACCTTCTAAATGTCGTTACATGTGCTTCGGGCTTGACAGACTACCACAACCAGTTATTTTTCAAGGCACCCCTATAACTGAATGTTCCATCATCAAGGACTTAGGTTTAAGCTTCACTTATAAATTAGATCTGTCGCCTCATGCCGATAGAATTACGGCCAAAGCTACCCAGATTTGTAACTATATCTCTTATAACTTCTATCTTCCAGAAATTAAATTACGGCTTTATCTAATGTTTGTCCTTCCCATTCTTGAACATTGCTGTCCATTTTTTTGGTTTAATGACCGAGTCAAGCCGTTCTAAAATTGACAAGGTCCAAAGAGATTTTACTCGGAATCTCTTACCTCCGACGTATTCAACTACCTCGTACTCGAGTAGGTGCCAGCTAACTAACCTAAAATTGCTATAGGTTTCGGAGACTGAAAGCTGTCTTCTGCCTTCTTTATCGCCTTAATAATAGTTCAAATATTCCTCGAATTCAAGCCCCTAACCCCGTTTGTCGTCCGTACAACCTACGTACCTCTTCACTGATTATACCGCCTCCTATATCCTCAACATCCGAACGATCCCTGTTCTTTGCTTCCAGGTATTGCTTTCTATGGAATAACCTGCCAATCGATATAAAGTTATCAAATAACCTGTTTACTTTTAAGAGAAGACTGCACATTTATCTTAACACTGATTTAGTTAACCTTTCATTTTCTTCTTCCTTCCCGAGCAGCTTTCTCCATGACCCCGAGAAAGGACCATCGGGAATTTAGACGGCCGTTTCAAATTATATATGCCATGCATCATTTCCCCATGAACTATGATGTCTTCATAACTCATGCCTCCGTAAAATTATCGCCAAACAATTATCATATTGTGCGCTCTTTTCGAAGCACCTCCGTTTTGAATGCCGATAACCATCATCAGAATTACAATCTGAATACTAAGCTGTGCAGGCCTCCTATTCATTATCGATTATCATGCCAAATAGCACAAATGAGTGCACTATTATGATCTCTTCTTACTCAATTATCGGAGCTTGCATTATCCTTTCATACTGCGCTCAGATGCAACCTACCATGCTGCTTCATATGACCTCGCGGAGCAGTGTTGTGGTGTTGACCCTACTCAGACTGTTGACGATCGTTTCTGGTTCTTCTGTTGGTTGTCTGAGAAATCAGCAATGAAAGTATCGTGGTTGCTTCTCTGGCAATGCTACCATGACCTTCATGATCTCTACGGTCCTTTCCTCGTTCAACCCTTAGCTTACGGATGATGCCTGCGAAGATATCCCCTGTCTAGAATCCTTGACGATTACGCTTATAGCCAGTCAATACGCAGTAGGATCACACCTGCAGTGCTGAAAAGTAGTCTATGTCATTAAATGATTTCTCCCGCGATGAGGAGCGTTTTGAACGCTCATACGTTCTCATCAGCATGTCGGTCTTAATAATAATTTGTTAATTTAAAGCCCAGAGGGCCCCTTAATTACAAACTTAGTATCGCGGTATAAATAAACACAGAGCCGGATAATAGCTGCACTATGTGAACAGCCATATGAACAGCAAAAAGTCTGTAGTATGGTAGGCGTATCCGATTCACAAAATATTCGCCGTTTTTAAAACAATAGTCAACAAGCTTTGGAATACACGGTGAACTAGGAAAGAATCATTGAAAAAAACTCGTCCGGTTAAATCAGGGGCGGAGTTTGGAGAGCCACCAATTTTTAAAAATAAACTAGGAGAAAAAACTGCTTTACTAAAAAAATTAATAGCTAGGGTTGATGGGATTTGTACGATGTAATGGACATAGAACTGTGATGTTGCTGGCAACGTATGAGGGATCGGAAGACTCCTTGTTGGGTGAGAGAGAATATAACAACCACAGCTGCTGATTATAAACACCATGGAGGTGAAAGAGGAGGAACTCGTCGTAGACAACAGGGTCGAAACGAAGAGAGGAAAGAATAGGTCATGAGAACATCACCGAGATGCGACCTTGCTGATTGCATAGTCTACCAAGAAGGTGGCGAAAACATCAGAACCCGCCACGATCATCAACAGATCCCAGAGTCGATCATTAGGTTTGCACAATCGGAGGAAAGTGTCAAGGTTGTCAAGGTTTGGCAATGATAGTCAAAAAGAGGAGGCAAAAAAAGTGATTGCGAAGATTGACTCTGCAAAGGATAATGGAAACATATTTAGAAACCAATATAATATCAAGGGAACTGCCTCAAATACCAGGAGGACCCTTTTCAAAATCCTACATTTACGAGTTTGGGAAGGAAACAGACAATAAGGAATTTTTCTCTTCTGAAGTTAAATGCTTGCGTAATTTGGTTTTGAAAATCGCAAATGTAGATGACAAACTAATTTTGAGTGGAAGATTATTCCAAATGAAAGCATATCTGGAGGCAAAAAACGGAGAACGGTTATTTTTGGAGCTAAGAGGGTGGTGAAATGATCATGGAGGAATTACGAGTGGCATAGGGTCGATCTACCGGTGCGAGAGCGTTAATTCGTGGGAGATTTGGGCTAGAGTTAACGCGAAATAGGAAGCAGAGTCCGGCTTCAAGTCTTCTAACCCAAAGAAATTTAATGTTTGCTAACTTGCATCTATCCGTATAAGAGATACTGAATACAGCATGAGAAAATAGTTTTCGAGTAAAAACCCTCTGAACTTTTTAAATCTTACTGCGGTCAGAGGCGTTAATCAGTCCAAAGAGGGGACAGCAGTATTCTAGGATGGGAAGAACAAACATGTGGTACAGGTTTAACTTTATTACTGGAAGGAAGAAAGCATGTCATATAAAACGACATATCTGTGCAGCCTTTGCAAAAACGTGATCTGCATGAGGCAATAATGCAAGATTATTCGTGTAACTTAGACCTTAGTCTCTTATGGTTGATCGTTCTAAAAGTGTACTATTTGGAAATACTAGGGGTACAGGAAGCTTGGCGGGGTCAAAACATATGAAAATACTCTTGGATTGAGAAAATTAACGTGAGAGCATCGGTAGATACGGTTTAATTTTATCAACGCAACTATTAGCAGTGTCTTTATAAAATGAATAAATGCACTTGAGATCATCAGCTTAAACGAAAGTTTTTGAATTGTTGAGAAGAGTTGAAATTTCGTTTATATACAGACAAAAAGGAGGGGACCTAGCACAGTTCCCTTGAAAACACCACTCGTGATCAGCTGAGGCATAAATTAGCTATTACCAACCTAAACCTTCTGGCTGCAGTTAGACAAGTAGGAAACAATGAAGTCAAGGAGAGGAGGATGGATGCCGAGGGCTTCCAGTCTAACCAAAAGACGTCTGTGCGGTAACTTGTGAAAGGTTTTACTCAGGTCAAAGTAGATCACAACCACTGACTGCTGCTCATTACGAAGGGAAGTGACAAGGTTAAGAAAAGCTAAGTGAGACACTTCGCATGATCTCCCGGGTAGAAAACCATATTGCGAGTTACATTAAAGCTAATTTTTTTGCGAAAAGTCGATAATTCAATTAAAAATAATATTTTCAAGAAGTATTGCTAGAGCCGGGGTTTTGTGAATGCCTCGATAATTATTTACGTCCTAACGAGATCCTTTCTTGAAGACAGGAAGAATAATATATGTCTTCCATGAGTCAGGAAAGAATCCGTTTCAAAGATAAACTGAGAATATATGCAAAGCAATTGGGGAAGCTCGGCACTTTCTTAATAACTGAGTTTGGAATACCGTCAGTTCCCAAAGAGTGCGAGTTTTTGAGACGAATTATTTGCTAACGAATTAATTCTGAGGAGAAATCAATGGTGCTGATAACATTGAAGGAGGATGCCTGAAACGTCGGAACTGGTTCAGATTCCATCGTAAGATGATTTGCAAAGAACGCACTAAACAATTCTGCCTTGTCCGAGTCTTCGAGAATGAAGGTCTTGTCTTCATTAAGTAATGGAGGAATTTCATAACCTCGTTTAGAGGAGGATCGACAACGGAACAGTTGAGCAACAGATTTTGCAGAGTTTTGCTCGCTGAGTGCGCAAGATTCTTTCTGTCTGTCAACTGCAAGACGAATCTAAGAAGCTTATTCAAAATCCCTGTGATCCTAAGATGTACAAATAACTAAACTAGTAGACTGATCTTTTTAATTGCCTCCTCAATTTCTTAAGTGAGGAACGGTGGATTCCGAAGCTCAAGGCTTGACAATTTTGGTTGGCACAAATTCCAGGATGTTAGTTGAAACGACTGACATGAAGTCACAAAGACTTGCTGCGTCATTCATGGAGGAGAGTTGCTGCCAGTCCAATGAGTCCAAAAATTATTAATTAGGCTCATAGCTGCGAGGTCAAAAGCATGATAGGTACGAGCGGCGATAGTCTTTTTCCAGGAGACAATCGGACGGCAACAGTGAATTAATGTAGGGTCACTTTTGAAGAGGCCTTGCTTAAAATCAACGAAGAGGGGAAAAATGTCGTTTGTGAAAATCAGTTCCAAAATATGCTTGTTTTTGTTCTAGAATGGACTATCTGGGACCAATTATAAAACTTTATGGTATCTAGGAAAGGAGGAAATCTGGGTGGACAAACAGTTTAAGATCCAGTCAATTTCAGGAAAATTAAAATCCCCTGCAATTATTTTAATAATAAAATTGGACTCCAAAACCAATTTAAACATTTCATAAAGTTTTGTGCATCATCACCGGATGATGAATTAGGTGGGTTGTAAATGCATCCGATAATCGCCTTTTTACGGGGTAACAGGAAAATGGATGCGAAGCCGTAATTACCAGACAATGACGGGGCACCTAGATCAAAGGGGAAGTGCTTAAATGAAGCTGAAATATAGAGAAGACAACCACTACCACGCTAACCTATGCGATCTTGACGGTAGAGATCATACTGGTCTATGACAAGCAAAGAGTCGGAAATTGAGGAATGGGTCCAAGATTAAGTTTTCATAAAACATCCGGCATTAATTCGAAAGCAATGGCTCGCAGTTGTGCCTTCTTGTTTATAACAGATCTAGCATTAAGTAATATGACATTTAGTGTAGTTCGAGTATCCAGACTAGGGTTGTCGTTATTTATTTAAAAAAATTTGGAGGTGGGTAATTAAGTTGAAAGTTATTGTGGTTTTGAGGGTAACTGCCAACTGCGCCAGAACTATTGGTATAAGGAACGTCCGTAACAAAAGTCTGACAGGTACATCTAAAAGGTGTATGAAAATAACTTTCCGGTATCGAACCACCATAGGGGTTAAGACCGGGATATACATCTTTGTAGTTAAAACGGAATGGGGGAAGTAAGACGGAATATAGTGGCTAGTAGGAAAGGGCAAGCAGCTGTAAGAATTAAGTGCTGGAAAGTCGGGTCTTGTAGATCGGTTAACATGCTTAGGGCTTTTTTCCTGTTGGGGAGGCATGGTAAGTTTTCAAGAAAGCGGTATGCAATTAGTTAGCACTGCGCTACCTTGCTTTCGGTTTGGTTTGGATTAACGTCCTTTGGACAACCTGCCTTAGCTGATTTAATTGGGAATATACAATGACCCGTGGGTTTATGGGACGAGCTAGATTTTGGAGGGGTAAATAAGTTGTCTTACCAAACGAGTATGTTTTTCACCAAGGAGTGATAGTTTTTTTCATCCTAAAATCCCACAAACCCTATTTAAGATATGCCCCTTCCATTAAAATTCTCAAGGAATTTTTTCACTGTTTGCTCTTTTATCTAAATTTTTGAACGCACCCATTTGTGTCAATTATCATCGCCAATAGCTGGCCTACCATTTAAACTTAACTGTACACGATTTCTCACTCGTTTAAATTGATTTTTATCAAATTACAGTGCCCTTCCGGGTACTCAAATAAAACATCTATCTATATTTTGTCTTGTATTCAGGGATTCCCGAGGCTACTGGTGAAACGCCAAAAGAAAGGGTCAAACACGATCTGCTGACATTCCAAAATTTATTGAATGATACACAAGAACCTGGTGTGATTGTAGAAATCCAAAAGATCTTTTGATTGGGCTTCTCATTCGAAATCAAACGCATGAGTTGCAACCAAGTCCGTTAAAGTCTTCTTGGGGAGCAAACAGTAGGTAGATCTACTGCTCTCTCGAAAGTCCTGACTATGAAAGAAACATAGTGAAGTATTTTTTCCGCCGGAGTACTCTCCCACAAATCGGAGAGTAAATGAAAATGAGGACAGTGGTAGCAGAATTGAAAAGACGTCAATACGAGGGGAACAAAACTTGAAAATGGTAGACAACAAAAATCTCAAAAACGGTGCGCTCGTTTTTATGGGAACATTCGGTGAAATTGACGGCAACCACGCCGGTCACAAACCCTACCAAATTCCTATGGATTTGAACCCAGACAGGGGATTGGATATATCTTGCGAAATATCCAGCAATAATCACCAGGTGCAAGAAACAACCTAGAATCTTCGGAGATCGAGAGAACAAAACAAGATAACAATGATGTTCACAAATGTGCAGAGTCTATTGAACAAAATGGATGAAATAAAAATGGTCGTGAACCATTTACCACCTGACTTCACAGCTCTAACTGAAACATGGTTAAATGTGCAAATCGTGGACACAGAATTCAGAATATATGGATTTCAGCTTATCCGCATAGATAGAAACGGACGTATGGGTGGCGGCATCGCAATGTTCATACGAGACGGCATTGACTACATTCCAAATGGGCCCTCACCAAATAGGAACACGTTTTGCGAAAAACTTAGTTGCTAACTGAAAGTCCCAAACCAACCAGACCTCCACAGGACCCACAGGATAGCGGACGGATACGGACGAAGCACTCATCACGGAGGTAAAGCAAATCTGCCGTAGCAAATACTTATTGCTACTTGGAGATTTGAACGCTCCCGATATCGATTGGGTATCGATGTACTGCTTGTGATCAGAAAATTCATTCGAACAGAAATAACTTTATTTGGTAACTGGCGAGTTTCTTACCCAATACGGCACAATGGAGACGCGATTCCGAAATGAGCGGCTGTCAAGCTGTTGGGATGTAATAATTAGAAGAGATGACAATTGCGTCCTTGCATTAAGTGCTTACGCGCCCCTTGAACGAAGTGATCATTGCGTTCTTGTTTGGGAGTACAGTCATTTTTCTGTAACCAAACGTCGTGCAGTTATGGAGAGAAATATATGGAAAGGGGATTATCCCAAAATGAAAGAGCTACTGAATGGAATAGACTGCAGCCCTGCACATGTACTTGACCCAAACGCTGCCTGGCTCTTCCTTAGTAACTTGATTAAGCAGTTGGTAGAAACATTCTGTCCACTAAAAAGGCGATCGTGCGTTTCCCGACCGGAGTGGGTGACATCGGAAATAAAAAGGAAGTTCAAGCAGAAAAGAAGACCGTGGACAACATATGCCGAATATCAACAACCCAAACATTTTTCCACTGTGTAAGAAACAGCGAAATCAGTGTCGAAATCTTCGGAGAAAAGAAAGATCAGCCTTTGAGTCAGAAATAGTCAAAAGACAGGTTCTTTGCTAACGTGAATAAGGCCAAACGAATTCGGGACTCCATTCCTTATCTGAAAGACTATCAGGGAAACAGGTTAATTGATAACTCTGATAAGACCAGCCTTCTATCAAATTTCTTTATGTCCGTGCGTACAGAGGAACCGCCTTTTGACGAGGAAGAATACTACAGTATTGCCACATCTACAAGCAAAATAAGCACGGTATCGTTCCCCATAGACACGAAGAAAAACTCTGAAACAGCTACAGCCCAATAAATCACCTGGCCCAGATGGTATATCCACAAAAGTTCTCAATGAACTCACCGACCAGCTGGCCTCTCCACTCTTCAAGATCTTTGAAAGTTCGATGGAGGCGGGGGCCTGGCCTACCGAGTGGAAGATAGCCAACATAGCCCCCATCTATAACGGAGGAGAGAGGACATCATCAAATAATTTCAAACTAGTCAGCCTCACAAGTATCTGTTGCAAAATGATGGAGAAGATAATAAAAACGGAAATTATGAGGCCTTTTGAAGAGAATAACTTGCTAATTTCATATCAGCATGGATTTAGAAGTGGTTGATATTGCCTCAAAAACCTGCTCACATCCACGGAAAGCTGAACAAAATCATTATAAATGGGTTTGTCAGTCAATAAGGTCTACACTTAACTTTAGCAAAGCCTTTAACAGGGTTCCACACAGACGTCTGATCTTAAAGCTGCCTCAAATGGGTGTGACTGGCAACCTACTCAGATGGTTGGCCGACATTCTCACAGGCAGACGCCAACGTGTTTGTATTGGAGAAACCAAGTTGCTATGGGAAACCGTTCACAGTGGAGGTCCACAGGGGAGCATTCTGGGTCCAAGTTTGTTTCTGATATACGTGAACGACTGCTATGATTGTCTGACATGGGAGAAGGTAATTTTCGCTGACGATTTGAAGTTATGGAACTCGATTGAAAAACCGGAGGATGCGTGAAACTTGAAAAAAAACTTAGATCACTTACTGCTGAACCTTAATTTCAACAAATTCCAAATCATCCGACTGCGATCTAGTTACAGGAGAATGATTAGGTTTGAATATCAGTACTTAATCGGCTTATTTCTCAGTCGACAGCGAACAGCCGCTCGCCGACATACCTGCTGGTGCAGAATACCGGATCCATAACACTGAATAGAGAAGTTCTTACCCTAGCACCTGTGTCAACGCGTCCCTGTCCTGAACTTTAATTACTCAATAAGCTGCAGTTTTTTCTCCTGAGAACACCTGAAACAACGATCAGGAGTTTTTCTCACTGTCAGCTTGACCCTCTACTGTATATATTTTTTTGACCTTGCCTGTTAACTGGCAATAAATAAGTTAAATAAAAAAAGCTTCCACCCAAACTTCTGAAAGAACTCGCCAATGATCTTTCCGCACACCCTGTCAATGCTCTTTCAATAGTAATTTGACTCATGAACACTTCCTATCGATTGGAAGCTGGCACACACAACTCCCTTGTACAAAAGCGGAAGTCGGGCGTCAGTGACAAATTACAGGCCCATTAGTAAAACATGTATACTTGGCAAGGTTATGGAAAGGACCAACAAGAGCGAATTGGTGAAATTTCTAGATACTCATAATTTATTATCAAACTGTCAACACAGTTTCCGAAAAGGAAGATCCTGCACAAAAAATTTGCTGCGATCTCTCCAGAGCTGAACCCAAGCACTTGAAGATAGATATGCGGCTCACATCGCCTTCATAGACTTTAAAAAGGCATTCGACACTGTGCAGCAACGGAGACTGATGTATGAGGTAGAAAGAATTGGAATCAAAGGTAACCTCCTGAAATGGATCAAAAACTTCCTCTTGTGTCAGCACCAGGTTGTGTGCATCGGCCTAGAGATGTCAAGTTCTGCTGCGCTCGAGAGCGGGGCTCCTCAGGTTTCCGTAATACGGCCAATACTGTTCCAAATAAACGTGGACGATTGTGTCGGGGATCTGGACTGTGAAGCATCAATGTTTGCCAATAACATGAAAATCTGGAGTGTTATCCAAAGCCCTGCTGACAAAGATAAACTCTAGGTCCACTAAACTTCGTTTAAGGTTTGGTCAAATCATTGGCTTTTGCGGTTCAACATCGACAAATGTACAATACTTCGCTTAGGCAACCCATCCGGATCTGCCAACAGTAGAAGCTACATTCTCAACAGTGAAACCTTACCAGGCGCGAAAATCCAAAAGGGACCTTGGTGAGCTGACGACAACCATCTAAAAACCATCCACCCACTGCTCGAGAGTGGCAAAGAGCGCAATGGCTGTGTTGCATGCCATCAGACGAGCCTTTTGGACTTTGATGAAGATCTCTTCGCTACGATTTTAAACCATTTGTAAGGCTTTGTTTGGAATATGCTGTTCAAGCCTGGAGACCCTGGACAATTCAAGACCAGAACTGTCTCGATAGAGTACAAAGGAGAGCCACCAAAATGGTTAGGAATCGATGCTCCTTGCCATATCCAACCCGTCTAACAAATCGTAATTTCCTTTTGAGTTGTAAACGAACGCGCGGAGATGTTCAGCAAACATTCAGAATTGTAAATGGATTGGACTTTTGCCTCAAATTTTAAGATTTTTTTGAATTTGCTGACATGGCACATCTCCGAGTTCACCCATTGAAACTGCGCGTCCAGCAGGCGAGACTGGATGGTGGCAAGTTTTCCTTCTCTGTCAGAGTGGTCAAACCATGGAATGGCCTCCCTGTAGACGTTATGATTTCACCATCGCTGGAATGCTTTAAAATGAACCTAGAAAATTTTATTTTCCGAAATGGGTCGGTGCCATGAGGAATTTAACTTTACCCTCCAGACTCACGCATCACTTGTCATATTTTATGATTGCCTTTGAACTTATGCAACCTTCTTTGTTCCTCTGTATATTTCACTGAATTTCATGCTACAGCTAGGGCCCTCAAAGGCTTATCCCTATGTCCCTTAATAAATTGAATTGAATTGAAAAAAGGAAATGCGTATGCGCTAGCTATTGGTTCAAATGGTTTGCTTGGCAAACGAATAAGTGACGCCCCTATATATGCGGACAATATAAAAAAAGAAAAGCCTACGTGTACGCAGTAACGTTCTTCAACATGGCTGGAAATTCTCATAACGCAACGGGCGATGATTTAGTTAGACCGAAAGTTGCACTTATCACAGGAATCACAGGCCAAGTAAATTAAATCATTAATAGTAATTTAATTTGATAGGATGGATCGTATCTAGCTGAACTGCTCATCGGAATGGGTTATATCGTAAATTTATTTAGTTAATTTCATGAATTTATCTAGGTTCATGGCATTATTCGACGCTCTAGTTCATTTAATACGGCAAGAGTGGAACACCTCTATCAGGATCCTGTAAAATTTCGGAATAAACGTTTGTTTAGGAGTTTTAACGATAACGTTTATAGAGACCTTTTTCTTACACTATGGGGACTTGACGGACAGTTCAAATCTAGCTAGGCTAATGTCGGAGGTGAAGCCAGATGAAGTTTACAACTTGGCCGCCCAGTCTCATGTGCAGGTACGGAATGTCCGATTTCGAAGCAAATGTGTAGGTATCCTTTGAGCTGGGTGAATACACGGGAGATGTGGTAGCTCTTGGAACAATAAGATTGCTAGAAGCCATTCGCTCAAGCGGCCTCGAAAAAACCGTCCGATTTTATCAGGCCTCAACCAGTGAGCTTTATGGAAAGGTTCAGGAAACACCTCAAAAGGAAACGACTCCGTTCTACCCACGCTCTCCATATGGTATGGGCTAACTCGCTCTTTTTAAACCACCCAAGCCAATGAAACCGGTCCGCTTATTAGATTTCCGTATTGCTCAAAGGTCTATTTTTTTGATGGCGTACGCCTAGTCATTACCGTCTTTATGCAAAAATGCGTTAAGCAGTCCATTTTACATACTCTTTTATCCGCAATGCCTTCAAAACTGGTACGCACTAGCAAAGCTTTCTCGCGCATAATAACTCAAGAAATCTTACATCGATCTTGTGAGCACACTACCGAAATCTCTTGTATTTGAATTTCATACTCCATACGCGCCTTTCACAAGCATTTTTGAAATTTTATTTGGCAATGCCTTATAATTTCAACCTGTTAGCTAAAGTCAAGTTTATCAAAACTTCCTTTTTACCTCCCAATCCTGAACTTCCTTCAAAATTGTTCTCCACAGGTTGCGCAAAACTCTACGCTTACTGGATCGTTGTAAATTATCGTGAAGCCTATGGCATGTATGCATGCAATGGAATCTTATTTAATCATGAAAGTCCACGCCGGGGCGAAACTTTTGTTACGCGTAAAATAACCAGGGCAGTGGCGCGTATAAAACACGGCCTGCAGGTAAGCAGCTTCTGTGCCAATATGTGACTGAGCAACTAAAATTTAATAAGTGCACTATTTATTTATCATTGAATGGTTATATTCCAAATCCCGAAATTCGGATGCTGAAACGTTGGATAACATTTCAAACTTTCATTCCAAGCGCTTGTGTTTTGTGAAAAATCGCCGGGAATATTACTTAGGGTGATATTGTCCGACGCATATTGTTTTAGTTAACAACACACTGGCAACAAAATACGTCAGCAAATTAGATTTCCTGCCGCCTCATCTCAAGCATTTTATAAATCTCAGCAGCAGTGCTTTCCAGGGTATGCATTTGTGATAAGCTAAGCATTTAGTTTCCTAGAATTGATAGTCAAAAATAATGAATACGATGGATCCTGAGCTCCTCCACCCTACACCCTTCAGACCATGTGCGAACCACACAGCAACTTCAGTCTAATCGGGTGACTTTTTAAGGACTCGTCCATTTTGGAATTTAGTTACCTTTTGCACTTCTTTAATACTGCACAACCTGATTATGATTATTGTCCTCCGAAAGAGTTTTTCGGGCTGTTGTTACCCTCATCTTAAAATGCGGCTGTGCAAGTAAAAATTAGCAGGATTTCATGTTCATATTTTCAGCAAAGGCCAGAGAATTTTGCATCAATTGGCGGGATGAGGCTAATCCATAGGCACGCTTCTTTGTCTTCTTAAACATCCATACCGGAAAATTAAAGACACTCTTACTTTATGTCTTGAGCTTCCTTGATAGAGACCAAACTAACTTCCCTTTTTTGTCCTCATCACTAGGACTTAATCGAGTTGGGAAACCTGAATGCCAAACGCGACTGGGGTTACGCCGAGGATTATGTCTACGCAATGTGGCTCATGCTACAACAGAAGGAACCAGTCGATTACGTCATCTCGTCTGGGGAGACTCACACAGTGCGGGAGTTTGTTGAAAAGTCATTTGCGTACATTGGCAAAAAAATAGTGTAAGTTATGTGCTGCCTGCTTAATAGAAAACGTTTACAGTCTAACACATTAGCTAAATAGGGTAGCAAACTTGCTGTTTGTACCAGATATCCACTCTGAGAATGCAGATCTTTTTACAAAATAGAATATCTTTTTTGCACATAAGAGCTGACCAAACCCTTTCCGCCCTATGCCTTCCCGTAAGGAAAATACCCGTTAACACCAAAGCTCTTGTAACTAGTGGAGAGCTGCATTCATCGGTCACTTGCAGAGGTAGGCGCTCGGTGAACATTATGCGCGCAAATAAGTGCACTTCTCTCAATATTTGTTAAGTATTCTGACTATTCGCTCCATTAAATGTGCAGCTAATTAGCCAGCCTTTTTGCGTCTCACTAAAATGATTGGGAATACCCAACCAATATGGGCATTGCTAACCGCTGCTCACTGTGCAGGTTAGAAAGGCAAACTTGTTTTCTAAATGATGTTGGTGAGCTTGGTCAAGAGTTATTTTGTAGAATCGCACGTATCCGACTGCCTGGAGTTCGGAGGGTCGTAAATATTGTCACTTTTGATTGAAGACAAACTCAAAAAATGAAATCAAAAGTCTCTACGGATCTAAAACATTCTCCCCCGCAGATTAACATGGTTGCATAACCGGCAACTTTTATGAAACGTTACAGTCGTTCAGCGCTTAGTGATTCACCTGTGTAAATATTAACCTAGTGCTCTGTATGGGGCTGGCAGATGTTTACGCAACGGGCGTTTTAGTACCCATAAGAGTTCTAAGCTCCAGTAATCTCACGACTGCATCTGTTTTCAGTTTCTGAAGTTATCATCTACGCTAGGAAATTGAAGGAGGGACCAGTTTCGAGTGCGCACAACGGGTTATGATAATCAACCTTCCAGTTACGTACATACTCGTACCCGTAACATGGTAAATGGTAACTGACTAGTAACTGTCCTCGCAGGTTCACCGCATCACAAATGTCAACCTTCCATTTCTATTGGCCGGTGGCAGACTTGTGGGGGAAGTTGGATTAGCTACTACGTCGGTCTCGCAGACCGAAGACCACAGTTCTCATCGCACCCACATATTTCTTCAGTTATCCATCTTTTCGCTGTAGCCATCACCACCACTAACCAGGGTTCGGTTGGAGCAAAGTGACATTATGAACCCTTTCGTCGCCTGGTCGGTGCTGTACAGCCGAACCTTTTTTGGTCGGCGAGTAGGGAGAGCGCAGGTATCGAGTTTTCTTTGTAATTATCCGCAAAGTGTCAGCAGCCAGTGCTGGCCGAAGCACAGATTCTGACGCACCCGGGTGTTGAATTCGATTTAGCTGATAATAGATCAAGGCTCTAATCACTATGGCACGTTCTCTTGTTATGTCGGCTAACATCTGATTTACTCAATTACATTGCTGCATGCATTTTTTTTACAGTCGATGCCCGATCTCATGCAATGTTAATCAACATTTTACGATGCTTTTTAGATTGGTAATGATTCCTTATGCGGAATTGAAAATGGAGCATAATTCCAAAATTTTTACTGGCATAGAAGGTTGTTGGCTTTCAAATGACATCTTTTCAACCTTCTGAAAAAACCTAAATCGATATAAAATGACTACTTTAAGTAACATATACTTTTTCAATAGGTTTTTCACGCTCTTAAAAATTCAAATGTATTTTATGGAGAACATAAGCCAAACCGTCTTTTACTCATTTGATAGAAAATAATGTCTTAAAATTTTATACTCAAGGGTTTTGTTTTGATTTTTTTAAAAGTTGTTCGATTCCCGAACAATTTCGAGTCTGATCTGCCGTTGCTTTTATGTTTAGGTTTTTCACACTATAATGTGGAAAAATATCATACCGTTCTGTATGTCAATAAGAATTGTAGCACTTTTTGCAGTACAATTTGGCAGTGGATGTGAACTAGACCGTACACTTGATGAGGGATAGTAAACAAAGAAATGCGATGCGATTTAAATAAACACTGTACAGTCTTAAAAAATGCACAATTAAAAAATGTTAAAACTAAGATCCAGCCTTCTTTGGGTATAAGATTTGAAGACCTGATTTTCTGTCAAAAAAGAACATCTTTGCTTATATTTTCTATAAAATATATTTGAATTAGTGAGGACATCGAAAATCTAGAAAAAAATGCACACTACTTAAGTTATAATTTTTTATCGAGCGAGTTTTTTTTCAAGAGACCGAAAAGATGTTCGTTCTAAAGCCAGTATCCTAATATGTCTGAAATATTTTGGGACTGTGCCCTAAGATGGTAAATATTGCACGTTAAAACACATTTTAAATTTTTGGCAACCTTACATGAGATCTGTGAATGACTGCATATGACTGTACATTCACATGTCTTGGAGACACGATTTTACACAAATAAGGCGGTTAACATAAGCACTGCTGGTCGCAACGTGTTTTTTTCCGTCTCAATTTAGCTGGGCCTGGGCTTCTCACGTCTGTCTTATCACGCAGTCACTTTCACCTTCATCTTGCCAGTTCTGGGGAAAATTTGACTCAAAGCAAAGCAGCCGTTTGCTAGCCCAGAGAGTTCACTGCTTACTGTGACGGGACAGACATCGACTGAAATATGCAAGACAGACATCGTCGTTAGGGAGACGTTTGGCTTCGCACCTTATTTTTCTGCCTTGGCACATACCTATGTCACAGGTAAGTTTGCGCGCACCACATCACCATCATTGTAGCCAAGATCCGTAATTGAAAAAACGCAGTCTATCGTGACACCAGAATGCTCCGCTAACCTCTGCTGAAATACTCAGCTTATCACGCAGTTTAATAGAGTTGGTGACGAGGCGCGCGCAGCCCCTGGCGTTCGCCAGAGGGTAGAACAAAGACTTCCCTCTTCTCCTCGTTCGCATTTACCCCTGGTAATTGTTCTGCCATGGTGGTCTTGAATCCAACTAAGTAATCTTGCTAGCTTGCAGTCATACGAGAGGAGCAGCCATAGCATCGAAAGCAGAAACGAAGTCTGTGAAACAAAGAGGAGTGTTTGGTGACGAGCGTGCTGTCTGGTTAAAACGGTCAGTCAAGTGAGGTCGCAATATCGCGAACTGTGCGGCACAGTCCCATGATATTTAACATATACCAGAATGCCAAGTGCTGGCTTTTGAATACACGTCTTTCCGGCTGTCAGCAAGTCGCACTGGGAAAGACAACCGTTTATGTAGTATGCATTTTTTTCTATCTATTTTCACTGCCCTTTTACATTCCAATATATTTTATAGAAAACACGCACGAAAATATCCTCAATTGTACTCATTTGATTACGAATCACGTCCTCTTCAGATTTTAATGCACGACAAAGGCCAACTTTTGGTTTTAGAAACGTTTTCCATTCTGAAATTTCACAAGATCGCTTAATGTCTATTTGAATGAAATCGTATCTGTTCGTTCATTAATGCCCCTCATGAAATATACAATATAGTCCATATTAATTGCAAAATTTTATGAGCACTGTTATCTTCTCAATGGCCTACAGGAATGCATGGTATTCCTTACCCGGAAAGCATGCAGCTCGTAAACTGATTGGGCTTTCGGGAATTGGACAACTTTGAAAACCATAATATATCTTTCCGTTGAATATAAAATTTTAAAAAACGTAATTTTCCATCAAATTAGTACGAGAAAGATTTTTGGTTACCTTTTCGATAAAATATATTTGAATTCATAAGGGTGTGGCACAGAATTTCCCTTGTCTTACCCATTTTTGCGGTTTGGACTCGCCGTTAGTCCCCCTCACGTTCTCAGATAGTCTTCCGCAACATATGTACTGTGTTGGCATTTCTGCGAATACCAGTAACATGCGAAACCAGTGGTATGCTTAGAATAAATAGGAACAGCCCACCAGGCTGGAGCAGAGTCATGCTGAGATTCTATGCCATACTGCAGCCCATAAAGGAAGAAATGTTCGGGTATGTAGTGAACTGCGCGACCTACTATACCGCAAAATCACTGATTAGAATAGGAATAGAGTGGGAAATCGATCTTCCTGTTCTCGCACACTGCATTTTGCCATGCCTGTTCACCCAACCCATACAACCCCTGATTCGGCCTGTACGTATTACCGTTGGTATGGGAAACCATTTTTTGGGTAAGGTGGAGTGGTATAGCTCTAAGCTCGTCCAACCATTTTTTTACGGTTACACAGTTCGGGCTGAGGAAGAGCTGAGGTCAGGCACATATGAATACCACTTGAATGTGCTACTGAACTGCCGATCGTTCCAGGTCGCTACCCACTCGAGATGACACACCTCAATTTTACAGTTGCAGAGATAAGTGCATTGGACTGGAAGAAATGCCGTAGGATGGTCAATGACTCCGCGGCCGACCCATATGCTGGTCTGCCAACTTCAAATCGAGCCTGTCCAGTCATCTCCCAACTGCAGCAGTAGTCACTAACAAACTGTTGCGTCAAGTATATGACGCATGCAATCACCGCTTTCTTGTTTTTTTTTACGACGTATTCCTATCGGGAAGAAGACGCGATCGTTAAATTAAAAATTTATTTCACCGGAAAATTCCCGTGGCAAAGTGTTCTGCTCAATCATTTTCAGCAATGCTTACGTAGGGAAAGGCATTGAGCTTTTTACTGAACTGCACGCCGGAGAACCTAACTCAAGCAGTTCACGGTCCGCGCGGTTGTCCTCGCGAGAATTCTGGTCTCATTGAACTTTCAGGTGTGACCAGATTCCTTCCGATAAACTTGATTTAGGAACTGCCGTCAGTCGCTCTCACTGCTGCTGCGTGTTCAGCCATCCGCGTCACTACTAGTCTTCCAGTTTCTCCAATGTTGTTAATTTTCCCCCAACTAAACCAGCTCCGGTAAAGGACATCAACCGTTTCTTACCGTGGCCGTCAGTCTGTCGACCTCGTTTCCTACCGCCTGATGGATGTTTCCGATCTGTCTGCAACCCCAACTCCAGGTGGTTTGTGAAGATGGTTGACGGCTTCCTAGATATGCTTCACGTAGGGGAGCGTTCGTCGAAATTTTACGCCTGTGGTTCTGTTACTTGACTGGTCTTCGCTTCATTTACTCTAAAGAGGATATTCGTCCGTAATCGTAAACGATGTAGTCTGTTATTGGTCCGTTGCCTCTCTGAATCATACTTTTACTTGGTACAGCTGCGATCGTAAGTGATCGAGCCGCTTTCAGTGATATCATAAATACTGTAGTGGGACATTTTCATGAGGTTTCTTGGGGATTTTGAATGCAAACGGGTCCCCAACAACCCCTCGGATTGTTTGGTCTAGCATTTGGACTCAAGAACCTAACCACAAGACAGTGACGGCAAGCAAACTTATGTGACGGCGGTTTACGGTCATCATGTCACAGTGTCATCATCGGGATTTGCGACCCTTTATGAGGCTTTTAGCGTGCCAGAACTCAGCCCGCCGCACCCTGGTAGTACTGTCGCTACTGGTCAGTGACTGCTTATTCGCCGGAACCTAAAGTCGACTTATTTCGCAGCTAGCTTTAACTGAAGATCGTTCCACTCTTCGCCACCCATGGACGCGTCAAGTAGCTGACAGCCAGGCTAACGGAATCGCTAATAATAGTATAAAACTTGATCATCTGGTTTTTTGACACGAATATTAATGTGTCACGTTTATAGCACCGTCTCACTCCGTTTATTTTTAGACTGAGTGCTCAGTCAACGCATCTCTTATGACTTTAGCACTGCGGGCACCACCTCCTTACTCTGGTGGACCTTTACACTGCACCTGTCTCAGATGCAGGCGCCAGCATTTACGAGGGTTATGGGCCGTGGTCTAACCATCCAAAGTTGACTCTTTGCGAACATATCAGGAAGGGATGACATCTGGGCAGAGGATGTTTGCGCTATGTCTAGTTATTGTCGATAGGGTATGATTCATAGCCTTCAGACGTAATCAGACTTGGCCGCAAACTAAAGGGTCCTTATCAGGGCCATCGCCAATGAATACCTGACAGTCTTATCAGCACCTTTTTGCACTGTTCACCCATCAGCTCACCTTCCTGCGGGCCCTGTTTTACTTGACTTACGTGAGCCATCCACTTAGTTTCTGACGGAGGCAAGTAGTGGCATTCAGTTGGCCACACCCAATCACACCAAAGTATCGTTGGTTGAGACGTGGTAGACGTCTACCTCTTCTCACTTACTTCCTGGGACTCGCATTTTCGCTTGTATTGACAGTATGGTTGGTTCTTGTTAACTGCACTCAACTCTCGAACGCCGGTACCGTGTATGGTCATTTTACTTCATATTTGGACTGCTTTCGCACTCTGCGGACCATGCTGACCCGAAAGGGAGGTTGCCCATGAATTTGAAGTGTATGATTGGTCCGAGATAGGTTATACTAACCTGCACCACTGGGCCACTCCCGATGCTTGCTCGGCGGTATGTAGCATTCTAAAATGCTTGTTTGAAACAAGTAACAACATTAGTACAAAGTAGCTGACCTTCATTACCTATACTAAGAACATCGAAATTGTGTTTGTGTGCATCTGGCGTTTGTCAGCACATATGTCCGCAACGACCCCGCGTTGTCGGTAAATGGGACTATTTTTCTAACGCGTCTCCGTCTGCATACATGAGTGTCGCTTGTTACTTAATTTTGTTCCATTGACGAGCAGGCCAATGTGAGAAGGTAATGGCGCAGCTGGTGTTTGGAAAACTTCTCAGCCAGCTGCGCGACCTCTTATCCGCTGCTACTGTCGCTGTTCCTACCTTTAAACGTCCTCATGATCATCACCAACATCGTTCTCATACCTTCATTTAAGTGCCAAAGTTCTTTTGATCCGAATGCTCATTAATATGCTACTCTACCACTGCCGATACAGTCACCTTATTTTCGAGAGGTATTGAAGTAAAAGCTGAATGGTGTATCGTTTGGGCCCTGTGCCTGTGGTCTATATAACCTACATAAAAAGTGCCATGCTTCCTTTTTAACACAGAAAAGGGCTTCATTGGCTGCCAAAGTCCGGGTATTTAAGGTTTAATAACAGTACAGGACTTTTTCGACTGCGCCTGAAAGGGAAATCATTAGTTTTGGGTAAATGCGACTTTTTTTATCTCAGATATGGACAGACGCAGGCCATTTTCTAATTACTCACTTCTTTTTCTATCACATCAAAGGTAGTCTGTAGGAAAGGGTGCTTAAGACATCAAACTCCTCCCCCCTCTAATTCGCCTTTTTCCTTATTGCAGTTGGGAAGGCCAGGGATTGGATGAAGTGGGCAAGGAAGAGGACACTGGAATCGTACGAATTCGAGTTAATCCACACTACTTCAGGCCTACCGAAGTTGTAAGTCTTACGTCTTCCTTCCACAATGATGTGTACTGCTCGATTGAAACCTCTCCACACCCCGCCTCCACCTGAACTGTCTTCGTGACCAGGCGTGCCCACGCTTTGCTACTCACGGAAAAAATAATACCGCAAATTAATAAGCAATTAACAACGGTGTACACACGAAATCGAGAGAACGGAAAGGTTCCTTTATTGTTGATTATTATTTTTATCGGTTTATGTCCCGGCCAGTTTTTTAAGGTCAGGTGAGTGAATATCACTATAACACTCGTCAGACCGTGATGTCACCTTACTCTGCAGCCCTCTACATTAAATGTATCGGGCCCGAATCCCCAAGTTTACTTCCCTTGGGGTTGTGCGTGATGCCATATGACAGAGGCACCTAAGCCTCAAATTACCGTTTATTTCCTCTACCATTTTTTTTCATGCACAAACACACACACACACGTCAGTTCGACCGTCATAATCCGACAATGTTCACCGTATGCTCAACAGAAGTGTGCTGCAGGGACGGTGCCTTGCGCGTGAATTAGTGTTAAGTGATAGACTTGCAAAGCATCTACTGCACTCTCTCTTACCTGTGCCCTGTGTCATGACAGAGTCAAGAAGACCGGAGCTAGGGTTGGGCGCAAATGAATAATCTTCCCGCAGAGCGGGACAGCGGGGTGCGCATAAGCCTCCACCTACGCATGCCCATGTTGGGCACGCGCACCCCCCATGTTCGGTATTTGTTATGCGACCGCATCCCAGAATAATAACGCCTGTCACACCCCTATTTGGTACCCGTTTTGGTTCATCGCGTATACTACGCGCCCCGTTTAGGGGACACGCATCGATAGTTCGACCGTCGTTGTCTGACGATGTCCACCGTATGCTCCGCAGAAGGGTGGTACAGGGACGATAACTTACGCGTGGGTTAGTTTTAAGTGATAGTAGACTTGCACTGCAGCTATCGCACTCTCTCCTCCCCCACCTGAGCCCTGTGTCATGGCAGAGTCAAGAAAACCTGAGGCAGGAAAGGGCGCAGGTGGCTGGCACGACCGGAGACGCCCCTGAGTGTGCTGCCACAGCTGACTCGGATCCCACGGAGTGGGAGTGCCCTAAAGGCCACATTAAAATGGAGCCATTGCAGACTGACTCTCAGTCCGCTATTCGTTCATTGTGCACAAGCGTACACACGGGACTGACCACGCGGTCCGAGTTATCCCGTCAGTTGGCAACCTTCCAAGCCACGCCTTTTAGCGCACCGTAATAGTTTCAAGTGCGCCAGATTGTTTATAGTGAGGAAAATGAGCTGAACCGTCGACCTCACTCCATAATCCACCTCCACAATCAGACCACCGTCCGAGCCCGTCAGTTGTCTGATGCGGAAGTGGGCGCAGCTGCTGTTGACCTCGTCTACGCGTACTAAGTACATGACCTGGCCTCCCAAACACAAGCTTCAAGAGTTCACACAAGAGGGTTGAGCGTCGCACATCTCACATGTATGAGAGTGTCAGAGGTCCCGTTAAGAAGGAGCCATAGCAGCCTGACTCTCCGACCACCAGTCAGCCACTCCGCACAACACACATTGGACTGACTGCGAGGTCTGAGCCACGGTGCTTATCGCCCCGTGATATTCTCAAGCTCAGATTACACATGCAGCAGAGGAGCCACATGGAAAATTAGTCAGGGATCATACTTTCCTCTCAATCAGATATGCAGACTGAAAGCATGTTTTTTTTGTGGTGTTGCGTGTGATTATGTGAGATGCAGAGGTTGATGACGAGAAACGTACTGTTTTGGTCTAGCCGGTGGTGTTCTACCGCAGGTTTTCATGGAGACGCTTGTGACCTTATAGGCCCATGCGGTGAGCGATTGCGCGGGGCAGTGAGGGCATTGAAGGCGGTGGTCTTTGCTGTGTGTTGGTGCTCTAGGCACTAGTTTGCCACTCTCTGTGCGATGGATTCACAAGTGACCGACCAGGCCAATGTGTGAGGTGAATGTGCGATCTCAATAAGGACAGGTTAGTACCGAGTCCTCATCGCTGGTACTGCGGGGTGGTGGTG
This sequence comes from Schistocephalus solidus, assembly GCA_017591395.1. Lineage (NCBI taxonomy): Eukaryota > Metazoa > Platyhelminthes > Cestoda > Diphyllobothriidea > Diphyllobothriidae > Schistocephalus > Schistocephalus solidus. The sequence continues at coordinate 63,369 of WEDG01001616.1, forward strand.
ATGGTAGTCGTGGAGGTTGCAGGTGGCAGGTAGTCGGAGGTGGCCACTGAGGTGGTAGGAGTGGGGCAAGTGGTGTTCGTTTCCGTGATCGGCGCAAGGAGTGGGGGAGGGAGGAAGGTGTCGGTGATCGTTGGCGGTGGAGCATCGATGGAGTGATCATTTGTGGTTGGGGTGGTCATCGTGGTGGGGTTTGAAACAAGTGTGGCAGAAGTTGATGTTGTGGGATTGTTGCTACATTGAGTTCGAAAATGTACGACTAGGCGGATTCGCGCGCGGAATGTGCGTTGGCAGGGATAGGGCATTGGCGTTGTTGATCCGGGGCGCTTGTGACTTGAAAGTCGCCCTTTTGGCCTTAGCAGCGGTGATCCAGTTGGCTTCGTATATTGCTGCACCAGTCTTCATGGATATTTTTCAGGCCGATCTCTCCTGTACGAGGTCCTCCCAGGTCGCCGGGTTGATATGCAGTTGCTTCCGAGGGTTCTTCGAAGTGTCCTTGTAGTGTTGTTTTTGACCTCCCTGCCTGCGAGCACCCATAGCGATATTTCCGTAGAAAAGTCGTTTGAGTAGTCGCTCGTCGTTCATTCTCACCAGGTGGCCGTTCAATCGCAGTTGCACTTGCCTCAACATGGCGTGGATGCTGAGGATTCCGGCTCGCTCCAGGACTTCCGTGTCCGGGATCCTATCTTGCTATCTCAGCTTCAGTAGTCTGCAGAGGCAGCTGAGCTGGAAGTGATTCAGCTTCCTGGCTTGGTTCCCGTAGATGGTCCGGTCTCCGCTCCGTACAGGAGTGTCCTCAAGACGATGGCCATTTACATCTCCAGTTTGGTGTTCAGGTGAATACCGTGACGATTCCACATGACGGCCAGCAGCTGACCGAAGGCCTGGCTGGCTTTGCAGATCCGTTGAGAAACTTTGCCGTCGATTCTCGTGATACGTGACAGCTTGCTTCCCAGATTAGCAAATTTTTCCACAATTTTGAATTGAGCACCGTTTACATTGGTTCCGGGAGCATTGTATTCTGTGCTGGGTGGTAGTTGGTGCATGACCACCGTTTTGGCTGTATTGATTGTAGGTCCAAAATTGGCGCAGCCTGCGGCAAAGAGGCCCATGCTCCTTTGCATGTTCTCCTCCGTCACGTTATTAAGAGCGCAGTCGTCCGCGAATAGCAAGTCATAGACTAGTTGTAGACACACGCGTTGGGGCCTGAATACGCCAATTGTTGAGAAGGTGCCCGTCCGTTCCGTAGGTGATGCTAAGAAGGTCTTTTCGTTCCAACACTTCTATGTCCGGGATCCTAACCAGCCATCTCAGCTTTAGTATCCGTCGGAGACAGCTGAGATGGAAGTGGCTGAGCTTCTACACCTGCTTCTGGTAAACCGTCCAGGCCTCCGCTCCATACAGCAGCGTCGGCAAGATGACAGCTTTGTCCAGCTTGGTGCTTAGGTGAAGACCGTGTCGATTCCAGAGGTTGTTCTGCATGCGTCCGGAGGCTTGGCTGGATTTGGCGATCCGATGGGCGAACTCATAGTCGATTTTGGTGTTTCGGGAGATGCTGCTGCCCAGGTAGGTGAAGGTGTCCACGGCTTTCATTTGAGCGCCATCGACATTGATGCGGGGTGCATTGTAGGTGGTATTGGGCAGCGGCTGATGCATGACCACCATTTTCTCCGTGTTGATGCGCAGTCCGAAGTTCTCGCTGGCGGCAGCGAAGAGGTCCATGCTCCTTTTCGTGCCTCCCTCTGTCGTTGCATTGAGTGCACAATCGTCAGCGAAGAGAAGTTCGTGGATGGTGGCTGTCGCTACATGGGACTTAGAGTGCATCCACCGTTGATTGAGGAGTTGGCCATCCATCCGGTAGGCGATGCGGATCCCGGGGCGTTCGTCATGGTAAGCGTCCATTAGCATGACAGAGACATGAGACTGAAGAGGGTAGGCGCAAGAACGCAGTCATGCTTCACTCTGTTGGTCACTGCGACTGCCTCGGAGATGGCTCCGTTGTCCGTGACGCGCGTGGTCCTGCCATAATGGAGCTGACGTACCATGTGAGTGACTCGCTCGGGGCAGCCGAATTTCTACATGATCTTTCACAGTCCTTCGCGATTCACTGCGTCAAAGGCTTTCGTCAGATCCACGAAGGTAGTATAGAGGTGAGTCCGCATCTTCTGGCACTTCTCCTGCAGCTGACGCGTGGCGAAGATCATATCGATAGTGCCGTGGTGACGGCGGAAGCCGCATAGACTTTCCGGAAGGAGTCCTTGTTCCGGGTGGCTGTTGAGGCGAGTAGGGAGAAGGCGGAGGAAGAGTTTCCCGGCGATGTTGAGCAGCGAGATTCCTCCGTGGTTGTCGTAGAGTTGGCGGTTCCCCTTCTCCTTGTAGAGGTAGACGATTCTGGCGTCCTTGAAATCCTGCAGGACCTGTCCTTGGCGCCCCCTCTTCCGGAATAGCGTTGCGAGCTGATGAGTAATTGGAGGCCGCCATGCTTGTAAATCTCAGCAGGGATCGCGTCTGATCTAGTTGCTTTCCCGCTGGCGAGTTGCTGCACGGCCTTGATGGTTTCTTGGAGAAGGGTCAAGAGATCGAGGTCGACGTTGGTTTCCGCTTTAGGCAGTCGGTCGATGATGGCGTCGGAGATGGTGGACGGCCGGTTGAGAACGCTTCTGAAGTGCTCGGCCCAGTGCATCATTATTTTCATCGTCTCAGTGAGTAGAGTAGTTCCGTCAGCACTGAGAAGAAGAGCCGTTCCTTTGACGGGGGGACAGTAGACAGTTTTGATGGTGGCGAAGAATTTCTTCCATTCGTTGCGGTCTGTGTACCCTTAGATCTCCTCGGCCCCGCAAGCCATCCAGATGTCCTGCATTTCCTGCAGCCGCTGATGAACAAGACGGTGACTTCGATAGCAGACTGCCTTGTCTGCATCGATAGGGTAGTCAACGTAAGCTTTGTGCAACCGGTTCTTCTCGGTGATCAGAGTCTGGATGGTGGTGTCGTTGCCATTGAACCAGTCCTAGGGTTCATTACGTGCCTGGCCGAGGACATCCAGGGCGGTAGATTGTTCCGCTCTGCCCTCGGGCTGACTTTTGAGCCCCGCCAGCAATCACACGGTTGGCTAGTTATAGTATATGCAGATGAGCAATAGTGGCAGAGACAAGGGAGACTGGAATGGCCATTTCTGGCTTATTAACCGTCATCAGCCAGTCATAGCCAACCCCAGATGGTGCGTTGGACTTCTGATCAACAGGTCGCGGGCTCGAGCCTCTGGTAGTGCACCACCTGGGGTTGGCTATGACTGGCTGATGATGGCTAATAAGCCAGAAATTATTCTTCCAGTTTTCCTTGACTTTGCCGGCCAAATTCACCTGCCTATTCTTCTACTAGCCGCTGTGAGGCTGCTGGAGGGGCTTGAGAGTGAGCCCCAAGGCAGAGGGGAACAAATTGATGAGCGTTCATCAACGAACACTAATAAGCAAGAAATGGCCATTACAGTCTCGTCTTTGTCGTCATTGTTAATCTGTAGGTATATTTGCCTTCCTGCGGCTTGCAGAAGAAAATCGCACGTTTTTTTTCTATTCCGCCTGTTCCCGGTTTCGATTGGGCGTGGGTTAAGAAACAGTGGCTCAGATGCAATTTCTTAGTCAGCCAGTAAGCCAACCTGAGCCGCATTTAGGCAGACTTTCCCTTGAACGGCTGTCGTAACCGTTAGGCCAAGACCAGTTTTTAAAGGCTACAAGAATGTAGATGCCGAAGGGCTTTGCCAGTAAACTGTGGACACTATTATTATAACCTGAACCCACATTTTCATAAAGTCAGTTGGACCTGCAGTGTACGGGCGAGGGACCCAAGATGCCCTGTTGATTTACTTTTTTTCCCAAACTCAATGAACCACAGCTATAGCCGGGTTTGCGAAGATGGGGATCAGCACTTTCAACGAGGCACTATCTCGCGTGAGCCACGCCAATATTTTATTTGAACTCGCATGGCTACCCACCGGATAATACGGATTTTGCATATTTAAAATTTATGCTACATGACAGTTCCTGAAGACATTTTGTGGAACTAAAACTATTTAAAAAGCATTGTTAATTTGAGTGCATCTTGGCTACTTTATCACCCTTTTAACACAGTAGAGCTATCCTTCCTAAGGGTATTTTCTCCCGCAAAAGAGAATACATTGAAAGTAAACTTTAGAATGCGTGCTTTTTATTTTTGGCAAGTTTTTTTCCGAAAAGCTTCGCATGCCCTGTGAATCGTTGCAATTTAACGAATAGACTGTCATCTGTTAAACAGGAAAGTGCATGCAGAAAGTTTTACAACCAATGCCTTAACTCACGAAGGGCTAATCGAAATTGGGAAATGGCTTTTCATTTAGGAAGGATTGTTTGAGTGGCGTTTTAACAGTTAATACTCTGCAGCATACTTCCAAGATATTTTATCCATGCCCGGATGCTGGCCTTCAAGTAAAATTTATTTCAGCTACCTGCAAAAAACACTGTAAAAAATTACTACGTAATTTGCATGAGGTTTCGGAATTGATTTTCGGTGCGTGTGTAAGTTCAAATAGAGATCATTCTCGAAAATATCCTTAATATTCAGTTGGCAGCCAGTCACGTATTCTTTCTTCTTCTTCTTCTTCTTCTTCTTCTTCTTCTTCTTCTTCTTCTTCTTCTTCTCCTTCTTTTCTTCTTCTTCTTCTCCTCCTTGTTCTCCTCTTGTTCTTCTTCTTCTTCTCCTCTTCTTCTTCTTCTTCTTCTCCTCTTCTTCTTCTTCTTCTTCTTCTTCTTCTTCTTCTTTTTCTTCTTCTTCTCCTTCTTTTTCTTCTTCTTCTTCTTCTTCTTCTTCTTCTTCTTCTTCTTCTTCTTCTTCTTCTTCTTCTTCTTCTTCTTCTTCTCCTTCTTCTTCTTCTTCTTCTTCTTCTTCTCCTTGTTCTTCTCTCTCTTGTTCTTCTTCTTCTCCTTCTTCTTCTTTTCTTCTTCTTCTTCTTCTTCTTCTTCTTCTTCTTCTTCTTCTTCTTCTTCTTCTTCTTCTTCTTCTTCTTCTTCTTCTTCTCCTTCTTCTTCTTCTTCTTCTTCTTCTTCTTCTTCTTCTTCTTCTTCTTCTTTCTTCTCCCTAATCTTTAAATTGCACACTCGACGTAGTGTATATTTTGATTTTGAAAGGTTGTTTTTTAATTCACGGATAATTAAAAACCCGATCTACTTTTTCATTTACGCTTCAAGTTCGCAGTCTTCAGGAAAACCTCTATAACATTAAAAAAGAGACTATATGGGGTTCATAAAATTGTGCAATAGATGGGACTATGTTGTCTACTCCATGAGGAGTATTTTTGAACGGACGCTAATGCTGCGGCTTACACGGACATTTTCCCGTCTTAATTATCGCATAATTACAAACTCCTTCAAGCCTAACTAACCCTTTCTTCTAGTGTTATACTTAAAGAAGACACGTGTTGCTACGAACCGAGTACAACAAATGATATTTTTTCAGCATCAAAGGCATCGAAGATCAAGCGAAAAAAAAGCATACTGCCTCTGTATCCATTTTTACCGAATGTGGTTTTCTCATGTGGCCGAAGAAAGTGTCTTCGAAGACCGGCGTCCTGGTGCAACTGAATTATCGGTTGCTGCTTTTCAATTTCCTCAGAAATCGATCGCTAAATTGGAGTAAATCAGTCTATTTGAAGGCTTATTGGCGTAGACTGAAAGTTGATATGAATATTTGCGCCGACTTCTCTCAGCCACAGTGAGATAACCGTGTAATATTGAGTACACTGCCGACAGGCTGCCAGTAGTATATTTAGTAGCTACAGGTGGGACCATTCTCAGCTTTTAGCTAGTAACTGTGCTGTGAATGTGGTTCCACCTTTAACGCCCTGAATCCTTTGTTTTGTGTGCGCGCCAGAAGCCATACGCATGCGTGCTACTTTGTCGCCAAAACGATTGCCGCTAAATTAACGGTATTGTTAAGCTTGGTCACAAGGAGTTATGGCACGTTTGAACGCTGCTGGCTGATGTCTCGTGGCTCAATTCATGAAAGGTTTACCTAAAAACCGCGTAAACAAAGTTAAACCGCAGACAGATTATTCACGTAAGTGGTCACAGTGCTGTTCGCCGTTTCGTTTTGCGGATCAATGACCATGCTAGACACCACATCAACACTAACATCGCCAGTCGAAGTGCATGACCTGTCAGGCCTCGATAAATAGAGGACGGTGCATATTTTCGAACACTTTAAGGGCATGCCTCAAACTGTTTACCCTTTGACTGGCCTCCTACCCCTCATTAAGCTTTCGCGCTACCTTTCCAGGATTCTGACAGCATTTCATTTAAACATCTACCAGTTTGATCCTCTCTTAAGGTCTTAACTTCGTTGCTTTCGCCTCCTGCACGATTGCGGCCTCTGTGCACTGTTTTCCAACTGCACTTCGATGTCCTAAGCGAAGTTTACTGCCACAAAAGGCACTACCAGCTGTCTGAGTGCATAAGCTTCATGATAGCAGCCACGGCCTTTGCAATTCGCGTTGAAACGACCGGTACTGCCATGTGAGCGTGGTAAAAACCTGGATAATAAATTTTTCATTTAGTAAGAAGAGTAAAGTGCAGGCATGCACACCGTGAGCGCACTCATACAGGGCTTGATGCGTGCATTTGGCCTATGAACAAGGAAGTTTAGACACTGCACGTGAAAGAGGATAGTAATATAAATGTGTTACTGAAATGCATTTAGTAGCATACATAGAGATTTAAAAGACAATTTTGCAAGCATACGTTACCCATCGATTAATTCTCCTCTGGCCTTTACGTTTATAACATTGTGTATCTAAGTCAAATATGCGCGTAAGTAAAACAAATCGTTCGGTTGTCAGAGTGTGGGGGAGGTGGAAGAAAAAAATCGCAGTCCGTTTTCTGACCATCTTCAGAGGGATGGCAGCCGCCGGGACAGGTAATTAGATCCGTGCGGTTAAATTGGTGGCTTTCGGCCATGGTAATTGCGGCGCCTGTACAAAGTTATTTTGGGTGCACAGGGCCGAATTGGAGCCGCTTCTGTCGAAGCCAGCAGACGATGTCCAAGGAGTTTTAAATAGCTTGAGGGAACCTTGGAAATCACCCGAAGTCTTCTCTGGCATCTATGCGATGATCCATGTCTACTGTATGCTACTCACCCGCATATTTGACTTAGTTACACAGTGATATAAATGGAACTGCCTGGCGAGAATATATTAAAAGCTAATGTATGCTCGCCAAATTGTTGTTTGAATTTTTCAATAGGAATTTTCGCAACTTTTATTAGAGAGAGATAAATACAATATCTGAATTATTATTTCAAGAGTTTAAGCAAAAACGCACTCCATTCACCTTGGATAAAAATTGCTACTCGAGAAGATAGTACCGAAAGATCACGAACGCAAAATGCTGGCTGAAACTGTTGGCATCATCTACAATCTTTGGTGAATTCGGTACAAAATGTATGCCAGATTTTACTTCTTCCTATGAAACGGTGCTAGCATAACGTTATCCCATACTCGTAATTAAAACAAAGAAAGATAATAGATGGCATTATAAAATGAGTCATATTAACCAACTAATGCCATATAAGACAGACATAATAGCAGAAAAAGTGGCCTTTCCTGCAGATTTATTTCGACAAGAACGTAGTGAGCAGGCAGTAGTGGAACATCTATCTTCCGCCTTTCACATGCACCAAAAAACCTGAAATTCCCGGAGAAAATGAATTTATTGGAGTCCTGAAATTATTTGACTGCTCTTCCTTCTTGCGTTCAGTTGATTTTTCCTATGCTGCAGGCATTATTTAAAATGCAGTATGTTCATATATTCTAATTGAACATTCATCCTTTCGCAGTTTTGGTTAGGTTTTGGTCTAGGTTATTTCTACCTTACTCCGTGGTTGTAAGGATTGGGCCCAATATTTTTCGGCTTTACATTTCCCGTTTCTCTGCCGCACTTATATTATCTGCAACCGCAAATTATTCGGTAAAGGAACCCTAGACATTTTCTGTCATGACGGCGGGTCTTTGAACGCGTTACATGGAACAATTGACGCCTCGAACGTCGAACATCGTCTTCGATGGAGGGGACGCCGTTGATTTTGATAGGTATGCGGTAGTATAGCGACTGCATCCGGTAAATTCAGCAACCTTTTGTGCAGGAATTACCCGTATCTGATCCTGCCTCTGATGATGGGTTCGAGCATGGATCTGAAACGTCGGGCGAATAAAACTGCCTGATACATGCATGCCCTAACTTCCCTTACGACGAGGGTTGTCGCTGCGGCTGTTTTGAGCGATCGATAGCCACCGTTTTTTGCAAAAATTCCTACAGAATAAGGGGACAGAGAGAGAGACACAGAGAGGTGCACTTGATTTTATAGGTTTGAGGCAGCAGGAAGTTGAGTTTTCAAGTGCCTGTGCGTTACACTAGCTACCCCTAAAGCGGTTCACTCCGTGGATGCGTCGGAACACTAGAGAGGCCAAATCATGGCACGGTGGACGCTATTGAGGGATGCGCACCCCCTAAAAAATACACTGCATGAGGGTCTGTGGTGGTAAGCCTAGGTGCAGTCTCACGCCGAGGTTAACATCCGCGTGTGATCTCGCCTCCGCTTTCCTTGGTTAGGTTGTTTAGGGACAGATATGCTTCACCTGCGCCCGACCGCGCCCTCGTCCTTCTTGACTCTGTATTGACACCAGATATAAGCGGGTAGGGTAGGAGGGAGTGCGGTAGATGCGGTAAGTCTGCTATGACTTAAAACTAATTTGCGCAGAAGTCACCGTCCCTGCACCACTCTTCTTTGGCGCACACGGTGGACATGGTAGGACTCCAGCGGTCGAACTGACGTTTATTGCAGTCGGTCAGATGGTACGGTAAGTGCGTCTGGGATCCTTCTCTTCGAAAGCCAATGACCTGGCGACCCCGAGTAGTTGAACAAAGACGTCATTCGCCCTATTAATGGCTGTTGGCTACAGTAAATCCCAAGATCTCCGAACCATTTAACACAGTTGTTGAATATATTTCCGGTTAGAATGGATTACCTAAGTGGAGGCATAGCTGACAGACGCCAGAAAATGCGCCAGATTTATACACTTCAGTCTCCGGGATTCCATGAGAGTTGAGCATTTGCGGTCAATTGTGATTCCACCTGTCAAACCCATGGTTCAAGAAATACGTGTGCTTGCATACATTTAGTAGCAATTCCTGGAAAAATACACGAGATAGCGGTCGCTTAAAAAAAGGAGAATAGTTCTCTGTAAGAGTCACACTGCCACCAATTTTGTGGGATGCTTGCGTGAAGTTTGATATCCATAGGTTTACGAAACCAGATGAGAAATTCTGCAGAGGCGTCAAATTCTGTTCAAGTATTTGTTAAATCGTCTAGAGCCCTCTTTGAAAGACCAGGAAGAGGGCTACTAAACTGATTCCAGGGCGTATGATTACCGGGTGCACTGTAGAAATCCCCAAGGAACACTACTGGAAGTGCAGGTGCTATTTAGAAATGCACAGACGTTAATGTTCATTGTATCGCTGAAATATGCAGTTTTTTCAATGAACTTTTTCAAGCATAGGAAGTAAAAACTGTTCGACTTCCACGAAAACGGAATTCTTAAAATCATCGGATGCCTCTGACAGAATCGTTACTCCTTACCTAATGATCGTTTTTCGACCCTAATCGACGCAGTTACCTGGAAAAATTTTCAGTCTAAAGCCAGCATATGATTATGCGTGAGTTTGCAAAGTTCCATTATACTGGGTACTGGAGCTACCCTTGCGTGTTACGAACAATTTTAAACACCCGCTTCTGTGGCTTCTGAAGCACGTGTACACTTTCCACTTTTGGCGCCCACAAACTCGGCATATTAATTCACCCTTACATGGCGTATGGAAGCAAATGGTGGTCCGCACTTGGGAATGGGTATGACTGGCTGATGACTGCCAATAAGCCAGAAATGGCCATCCCGGTCTGTACTGCCTTTGTCGGTGATCCATCATATGTATGGACGCACGCTCTACCCCAGAACCGGCCGCGCATAAGGGCTCTGACCTCATTAGGCCTCCACTGGTGTCTTCCCCCTTCACCAGAATGGGATTCCGTCGGGCGTATTTTGGCGATCTGAGTACATACGCCAAAAGCTACACATCCCTAGTGCCATTCTGTTTCTATTTTACGCAGCATTTATGGCCTCCAACCTGGAGGCAGAATTGTTGGCCTACGAATGTGCCTGCCACCAAAACTGATGCTGATTGCTAATCCAATTGCCTTTATTCCCACGAGGGTTTTCATTGGAGCTTGTATTCAACTTGTAGGACATTCTGATGGGTGACTGCTCAAGGGCTCGCGCAGAACTTAACTGGCATCGGAAAGTCGACTTCGAGAATCTAGTCAAGATTATGATGAAAAGTGACCTGGAGGCTCTTGAAAAGTCCTTCAAGCGGTAGCCCATGATCTCCTGCTACTTCTGCGCTCGTTCGGATGCTGTGAACCACTTGAGTCGCGCATACTCGCTCGTCTTCCCTTCGAGTGATGTGGGGGAACATTCCACTCAAGCAGTAGTACAATCATTCCCCCGCTCTCTCTTTCACTTGCATTATCTTTCTTATCTTAACCCTATTTTTTTCCAGGCAATTTTTACACTTGCACATGCTCTCTCACACACATGGCTTCTCTGATTTTAACTGTTACCCCTCTCGGTGGTGGAGAAAATTAATAAATAGCCTTTTGCACCAGTCTCGGAGTCTCTATACAAATTTGTGAATTGCTTTTCAAGTGGTCAGTACCCTCCTCCTTCACGCTGTGCATCTGATAGATCAGTACAAAGGTCAGATTGGGGCATGATGCGCAGCCATAAAAAATGCCACACCTGAGGTGTGGTGGTGGCACGCCTAGGCACGCTCGCGTCGTGCCACTCACCTGAGCCCTATCTCGTCTCCAGTCCTCTGGACTCAATTTAGTAAAGACAGAGAGAGAGAGAGAGAGAGAGAGAGAGAGGTAGATGCTGCACGAATCTTTTGTCAGCCGACGCTCACCCGGTTGTGGGGCACAGAGCGGACGTCTTCGAAATGGACGTTCGCACCGTCCTTGACCGGTGAAGTTGGGGGGTTGAAGCGACAAAGTGGCTGCTACTGATCTGTAACATCCTTGGAAGTCGACCTACGATAGTAGTTGCCCACTTTGCGGCTTGGTGGCTGGTCGTTTGTTCGCGATCCCTGCCTTAAATCGACAGAGACTGATGGTTTATTTAATTTTTTTTATTTTAAGTTTATTAAGGGAAAGATAGGCAAACGCCTTTGAACTCCCTCTTGGTTACAGTATGGCTAAAAAGCCTCTGGTACATCATGAACATGTAAAAAAAGTTGGTTTACATAATAGCGTACATAATAGAGTAAACATAAATGTGTACTCGCATATTACGAGTAGCATGAGTACATTATGTTGTACAGTATCAATCGAATTAATGTTCGCCCAGGTGCCGGTTTGTCTGGGAAAAACAGCACTACCACAAATGACCAAGCTCGTTGTTTCCTGTGCATCCGTCATCAATTTCCTCGATGTGCACCTTCTAACGGCCACTTCTTTAATGGAGACCGCGCACCAGATCGACCTATTTTCCAGACAGAAGAATCTAAGGAAACTTGTGTAGGTAACAGGGCTAACAGAGCTTTGTTAATAGAAGCGAAGAGGTGAGCGCTCCCGTACGTGAAGAACGTCTCGGAGGCCGTCGGCTGCTTTTCACACCACACAGACCGGGGGCGAACATCAGGCGCCAGATCATGCCGCCGAAAGACTTAGTGTCAAGACAGGCAATGCCTGGAGTCGTTTGCAGGGTCTGGTGTAGTTGTGGATAAAAAAAATTACGTCGGAGAAACTGGAAGACTACTCCACACGCGAAGGGCCAAGTATGCAGCAGTTTTGAGAAGGAAGGACGCTAACTCCCTGATGGCGGCTCATTCGAAGGCACCCGGTCACACCTTCAAGTTTGATGAGGCCGAAATTCTCGCCGCGTGAGCCGTGAGCTGCTTGAGTCGTGAATATCCGGCACGCATTTAATTAACAAGCGCAATGATCTGCCATCTCCTTATTCTGTGTTGTGATTTTTCCTGGGTAAAATTACTGGTCACGTGGGAGAATGTGGGTGACCAACGGCTCGGATGACAGCGGACCAAATTGCCGAGTAATCATCATGCCAAGGATCGACAACGGTGATGTAATCACGGCCATTAACGTCTCGGGTGCGGAACGAGAATCAATCATCGCATCAACTACCAAAGCAAGGACCACGGGGACTGCCAAGTATGGTAGGCGTATGGTTACCTGGCCACTGCACCCTTTGTGCCCCCTATTACCCTTTTTGTGTGACTATCGCTGAAGATGGTTTTGAGATGGTGGGAATCCGAAACGTCAGGCTAATAAAGCTCTTGTTCCAGTAATCGGGTCTCCTTCGTAACCCTAACTTTGTTGTGCATAGACGAAAGACTTCAAAACCCACCAGGTTGATTTTGAAGAAAGCATCTCTCGCTGTCGGTGCTTTTGCATATAGATATGTATATGCATAGATATTAGGAAAAAAAAGTGAAATGAAAGCACGACTAAAGCGACGGAGGCCTTGGCAGCAGCTGACGTCCATGTGCTGTTCTTGACTGCCTTCATCCTCTAAGGAGAGGGAACTGACAAACTGCCAGCCCAGACCACCTCTATGTGCGTCTATTACTTTACCTCTTCCTCTGGGGCAGAATATATTGGTCGCACGAGCCGGCGTTTGTCCAAAAGGACCAGAAAACACCTTACAGCATGGTTAGGAAAGGGTCAAATAACGGCTCTGAACAGCTTTATTATCACACATATGGTGAAAGAGGATAATCGCGTAGATGCCAGAGAAGTGATCCGGGTGATTTCCAAGGTCCCCTGAAGCTATTTAAAATTCCTTGGACATCGTCTGCTGACTACAACAGAAGCGGCTGCTATCCGGTTACGCAAACCGGTCCTGTGCACCCAAAAGTACTTTATTCAAGGGCGACAATTACCATGCACCGAAAGCCACCAATTCAGCCGCCCGCATCTAATTACCTCTCCTGGCGGCCGCCATCCCTCTGATGATGGTCAGAAGACGGACCACAATTTTGTTTCTTCCCCCTCCCCCTCCCCACCATGACAACCCTATGATTTGATCAACCTACCCATCTATTTCACTTAGTTACACAGTGATTTAAATGTAAAGGCCTGACGAGACATTTATCGGAAGCTACCGCATGCTCGCCAAATTGTCTTTTGAAGATATGTATATGTATAGATAGATATAAGGAAAAAAGGGGTAAACAACATGAAATGAAATCACGGCTAAAGCGGTGGGGACTTGGCACTGTCATTGCGGCAACATGCGAAGAAAGTAGACAAACCACAGAAGCAAAAGAGCACAGCTTTAAATATTGGCAGTAAGGAGCTTCTTAGCAAAAGACGACATATATAGGAAAGGGGTGTCTTCGAAACGACAAAATGTAGACTTATAACCCTAAATTTTTCAGGTAGAAAAACGCGTGCCCAGGCGTGTGTGTATGGCACGACCGTCGGGGGGTAGGGGGGTGGTCAGGAGGACACGCACAAAGTGAGCAAACATGAGATGGCAAAAGGGATCGTAGCTAGAGGAAGGAAGGAGAAATGCCTACGCGAAAGATTGCGTCAAGGGTGGATACATCCCTCTGTTTGATCCATCCAGAATTATGTGTTTTTTAAATTTGGCTTGAGTTGTCCGTTGACCCAACTGTGTGGAGTGTCGAGCCCGTATTACTTTCAGTGGTTTCAGATGATTAGTCAGCACCGCCAGGACACAATCCTACACGCGGTTTCTTTGGCTGCGAATAACACAACGTGATTTAAATAACTACATATAACTGCTTTCAGTCGTGTATACTGCCGACAGCTTTATGCTGCGGGAGGTAGATGGTAAGGCTTGTCGATTCAGATAAGGTTTTTGAAGGTGGGTGTGCTGTAAGTTACTGGAATATATCACTCGGAATATGGCCTTTAAGCCCTACACGCTGATTGGCCGAGTCCGCTGAGAGGGCAGGTCCACAGAAGGTATAAGAGAACGAAGGAGATGTAGGCAAGAAAGTGTGCTTTGGTAAAAATGCTCAACCAGTAGCGGGAAGTGGGGGAGGAGGGAGAGAGAAGGAATGTGCAGAAACAGCCTCCATGGCAGGACCTTCTGCTGCTTCTCAAGAAAACGCCGTTTGATTGGCAACCTCATCACCATTGGCACCATTATTAACTCCACTGCCACCGATTTTTGCGCCTCCACCACCACCAGAACTGCTCATTGATTTGCTCTTGGCATTGGATGTTTTAAATGTTACCTGAATGACCCGGTTCCCCATGTGATATCTAAAGCAGAGGAGAAATGAGTGCTTGGTTAGCGGTTCCATTGTTCAATGGTAAATAGGTGTTCGTGTACAAGAATGGCTAGCAACAACGAAATCATGTCTCTGACATTCCAGCTTCATAAAAGTTCCTGTGCGGGTGCCTCAGCCACAAAACGTGTGCGAATTCCAGTCGATTTGAATGGAGAGAAGTCAGAGAACTCTTGCAGTCCAGGCTGCTTAGTCGACAGAGACGTTAAAAGTATTTTTTACATGCCCTGTGACGTGTTCGCGTACGGACCACGGTGCTCCAACTCCACCAGGCCCCACAAGTGCGGAGCACTTGTTTTGCATGTCAGCATGTACCCGTGGAAGTGGCGAACATGCTGTTCATATATAAAACAGTACTTGTTGCTTTTAAAAAGTAGTAGGTACCAGGTCGTACATGGCCCACGTATGAGGGTCGTTTAACTTTCTAAAAATACTGTGCATTATAACCCCCGGTTGGTTGTGAGGCTCCAATATCGGGAGAGGTAAGTGAAGTTAGGGCTGACCCTAGTAAACCAATCCCCACGGCACATCAGCGCACTCCTCACGACGTACGTTGAGACTACATGCACCAATAGTAGCGGTTTGAAAGGCCACATCCTGACGTGATAAGTCGAGCCTCGTGCCCCCTAAATGGGCCACGTGTTAGATGCGTTGGACAAACAGGGGGGCCACATCAGAGCACGCAGGCGTTATTCAGGTTGCGCTCCCATAACAAAGGCCAAAAATGGGGGTTTGGTGGCACGCCTAGGGGTGGCTAGGGGCCCCGGTCGCGCCAGCCACCTGCGCCTTCTCTCGTCTCCGGTCTTATTGGCTCTGTCTTGACATCGGGCATAGATGGGGGATGAGGAGAGAGTGTGGTAGCTGCAGCGCACTTAAAAATAATCCACGTGCAAGACACCGTCCATGCACCACCATGGTGTGGAGATACGGTTGACATAGTCGAAATCGAAGGTCGAACTATCGTCGTGCGTGTGTGCCCACTCCCCTATACGGGCCGCGTGGTAAATGCGCTGAACCAACAGGGGGCGAAATCAGGGTGCGGTAGGCTTTAGTATTAACTGGGATGAGGTCCCATAACAAATGCCAAGCATGGGGACGCGCGTGCCCAACATGGGCACGTGTAGGTGCAGACTCATACCGCACCTCACTCTCCCACTCTATGGGAGACGCTTTATATGCGCCCGACCCCGCCTCCGGTCATCTTGATTATGTCTTAACACCGGGCACAGGCGGGTAAGGCTAGAGAGAGTGCAGTTGATGCAGTGCAAGTCCACTATCACTTAAAACTAATTTGCGCACAAATCACTGCCCCTGCATCACCATGCTATGGAGCATACGGTGGACATCGTCGGATTACCACTGTTGAAATGGCATGCCCACTCCCACATCAAATAACTGACCGGCTCGCACTGTGGTCTGATTGTGTGAGGTGGGTAGAGAGTGAGGTCGACGGCTTAGTGCATTTTCCTCACTATAAACAATCTGAGGTGCCCGAAACTCTCATGGTGCGTTAAAAACCGTGGCTTGGAAGGTTGCCAACTGAAGGGATAGCTCGGACCACGTGGTCGGCCCAGTGTGTGCGTTTGTGCGCCATGGACGACTGGCGGACTGAGAGTCAGGCTGCAATAGCTCCTTCTTTATGTGGCTTGTATGGTTCTCCCACTCCGTTAGGATCCGAGCCGCCACTCTCTTCTATTGTTGTGTTCTTGTTTGGAGTAGGACCATAGCGCGTGGGCCTGCGCCCGCTCCCATCTCCGGTCTTCTTATCTCTGTCTTGACACCGCATCCAGTTGGGGGAGGGTAACACAGAGAGTGAGATAGATGCAGCACAAGTCTACTCTCACTATAATCCAGCGAGAGTCACTGTCCCTGCATAGCATACGGTGGACATCGTCGAACACGACGGGTGAACTAGTGTGTGTCTCTGCCTATCTTTAACAACCGAATAAGCTAGTTTTGCTCATTTAAAGTATACACAAGCAGGTAGATACTCAAGACCAGAAGGCTTCCTGGCTTCACTAGCGAAATCTATCCTGATTACAAGTGTTAACCAACACCTGCTACGAGCCATCCAGATCAGAAGGGATGAGGGCATGGTGTAGGGTATGGTTAAAGCAACAGGTACCTCCGAAGGATTGTACACAGGGCTCCCTGTAGTACAGGCGGTACTGGCAGATGAACGATGTCGGCAAAGACAAGGGAGACTGGAATGGTCATTTCTGGCTCATTAACCATCATCAGCCAGTCATACCCAACCCCCGGGTGGCACCACGCCCAAGGCTCAAACCCGCGACCTGTATGCCCGTTTTCAACTCCAATTCTTGTTCGCCCTGGACTCTGTGATTCTTTTGGCTATAAGGGGGACAGAAGTCAATTTACTTGTTAAAATTATCTCATACGAGTTTGGTCAGCGTTACTAACGCTGAAAACCGTGTGCATCGCATCAGAGTGAGTGCAGAGACGATGGCCTGCGTCTAAATGAGCATATAGTGATACTGAACTTGTGCCGCATCTACGGCACTCGCTCCTTCCTCCGCCACCCCTCCTGGGGTCAAGCGAGAGTCAATAAAGACTGGAGACGGGATCGGGCGCAGGTGGTTGTTTTGCCGTGGCTAGGCGTGACAGGTCTTACGGGTGCACGCCCACAATAACTCCTGCCGTGCCCTCATCTGGTCCTCCTGTCGGTCCAGCGAAACTCACGCTTGACTCGTTCACGGGGATTACAAAACCGCCTCATGCAGCAATTAGCACAAACTAGTATCTGCCGTTTTTTTCCTTTGATACACATACAAACAACGCTTGCCCCATTAATTCAGTCTTTGAGCTTTAATAGCAAAACACTCATGGGTGGTTCGAGGGAATTAATCGCACGAGAACTGTGAACCGAAGGCACTGGAACAGCAGGCATGTCGCATAATCAGATTTTTTAACACGCGATAAAACCGCGACCATCGCGGTCCAATGCATCAGGGCAGTAGGTTGCTTTATCCAACACGCTTCCTCTAAACAATGAGGGAAAAACGATGTGCTGCAAGTCAGCATGACGCGACTTCTCGAAAGCGCACGCATCCATTGAAACAAAAACCAAAGACGAAGTAACCTCGCGTGTCATCCCTCCTTGTGGGAACATAGGACAGAATTGAACAGTCGCAAATGCGTGATTTGCCGTACTCCCTCCTCCTTCTCCTCCTCCTCCTCCTCCTCCTCCCCCCTGCTTCTTCCCACTTTAGTTCGATGGACAAATATCTGCCCTGACTCCCCCCCCACCGAGTGAATTGGGAGGAGGGTCGCTGAAAAACGAGAGAGAAAGATGTTGCTAAGTTTGACTAGCACAAACCGTCATCATTCCTTCCCTATGGCAACTCCAGCACATGCTGCGACGCGTTTGCACGAACCAGCCAACCGCCGAGGACGGCATGTTATTTTCACAAGTGCAATTTTGTAGTGCTCACTCTCCACCGACGTTGTGGTCGCCGGCTGGAGGGGGGGGGGGACTGTTGCAGCACGAGATTTCGGTGAAGTTGGGGCGGGGGTGTGGGGTGACGGTGAGGCATTCTGAACGCGGCGCGAGCTCGCTGATTACATAGCTCCCTCGATTAGCCACCCAGGAGTCTGATTCACTTGAAGGTATGTAGGGGCTCACGCGCATGGCCTGGACTGCCCATTCCGGCAGGTTATCTCTCAGTCGTCATCGCGTTCACATTACTTGCTCTAAGGGAGGGTTTGTTGGCCATCAGATGGCGCTGCTGTGCCGGCACAACCGATTCGGTGGAGGGAGGCAGGCAATATGTGAGAACCGGCTTTTCCACCCTGCCTTCTACGCTCACTCAGATCTCCCAACTACTGAGCGGTTGTAGTTCGCGTGATGTAGGTCGCACACTAACCACAGTGGAGAAAATAGCGTGGGTGTAAAAGCACAGGTCTTTTGCCTGTCATAATGGGCATTACGCTGAGTACGCGTAACGAGACCCAGCATGGGCAGTGGGGAATACCCAGGCCGTTAAAATGAAGAGTCAGTGTTCCAAGTATATTTGAAAGGCCGTTCAGGAGACAATCACACTATCAAACTATTTATTCTAACTAGAGAATTTCCAACATACTGAAGGGATAAAAAGCTTGAGCAAATCATGTTTTCCATGTAAGGATTTTTCCGGCTATCTTCATCTAGATCGCTCGGAAAAATAATCCCTGTAGTATTAGGCAGTCGCAAATTGTTTAAAACTCAAAAGGGGCAGAATTTTTCAATAGCTTATTGTGACAGCCTTGCAGGAAGTTGACGTTCAACGAAGAGGGCTATCAAACTGTACATTCATTTGACGTTCAAATGTTAATTTCAGGGATTCCTGCTCTTCGATTCTCTCACTAAATACAAAATCTTTTGCGGTTTCGGCCTGAAAAATCCGCTTTTAGGCCCTTTTTGTTGTCATAAGTTAGTTGGACATTCCTCAGTCGTTACGGCAGCTCTTAAAATACGTTCTATGCAGAACAATCAGTAACTCAGTACTTTAACAACGTATTTTAACAACAACAACGTCTTTTAAATAGGCAGGCATTATATGATTTTAAATTCCTATACTGTAATCGGTAAGAATCTAAGATGTCTAGCCATGTTACTATTATTAGTCTGTGCTTAGCTACTTATGCGAGGGTTAGTTTTAAGGTAAGAGTTATTTATAGGGCTATGGTCAGTTTGAAGTTTTCAAATAATCTTAGAATTGGAGTTAGTTTACAGTTTGCTACGAAACACCGTTTTTTGAATCTCTCGCTGCTGCTTCATGAACTGAACTGGCGTATTAAAACAACCTCCGTCTTTTCCCTATTTTCCCTCGAAGTTCGCCTACTTGTTGCCATTCTTTACCGACCCATAAAACCTCTAATTACCACCATTCCTTTATAACAGGAGACCGCGTGCTCTTTTCTAACTGGTTACACCTATTAGATCCTTGTCCTTTAATAATTAGATTTTCTGACCAACAGGAATAGACGCTAGTTGTATGTGGTTCTTTACATGAAAAATGACCCAACTTCTGGAACCATTGAAAGTCAGTGAAAATGCAGAAAGTATCTGATGAATATTTGTTCCCCAGGCCATGAGTTGTAACTGGGTTCTTCGGAATAGTTCTGCGAAATTAAGGTGCAAAGATGTCTTTCCTTAGGGAAACCCAATCAACTATAAAGCATGTATTGAATTATAGAAATAGTGGAGTTCTTCCAAAGAGTCGGCCTTAGCTTAACGCCAGAAAAGGCAAAATCTGGTAAGTGGAAAAAAAATTACAGAAAGAAAGAAAAACGGTTAGTCAGCTAGTAAAATCTTATACCTGCGGGGTGAACGGAAAACGATGTATTTTTTAAAAGATTGAGAAATAATCGCTTCCAGCTTCTGCACAAATAATTGCTTGTGCTCTATGCTGGTCCCTTGAGTGTAACGAGAGCCTCCTGCCTGGTAATAAATACTTAGAGGGAATTTATGGACTGTGCGTAAAATCTCTAAAAATGGCCTGGACACCGAAATTCGGCTCACATGCACTGAAAAAAACACTAGATTAACATAAATGACCAAGAGTTGACTGAAAACATAACAGAAGTGCTGAAATTATCACTTTGGTTAGAAAAAACACCTCAAAAAATGAAAATGCCAAAGTCTTGGATATTCGGACCAAATGACGAAACCTTATAAGTAGAAGCACATACTGCCGGTCCGCGCAAACAAGTAGTAGTTTTTAACAAATTCCCAGAGTAAACGTCTTCCATGAATATGCACAATATGTAGTTTGACAGCTCTTCAATTAACTGTATTTCATTCTTCTAAATAGCTTTACAAGGATTTAAGACTAGATTTTATCTTTTCATTGTTTGAATGTGGTTGACTGTGACGATGGGAATTTTGTTTGAATTCGCCGCTGGTGACGTCAGGCTAATAAAACTTTTCACGTGGTGATATGTCAAAAATCCATTTTCCAAGTGGGAAAGGAGAAAAAAAGCTGTAGACACGCTCGTAGGAATAAAATTGTCCGTAAATAAAGGTCTTTTATCTTTGGGAGGATTATTTTATGCACTTTGGCAACGGTGGGTTTTGTTGGGTTTCAATTAGTCCTTGAAATGCCTGAGAACACTTTTCTGTTGATCATGTTCTCTGTCAAGTGCCCAAGACGTTGCTAAGGCAGTGTTGGAAGAGTTTTATCTACGTAGTGGGTTCTCTGACGTTCTTATGCAAATGGAGGGTTTATCATATTTGTAGGCCCAACGCAACTTCAAATTTAACCGTGGGACAAAAGTCAAGTTCACAAGGAGGGCCTGTGTTATTTAAGCTTTTGATCAACAAGCTACCTAATTTTAATAAGGTTTTTCTTCAAAATGTGCTTTGCTGGCGTGTTTTTCTGACGAACGTCTCTATCTTACACCATTTTCCAAAACGACGTCATGGACAAATTTTAATAATTTTGCCGTGTCATGCCCCTCGCTGGCAGATACTGATAATTTTTCTGCTATGAATGAAAAAAAAACTCAATTTTTACTTTATACTTAAACCATTTCCCATACTGGCCTGCTTTTTGGATTCCCTGCTGCAATTAAAAATGTCTAAAAAGTAGCCGAATCTGAACCAAAATGTTTCTTAAGTGGTTCCTGCTTCACCCGTTTAATTTCGGAATTATTCAGTAGCAGAAACAAAACTGCACAAAACTTAGCTTGGCCAATAGCCAAATTCTAAAAGAGTCACCGGATGGCAAGCCTGGAGGTGAAGTGTGTGCTGAAACAAAGGTCACCTCTAGGCCTCATTCCCCTTTTCTGGGGCATAAAAGTACACAGAATTTGCAATGCAGGATTTTAGGTGAAGAATTAAATATTTTTTTGAAAATAGTGGGCTTATTTGTTTTGCGCCTCACCTGACAGAACAAGCCAAAATAATTTTTGAGTTGCCGACGTTTGTCTGTAAATCGTCTCTTGTAAATTACTACCCCATACTAGATAACTGTGCACTAATGTGTTAAAATGCTCTAGGACAGTTATTAACATAGGAATGTACCTGAAATCGAGATAGCATTGGATTCCACCAAAAACTGTGAAATGCTTTGCTGATAAAACAACATATAAATGTTCTGTGGAAGTAAAAACGATGGTGTTCGTTAAATCAATAAGTCAGTAAGTAATTTAAACCTTCTTATTGCTATTCATGAATTGCGTCAGTTACTGCAATGCGTTGACCTACAAATTTTACATTCTTTAATCAACTTATACCACGAACAAATTTGCTTGAAAATTTCTCACATTTTATCAGTATGTTTTTTTAAAATAAAACCAATCTTTCATATGTTTCTTTTTCAGGATTATGTATGCCGATTTGGGTGTGACACAAGACTGTGTGTCGGAATAAAGAGCTGGGTGGCCAACAGTTTCAGAAGAGCTGGCTAACCAAGGCTGCGAAGCCTTTACTCGTAGTCTCAGGAAATGTGTGTGAAGTGTGAGTCTGGAAACTCGGAACCATAGGTCAACTGTTTCGCGTGCCATAAAAAAAGGCTTTTGACTAACCTCCTACAAGCTTCCATTTATGCAGACTCTAAAGCCGGGTGACAATCAAAAGCGTTAAATACTCTGCGAAGATATTTTAAGGAAACTAGAAGCTTACGACTTTGGAAATCGTCTTATTTTCTGTGATGTGGCTATATTCTATTAAAAGGGAGTGCATTCTGCGCTATCTAAAAGAACTCTGGGTTAACGTCTCATTTTTCTTTGAGGGAAGCGTGAGTGACTACAGCTGGCTGGAGATGCTTCTGAAGTAACTTCTTGACGAAATTGAGGCACATGAACATGGCCGATTTGTTTTCCAGCAAGATGGTGCTTCACCATACTGGAAGCTTACAGTAGGAGCATACCTCAAGGAGAAAATAGCAGGAAGATTGATCAGATGTGCCGATGGTGGAAGCGGCCACCATGCCCAGCTCACTTGGCACTGTGCGATTTCGTTCTGTGAGCTCATGCAAAAGCATTGTCCCGTCACTTCCTACAGGTGTGGAAGGACTCAAATAGAGAGTCCGGAAGGCTCAGAGGACGGTTCCAAAAGAGATGCTGCTGCGCGTGTGGCTGGAACTCGACTACCAACTTGATGCGTGCCACGTGTGAAGTGGCGCATACATTAAACATTTGTACTAACTTCGAAACATGTCAAAATTACCATCTCCTATAATGTTTTATAGGAAATGTTTAGCAAAAAACAGGCTTTGTTCACAATGCAGCCTATTACGTTTCGGTTTTTTTCAAGAACTTTTCACTGCATACAGATATCTCCAATGATGTCAAATGTTCCGGGACACCGTGTGTTTGTGAGTTTCACAAAAATTTCCCGATTCAGAATTCTGTAGACGCTGTGATGCTCAAAGTATAAAAAGCAAACCCTGAAATTAAAGGTGCACTCTTCGTGCCTTCAGTATATGGCTTGTTCCATTCTGACTTTGAACTTGGAAGTCCCCTCTACTTAACGGTAAAATTATAATATGTATGTCTTTCATCAGCTAATCGAACAAAGAAATTAAGGAGAAAATCAAGCTAAGCGTGCAAGTGGATGCTTACATTACCTTGACGGCTTCTCTTCACGGAGCTAAAAGACCAGTAAAATGCATAGAACTCGTAGTTTGTGTTTAACCTCATCTAACTATCAAAGCCTGGGCATGAAAAAAACCGGTTTTGAAATCCCAAGATAGGTATACAAACAAAAATTATCCTACTGAATGTTTCCTGGAACATAAAGTTTCGAGTCAAGAATAGTTTTGCCTGAGCTAGTCACTCGTGATGGTATATTTTGTTGCAAGTTGTGTCAGGTGACTGAAGATGAGGTCAATTTTGTAGATGACCGAGATCTCTGAATTCAGTGGGGAGCATTTTATCTTCATGACCCTTCTCAAAATTTGCATTCAAGTAGGTCCAGTAGACGGAATGGCCTCCAATTTCCCTTCGATTAAATCTTCGAGCAACAGCCTCAGGTAGTTTAGGGAGACGATGTCAAATCTCTATCAAAAGCATGTGATATTAAAGCAGATAATTAAAATCAAGTTGGGATCTTTAGAAAAAAAATAGTACTTTACAAAAATTATGGCATTTTGGGTCAAAATTAGACCCTGGAGAAATAATTGGTTAGGAAATTTCTGTTACCAGGAGAAAAATTACTAAAAGGCTGGCGGCAACTCATTTTTTAGAAATTAATTTGTCAGAATATATTAGCCTTATTGATTTGCCTGCCTAAAATATATCTTGCATTCAGTTTGTAACCGGACAAAGTCTATAATTTAATCGAAGGCACGGTGATTTAGAGAGCTCCGATGACAGTGCACGATCGTTACCAAGGTAATTTTTAGTTTCTCAAATTTGCAATACAAGACGCGAAAAATCCAGCATGGAAGACTTTGCAGTGGAGCTTAGGCAGCCAGAGATAAAGTGCCACGATCAACAAAACGTACGCCTTCTTGAAAGTTGTTTTGTTTTGAAGAATAAATGTACTTCCGTTTAACATGACTTAAAGCAGCCGAAATCTTTTGAACTTGCATCCACATTTGCATTCATTTTTTATGGTTGTGTAGTTTCTCCGAGGCAAATTCTTAGATGTTTTTTTGACGTTTGACGATTTTTTTGACGTTTTTGACGTTTTTGACGTTTTTCTGAATAATTTATCTGACCCAATTCAACCTTGGGACACAATCCCATGACACCAAGGACAAGGTTTGAGTACAGCTAACCCGCTAACTTCCCGAGTTGCGAAAACCCACTGGGAGTTTCGAGTTTAATCACATTTTTGTTCAAGTTACCCGCCAGACCTCATGCAACGAATAGAATTTACCAATTAGTATAAAGCATATAAGATGACTGCCCAAACACGATTTCCTCAGCAGTGCATCTAATATCCACCTGATGTCTACTGGGCTCAATTTGGGATGATTAATTTGACTCAGTTGTGACAACTCGGTGACTTCGGTATAATTCGAACCCATGACAACAAGGGGAAGGCTTAAGTACAGCTAACGCTCTTATCATTTGAACAATGAGGCCCCACTTGAGGTCTCACTTGAATTGCTGTCCTGGACCTCACACATTAATACTATAAATATGAGCCTGTTGTGTGGCTTGTTAACAGACGTAAAAATTCTGAGAATAAGAGGGCATTATGCCAGCGTCTCAAAGCCTCTTTCACTTACTAATGCTATTAAGTTGTTATGAAAATTTCCTTGAGTAAAGCATTTAAGGAAGAAACAATTTCGCAAGAAATAAACATGATGCATAATTGTTCTAGATATTATCTACAGGAAGTTTTATTATGTGTAGAGTAGTCAAAAGTTAATTTGACAAATGGCTGATCCAATTTTATTTGCATTCGAGCGAAAGGCTGTTTCGTCAAAAGTCAGCATTTAATTACATTATTATGCCAATGGTTAATGCGATCATTATATTTTCCGATCCTAACTTAGTAATCTTTTCCAATCAAAAGCGAATCTCCAGACCAGTTTCAGTGGTCGCTTCTTGGTCAAAAAACTCAAAACTGTCACTTGTTTTGGTACTATTACCATCCCTAACATCATAATGATTTGCTAGTTCAAATGTCGAAAAAATTAGAAAATTATTCCGTTGTGTTCGCCGTCTCCGATAACGCTTCAAAACTTTCGGCACGGACTGTGTGATGAACAATAAAATAGCTTGTTCCATGGACTTGCTCCAAAGTACAGAAAACTGCATGCTATTCTAAAGCGGGAGTTTTCATGCAGCGAGTGACCGATCACACACAAAATTAGCCCGAATACTAAAACTCGCTGGCGCTTACGGAAGTTTAGTTAAATTGGGTTGTAATATTCACTAACTTACGTCCTACTGCGAGGATTATGCAGGCATGCTAGGGTGCTGGCTTTTGAATGCACTCTTTTGCGTCTACCTGTTACAACTGTACTTGTTACAAAATCCCTACTTAAGTAGTATGCATTTTTTATTGATTTTCACTGCTCTTATAAATTCAAGAATGATTTTTAGGCAGCATACCCAAAAGCTACTTTCTTGGTCCGCTATGACAGCTAATCAGTTTTTTACTTTTTCTTCTCGAAAAAGGCTATCTTTCGATTCTAAAAATTTCGAATTATGATAGTTTTTAAGACCGTATAATGTCCATTCGATCAATTCCGTATCCTTTTCTATTAATGCCTTTTTGGAAGTATACAACTCAGTTCATATACACTGCTTATTCTTATGAATGCTGTGTGTTATCTTATTAGTGGCATGGATAAATTAATGGTTCTCCTTACCAGGAAAGCATACATCCTGTAGACTGGAAACCCGAAACGTGAACGCTACGACAGATCGGGTTCAAAAATATTCGGGAATTCGAAACATTTTTCGGAATTTTAACTTACCCTTCCTTTGAGTATAAAATATGCAGAAGGCATAATTTTCATCAAAATGACTACAAGAGCCAATACTCTTGCTGAATTTTTCTGTAAATTAGACGTAAATTTGCAAGGACAGCAAAAATAAATCGATAAATAAATGCTACTTACATTTGATTCTCTATCTCATGAAATTTTGAATGAAATTTTGACGTGTTTTCAATTCGAACAAATTAATTAAGTAGGGTTGTTATACTGATTATGTAACAATAGGATGCTACCTTTTGGACGAGGTTTTGGCTGACCGCTTGCAAAAAGTATACTGTCAAATCTGGCAACTTAGGAAGGATTTATTTTTCTTGCAGATTTTTACTTTCCTTATCAATTTAATTTATAAAAAATGCACTAAGATATTCTTTCTTACACTCACTTGGTAGCAAATTGCGTTTTCTTAAAATTTTATATTTGACGAAAGGGCAACTTTTGGATTTATAAATGTTTCGAAGTTGCCGAATAACTTTGAATCTTACCGGCCGTTACACGGACATTCAAGTTTTCCCAACTATCTACTGTATGCATTCTGTGTAAGGAAAATCGTGCAATTCTCTACGCTATAAGGAGGAGGTCACACATTTCTCATAATATTTTGCTTAAAATGTGGACTATGCTGTATAGATCATGGACAAAACTAATAACCTGACAGATACAATGCATTCTGAATGAACAATTCACTGTCTTGAAAAATTATCGAGTAAGAAACTTTTTCAAAACCAAAAGATACGGTGTATTCAAGTACAAAATTTGAAGAAGGCGCAATTTGCTAACAAATGAGTCTCAGAAAGAATATTTCGGTGCATGAAAAATGCATAGTACATAATTAGCCCTTTTATATAGAGTATACTTTTTGCAAGTGGCCAGCGAGAGCCGCGTCAAAAACCCCTTTCTGAAGTTCGGTCGGCATTTCAAGTGAAAGGGAATCTACTGGATGTAGTCCTTTTTTACCAGGTACCGTTGCAGACAGACAGCCAAAAGTAGTGCTTTCGAAAGTCCGCATCCTGTCGTGTCCGCACCACCTTCGCAGTAGGCTGTACCATTGATAATATAACTACCCCATTTTTGTAATCCTTCGAAATCCTAAACGGATTTCAGAATTCTGCTTAACTTTGCATGAGATCGGCCACTCACGGTATGTGATGATAAATTCAGCTTCAAGTCCTCTGAATAATCTACTGTTGCCAGACTACACTTTGACGTATTTCGAAATTACTGTTGTCACTGAGCGAAGGTTTGACCTCGTTTAATTCCTGTACCTCGTCTGTTATACACATGCAAAACTAGGGAAAGATTTATAAGCATCAAACATTGAAGGAGGCTAGTCAATACAGTTTCAAAGAGAATGTAAGCTGGAGATTAACTGAGTTGCTCAAAGGCTCATACCATTAGAGAACAGGTTTTGGAATATCATGCCGGTTCACCACTCAGAAGCATCTATAAATAGTACGGCCAAATTAACCGCATCTTTCTTCCAGCAAGGAGGGAAAATTCAGCACGCTGAATTTACGCAGTCCTTTTTATGGCAAACAGACAGAAATGGTCTGAGGGTGTGAGGCAGAGTGAGTTACCAGGTGTGCAGTCCAGTGTTTTATCACTTGGCGGATTTTTGTGAGCTATAGCGTACGCGGGCGATGCCAAACGGGGCCTCTAGGTGGACTGGTATTCGCCTGATGCATTTTAATGCTAAGCAAGTGCTACCCCTAGACACAAATATACTTCGTATGATTCCAAGGCCGGATAAATTACGTGGTGGAAGAGATGCACATGACCCGCTACTTAAAAGGTTAACAGCCCAAAGACAAGCGTGCTAGCCTGGAAGGGTTGTTTAAACTGCTTGGCCCTCATGGATTTGGTTGCAAACTATTATCGTCTACTGGGTTGAAACAGTTTAGTAGAGCGCGATACGTTTATGCTCAGGTTTGCACGAATGTTTTTCCTGAGCTCCCGCAGTCTGGGATTAATGACAGTTCGACCGTCCTTTTCGACGATGTCTTCCATATGCGCTATAGCAGGGTGGTGCCGGGACGGTGAATTGCGCTGGATTATAGTGAGAACAGACTTACGCTGCATTTGCCTCATTCTCTGTTCCACACCCACCTGGGCCCGATGTCAAGACAGAGTCATGAAAACCGGAGATGAGAGAGGGCGCAGACCCACGCACTCTGCTCCAACACAAACAAGAACACTACAACAAAAAGGGGGCGGCTCGGGTCCTAACTGAGTGGGAGGGCCAAAAATGCCTCATTAAGAAGGATCCGTTTTAGCCTGACCCTCAGTCCCCCAGTCACCCGCTCCGCACAAGAACACACTCGGCTGATCAGGCGGTACAAGTTATCCCGTCAGTTGGCAACCTTCCAAGCCAAGGCTTTAAGCGCACCGTGATAGTTTCCAGCGCGTCAGATTGTTTAAAGTGAGGAAAATGCACTGAGCTGTCAACCTCACGCTTTCCCCCACTCCCATAAGGGGGATCATTCATCTGATGCGGAAGTGGGTGCAGTGCTTGAAGGTCAGTCGAACCCGTCTTCGCGTGCCACAGCACGACCTGATCCCCTTGACACTCACACCAGGAGTACCAAAACCATGGGGAAAGAAGGAGCCATCGCCGTCTAGCGTCCAGTTCACGGGTCAACCACTCAATCAAAAACACATACTGGGCCGACGGCGTGTTCTGGTATAAAGCGACATTTGGTAGCCTTCCAAGTCACCACGTCTAGGAAAATGGGATAGTTTCAAATGCATCAGCTCGCACTGAGAGACACGCGCGATGGTAGTGGGGGTGATGTGCATGTGTGTGTGTTGGTGGAGGTAGCGTGCGTTTATGTGCCCTAACCTACGGTGGTTTACCGCAGGTTATCATGGAGGCGCATGTGTTCGAGGAGCCCTATGCGGTGTGTGCATATATGGGAGCATTGAGGGTAGTGGAGGCGGGTGCTGCGACTCAAGGTCGAAGATGTTCAATAAGACCGATTTATGTCCGGAATGCTTGCTGACACCGTGGGAATATTTATCGAAAATTCTTCCGAGTAAATAACAAGGGAAGTCGACGGTTAGAAAAATGCTAGGGGCTCTCTCAAACGCAGTTTCCTACATTCCTCCGTTCTGAATATCTACATAGTAAATGATTTACTACTTCAAATTTAAGGGTTAAGCTTTTCGTTAAAGTTAGGTTTAAGGTTAAGTGTTGCTTAGGCTTAGGGTTAAAGACTGGGTCTACTGATGAGTTTGGGTTAAACTTAGGCTGAAAGTTATCTTAGGCTTGGGTTTGACTCAATAAAGGGGCTAGGGTGAGAATGCAGGAAAATTTACTCTTCCTGCTATCTAGTGACGGCTCCTGTTTCTGTGCCTTACTGGTTCATTTTGTGTGAGAAAACATGAGATACAGAAGGATGAGGACTTAAAATAACCTCTGCATTTCAAAAACCAGCTTGATATTTCGGCAGAAGCAGAATAACCTTTCGGGATAGTCTTGAGTTTTACACGGTTTCGTCACACAAAATGGCTCAAACGCGTAGTGATAGAACCGAAAAATTTAGGATATTCATTTGGCTTAAAAAACCCGAATAGGTCGACGTAAAGATGCCCGCGTCGACCCCTCTCCAAATTTTATCGCACTAATTTAGCTGTTTTTTGCTTATTATTTTTCAGCGTCGATGTGTAGATGGCTACCTTTTATTGATCCAACAGATCCTATAGATGTCTTCCTGTGGCAACTTGCATCTTCTAGAAGGCAAATTTTGCAATGAATTTAGTATTATGCCTTGAGAGAAAATAAAGGTACAGAGGTTTGCTAGTCAACTGGTAATATACACCACACTCCAAGAATTTTGCCAAGATGTTCAGTATGTGCTAACAGCCCGTTTTCGCAGGATTTTCTCTCACAAAACTTAAAAACAGTGAAATCAAGTAAAATTAAAGCTAGACGCAACACATCAATTCAGAAGCTTCAAAATAAATGCTCCGAAGGTAAAAACCAGCGCTAAATACACGTAAATAGTATAGCCATTGGGAGATGAATATTGCTGGAAATGGTAAAACAATATTCATCCGCCTACTAGCCGTTGTGTAGATGCTGACAGGCCTCAAGGCAGAGCGGAACGAGTGAGTTCCGCCACCGATTGGTTTGCCTTCATCAACGAATGCAATGTGGATAAAGGGTCATCCATAAATTTGAAAAAGGCTACCTCCACCGAATGTATTATCTGAAGTTAGTAAATACTCGATAAAAGTCGCTACCTGTTGAACCAAACGTGCAATGTTGTCAAACACACACACGATAGTTCGACCGTCGTAGCCCGACGATGTCCACCGTATGCTCATGGGAAAGTTGAGCAGGGACGGTGACTTGCGCGTGATTTAGTTTAACGTCATAGTAGACTTGCGCTGCATCTACCGCACTCTCTCCTCCCCCATCTGAGCCCGGTGTCAAGACAGAGTCAAGAAGACCGGAGGCGGGAGAGGACGCAGGTGGCTAGCGCGGCCGGGTCCCCTATGTCCTAGCCGCCCCTAGGCGTGCCAATACACCTCCATGTTCGGCATTTGTTAGCGGAACGCAACCCGAATAACGCATGCCGTGCCCTGATGTGGCCCCCATGTTGGTCCAACGCATATACCACGTGGACCGTTTAGGCGGCACACACACGATAGTTCGACCGTTGTAGTCCAACGATGTCCACCGTATGCTCATGGGAAAGTTGAGCAGGGACGGTGACTTGCGCGTGATTTAGTTTAAAGTCATAGTAGACTTGCGCTGCATCTACCGCACTCTCTCCTCCTCCACCTGAGCCCGGTGTCAAGACAGAGTCAAGAAAACCGGAGGCGGGAGAGGACGCAGGTGGCTGGCGCGGCCGGGTCCCCTGAGTCCTAGCCGCCCCTAGGCGTGCCACCACACCTCTATGTTCGGCATTTGCTAGCGGAGCGCAACCCGAATAATGCATGCCGTGCCCTGATGTGGCCTCCGTGTTGGTCCAACGCATCTACCACGTGGCCCGTTTAGGCGGCACACACACGATAATCCGACCGTCGTAGTCCGACGATGTCCACCGTATGCTCATGGGAAAGTTGAGCAGGGACGGTGACTTGCGCGTGATTTAGTTTAAAGTCATAGTAGACTTGCGCTGCATCTACCGCACTCTCTCCTCCTCCCCCACCTGAGCCCGGTGTCAAGACAGAGTCAAGAAAACCGGAGGTGGGAGAGGACGCAGGTGGCTGGCGCGGCCGGGTCCCCTGAGTCCTAGCCGCCCCTAGGCGTGCCACCACACCTCTATGTTCGGCATTTGCTAGCGGAGCGCAACCCGAATAACGCATGCCGTGCCCTGATGTGGCCCCCGTGTTGGTCCAACGCATCTACCACGTGGCCCGTTTAGGGGGCACACACACGACAGTTCGACCGTCGTAGTCCGACGATGTCCACCGTATGCTCCATGGGAAAGTGGAGCAGGGACGGTGACTTGCGCGTGATTTTAGTTTAAAAGTGATAGTAGACTTGCGCTGCATCTACCGCACTCTCTCCTCCTCCCCCACCCGAGCCCGGTGTCAAGAAAGAGTCAAGAAGACCGGAGGCGGGAGAGGACGCAGGTGGCTGGCGCGGCCGGGTCCCCTGAGTCCTAGCCGCCCCTAGGCGTGCCACCACACCTCCATGTTCGGCATTTGTTAGCGGGAGCGCAACCCGAATAACGCATGCCGTGCCCTGATGTGGCCCCCGTGTTGGTCCAACGCATCTACCATGTGACCCGTTTAGGGGGCACACACACACGACAGTTCGACCGTCGTAGTCCGACGATGTCCACCGTATGCTCATGGGAAAGTTGAGCAGGGACGGTGACTTGCGCGTGACTTAGTTTAAAGTGATAGTAGACTTGCGCTGCATCTACCGCACTCTCCTCCTCCTCCACCTGAGCCCGGTGTCAAGACAGAGTCAAGAAAAGACCGGAGGCGGGAGAGGACGCAGGTGGCTGGCGCGGCTGGGTCCCCTGAGTCCTAGCCGCCCCTAGGCGTGCCACCACACCTCCATGTTCGGCATTTTGTTATGGGAGCGCAACCCGAATAACGCATGCCGTGCCCTGATGTGGCCCCCGTGTTGGTCCAACGCGTCTACTACGTGGCCCGTTTAGGGGGCACACGTACACACACACACACACACACACACACACACACACACACACACACACACACACACACACACACACACGCACAGAGTTACCGAATTAGGGTTTAAATGTGGATAAAACTAGAACAACACTCCCTGATATTTCAATGCTCGGGGCACGTAAACTTTGCACTGAAATGCTTTGACACCATTTACGCGGTACTACGCGATGTCACTTATGCACTAAGTGAAACATAAATTTATAATATTTGATGTTCATATAGTTGCACTTTGTTAGCTAACACAGGGTTGACTCAAAGCCGACCAATTGCAAATCTACGTTATTCGAATAAGCTTTTACAAGATCTGCTCGTTTTAAAATAAAGTGAATCATACTGTGGAGAGTTTTCTGAACCATTTTTGAGAAGCAGCGTAAGTGAGCCTGCTTACGAAGCCTTTTACTGGTTAAGGCATATTTTAATAACAAATGAGTTCTGGGAGATATTTTTGCAACAGGTGTGCGACCTACCGGTGTTTCATTTCAGAGAAGAACGAGGGAGAACGTTGACTCTCCCCCAACTGAGACCGTTACAAGTGTCATAACAGTTTTTACCAGGATATAAAACACACCAAGTTACTCTGGCTAACCAAAAGTTATGTTGCAAGTTTATTGCTCCTGCTCAATCAAGCGAGTGATATTTAAAACAACCACGTAAGCGAGACTCCACAGAGGTTGTGTGAGACTCAATCCTACTTTCGTAATATTAAACAGTCGTCAATTTTGAGTAATTAGTCATCAGCGGCTATATTACCATGAAGTCAGCTACACCCCGTCTGAAGTAGTAAATATTAAGTGGTAATCTGTATGCTTATTATAGGAACGAAAAGAAATGTCGCCTTTTGTAGTCTAAATTTGAAGGTTTATGTCTGCTCCATTTAAACTATATGCCTTTGTATATCAGATCTTGTTTTCTTAGATTTTGACATTAGTTTAACTTTTCTGATGTTGCCTCATAAATTGGTAAATATATAATCGAAAACAGTTTGTGGTGCTTAACCGAATTCTTTAGATGTACGCATCGTTTCGCAAAATTTCGAGCCGATGATTCCGTCCTCCCTCGTTCCTATCGTCCGATATAACAACGGGAGCACAAAATTTGAGCCAAACCCTCGAGGTATCATCATGAAAAATAAAGTGCACGGGGTCTTCTGTTTAGGGGCACCTTCGACAGATACGGAATTTCAGTAGAGAACGAATTTCGGTTGTTCACACCAACTTTCGATAGAGAACAAAATCCTAAGTGGTAATATTGTTGGTATGTGTATGCTTACTTTTGAAGCACTTTTATAAATTTCTTTATGTGCCCGCAAAGAGACGCTCTGAATCTCAAAAAATATGTCCAGATCCAGCAAACTAGCAGATATCCAGCCAAAAACCAGCCTATTTGCAATTCTTACTTATAATCGGGAGCGCAACATTTGCTTCCTTCTTTAGCGACAGTTCGAGACAATAAACTGTTCTCTCAGAGTGCCTGCAATAAGCCAATTACATGCACCTACTGTACAATATAATCCAATCTAGTGTTGCAATGAGGTCGCATTTTTTATAGTTATAAACCTTCATATATTTGCACTTTTTTTCCATCAAAAAACTGATTCCAAACATACCAATCGGAACTCCTTGTTTAAGCACACGAATTTCCGGATGGCTTATTGCAACGGATGTGCGGTCTATGGACGTATCATTTCGTGGAATTTGTTAAAGCTTGATGACGCATTTGTCAGTTCTTTCGAAGATAGATGAGTCTGGAGCAGGACGATGAAAAGGTATGTTCAAATTTATGTGAAAACGTGGTTAATATAAGCCGCGTTGCAGTGCTAACCGCAAGTTATTTCAGTTTTCGGCGCCTAACTCCTCAGTGGAAGGTTGTTGGAACGAATTGCAAAACCATTAGCTCTCACTGTTTATGTGATTTCAAACGAAGCCCGTGAAGTTCACGTCTCATAGCACCTTTCCCCAGCGAGGGACAATCCGTTGAGCAAGCCGTCCAGCCGTACGGGTACCTTACCTAGCGACAACTCCGATATATATTTGCTTTCTTAAGTGGTGTTGTAATAACAATTCCTCATTATAAACAGGCTTGCGCACTTGAAGCTGTCTAGATTGGCTAAAAGCCATGGCTTAGAGGACTGCCAGCTGACGGCATAAATCGGTACCCCGGACTGAGAGGTCTGACTGCAATGGCTCCTTCTAAATGTGGCCTTTGTGAAACTCCCAGCCCGCTGGGATCCGAGCCGCCCCCTTTTTGTTATTATTGTGGTTGGCCACAGTGTTTGGGCTTGCGCCCTCTCTATCTCTAGTGTTCTTGGCTGTTTTGATACGGGTTCTAGGTGAGGGAGTGAACAAGAGAGTGAGGTAGATAAACCGCAAGTCTGTTCTCATTATAATCAAACACAAGTCACCTTACCTGCACCGCCATGCCATAGAGCACACGGTGGACATCGTCAAACTTTACCCTGCAACATACTCTAAGATATTTCCTTAATGTCCAAATCAAAGCTTTAACAGGAAGTTTTCTTGGCCACCTGCACAAAACTGGGCTTGGTAAAAATGAGTACGTAAGTAGTACGTGCTATTCCCGTTAATTTTCGATGGCCTTATAAAAACAAACATATTTTATAGAAAACACAGAAAAATATTCCTGAAAAGCTCTCTCCAACCTTATACATGAACATCAGTCAGAGGTAAAGAGGCGATACCATTTATTTAGATGGAAATGCACGCACTGGACATAGTACACATTTTTGTCTGAGCTAAAACCCGCATCGTGAGTGCCTGTGTAACAAGGGTTGACCGCGAGTTTCTGGAAGTTATTCAACTCAGTGCAGGCATGCAATAATAAGTATATGGATAAAGGTGCTACTGGCAAGTTTCTATAGGTTTTATGAAACGGCCAAGCCAATATCAATCGGATAACCAATTGCAGCGGACACCTATTAACCTACAATTTTTGTCAAAACAGTTAACGTTTTATTCGGCACGTTTTAAAGTTGCATGTGCTTTCTATAATTCTTATCAGTCTGTCGACGCACTGATTCGAAAATTTGCACAAACGTTAGTGTTCCCAAAGAAAGACGTATATATATATATATATATATATATATATATATATATATATATATATATATATATATATATACATATATATATATATATATATATATATATATACAAGTGCATGACACTCACTGATGTGGTTAGGATCGCACTCGATCCCATTCTGTCCGCCCGCCCGCCAGCTAGCCACTGGCAATAAACGAACGTTGTGTCATAGGACACAAGCCACATATAATGCACAGGTATGTTGCTAAAGGGGCAATAGACAAGACTAAGACAGCTGTTACACGGTCGTGTATTATATGTGGCATGTGTCTTATGACACAACGTTCGTTTATCGCCAGTGGCTAGCTGGCAGGCGGACGTAATGGGATCAAGCGTGATCCTAACCACATCAGTGAGTGTCATGCACTTGTTTGATTTGTATATACCTCACTGCACAAGGCATATGACGTACTGATGATCGGTATCAACTGTGAAACAGCTGTCTACGTCTTGCCTTTTGCACCTATATAAATATATACAGAAGAACAGTAATAAAATTGTGGCTACCAGAATTTTTAACGAAACTGGTAGGCTCCACATTCAACATGAAATAGAAGAAACGATGAGAATCTGTAGTCTTAAGCAGATACTCTCTCCATCAAGTATGCAAATAATATGTATATGGCGAGTGAATCGTCTCCACTGAGTTTAATATTTGAATTAAACCGCATTTGACAGCTTTAGTTATTATTTAATTAAGTAAAAATTCCAACCCCACATCTCATTTGAAACAGTGTGTCCTTGAAGCAACTTTCTAGCTTGGGTCGAGATTTTTATATGAACACATTGGTTCCAAAACTCTCAACTAGCAAATTAAATGTTCCTGTTTCTGGTCAATGGGTAGTTTGGCACAGATAACATTTTGGGCAGAAATAAAGAGGTGCTGGCATACACTTAATTTTTTTCAAACAATCAATTACAATCTTTGGTACTCCTACAAATACTGAAAGCGAACACCCCTGCAACCGCTAACGAGGAAGGAATTTTCCAAGCATAAATGCATAATTTTGCTTCGTTTTGGTAATATGTTATATCACGCATAATATAGCACTATCAGATATGGTGTTGCCCTACCAAGGATTCAGAGTGGACAGGGAAGTAGCCGGACACGAAATTAATGCACACGTCATGATGGTGTCGTATACTATGATCAAGGCATCCACCTCGGTTCCATTCTGCCTGACTGTTGGCCCTACTGAGTGTGTTCTCCGATATAAGTATGCCGAGACCGACAATCAATCCCGGGGAGAGCACACCTTGGAGCTCCTGGCACTGTGTATTAAGACCTTTACATTCAACGGCCAGGTTCAAGAACAAAATTAGGAGACACCTATGGGCTCGCTTCTGTTTGAACTAATTGCCGAAATTTTAATGCAGATACTCGAGCAGCTGGTGTTCAGCTCGTTCCCCCCGAAGTTCTTGGCCAGATACGTTGAGGACACGTTAGACCTAATCAAGTGGAGCCACATACAGGCTTTCAAGGCATTGTTGAATCCGATGTTTCCCGACATTCGGTTCGCAATTGAAGAATAAGTTACCAATCAGTTGTCTCTCTTTGACGGGAGGATAGGGATAACAGCTCACCGTAAGGCAACCAACACTGGTCGCGTCCTCCACTTCAAAGGAACCGAGCCCGTTGGTCACAAATGCAGTTTTGGCAGAATCCTCTGCCAAAGTGCTCAAGCAACTGCTGCCACGACAGGAGGAGATGAAGCACTTAAAAGCCCTGTTTTAAGTAAATAGTTAGCCAAGCCCTTCATACCCAGGTGCCTTCGAAAGCCCACTTTGGGCGGTCGAGTACAGAAAAGCCGAAATTCCCTCTCGAACTTCCTTCTGTGAAGAGTACTTAAGAAGCGACGGCGAGAATCCCGCCAGGTTTGGGGATTGCTCTGTCTTAAAACCGGAATCAACCATGAGACAGCAAATCACAAGGCTCAACTAACCGCTACCAGTAACAAGGTGCTCAGTAGTGGTTTACAGCATAGCACACTGAAACGGTGATAAGAGGTATTCTAGTGAAATGAGTAAA
Source organism: Schistocephalus solidus (assembly GCA_017591395.1). Lineage (NCBI taxonomy): Eukaryota > Metazoa > Platyhelminthes > Cestoda > Diphyllobothriidea > Diphyllobothriidae > Schistocephalus > Schistocephalus solidus. The sequence goes on from WEDG01001616.1 coordinate 100,462, forward strand.
CTCTTTGGCACAAGATTGCATGAACACCAGCAGGCCATTAACCGCAAACGTAGGCTGTCTGCGGTCTATAACCACATACAAAGACTGAATGATAGTTGCGCTTTTGAGGAAGCGAATGTGATCAGCCGATCCAATGCGAAGTTGGCCAGACCGATGCTTGAAAGCTGGTCCTCGATTGGCTCACTTAAACGAGCCATAAACCCGAATCCTGCCTACTGGGCGCTGCGCACGAGGCTAATGTCAGTGCAATCGATGAAAGCCACGCGGGGTCGACAGTTGATGTCCGCGTAAAAGGAGGAGGGCCTGGCCGGAGGTCATGTGAATAGCATGGAACACTGCCTCGTCACCACGCACACTGGGCCAACATCCACTTGCACGAGAAGTAGCATCGACTGACCAGTCCGCGCGAGGCAAACAAGCACGCAGATTTTGCTGTAAATACAATGGCCACAACGGGGACAAAGGCCGCATGAATCTTCCAACGGTTGAGAACCGAGATCAAAACTAAGAAGCAGCGAACGGAAAGGTCAAGGTTCGTGCATCGGGAATGGTAACAATACGAGACACGTGGCAAGACTGGTTAAATGAAAGCCATCCAGAACGTCTATCGAAACATTCCGATTTTGGAAACGAGGAGGTCCCGAAATGTCGGCACATATGGAATAAGGTTAATTTACCCATATCCTCTTTTTCGTTTTCTTTGGGGGGGGGGTGGAGGTGAGTACGATAATATTACAATGTTCGTGTTTATTATTATACACTAAATTATATACTATAACATATATGGCATAATAAAACAGAAAGTATATCACATACAATCTAATCACAATAAGGATAACGAACTATGAACTCAGAATCTTAAGTAGGCAAATAGGAAGTTTCATCTGGCAATACGCGTGCCCTAGCGCCAAATTCCAAAAAAGTAAATATTCCCGTGTCTTAGCTGGAATATTAACAATAGGCCTAATCCAAGCGAATGCCAAAATGTTTCTTTCTATGATCGTTTTGCCCATGTTTACCTCAAAGTTGTCACCTTTACACCACCAAATCGTGCCTCTGGAGAAGGACGTCCTCGGACCTTGGATATGTCTTCAGACTGCCAATCAACGTCTCTAGACGACGCCCATAGTCTGAGCTCGTATAGGGCAAGTAATTAACAATGACAGAGAAAAGTGGAGCGATAATGTCCGACGCATTTGCCATCGTACTTCAAACGTACCCCGGTCCTAGCCACGCAGATCCGGGGTTTAAGGTTAACCTTTTTAGTTGTTGAAGGTCGACCCAAAAATTATACTATCGAGTCCCATCCACCCAAGTCTTCTGTGACCGTTAATAATGCGTTCAGATCAATTATTTGTTGTCGTTGTGCTAAATAACTAGCCATGTTGAATTGGGCCTGCATCAAGTTCAGGCGAATAGCCGGGAAGTCCAAGACTCAATAGGAGGCATTGCGGTAGTCAAGCCAGCACGGTGGCAACGACCGAACCACCTTATTGGCTGAATTCTTGCACCGCGTGTGACTTGGCGAAATCATGACTCGGATCGATATTTTGGTCTTCACTGATTGGTCGCAGCAGGACATGGGCCAGGCGCTCGCTCGCACCTCTAGCCGTGGGCAAAACGGAACAGCAACTGCGAGCTCTCAGCTGGTTGAGCTGTTGCATGAGTCGACCTCCTAGCCGCCGTTGCGGTCCCTCGCTGCAGTAAACCCCGTCTCCCTTGCGTGGAAAACTTCTCGGTGTCGACCAGTAGGACCTTGAAAACGTCTGCCCTTCTGAGTTCGGAAAAGATTAGTGAATATAAGTTACACGAGACTTCGTATGCGAGGTTTCTGAAAAACGATAGTAAATAAGTTAGATTTTAACTTATGTTAACATCTAAATAACATTAATTCCCTTCAAAATACTGTTCATTAGATGATATGCACTTGTCCCAACGTGATTTTCCCTCTTCGAAACATGTTTATATTATTCTGAACTAATGCTATTAAGTGCCTCCAGCGACGTTTTCTTAACCCTTCGTGCGTTCTGAAAATGCCTTCCCTTTAAGTCGTTTTTTCGTTCACTGCCTCAGGCAATCGCTTTAGCACTTGCAGCTAGTCCTGCTGGCTCACTGTGGTGCCATGAGGGACGAATTCAACGTGAAAGCTTCTCTTGATGTCAAAAAAGCAAACCATTATGAACTACAATTTTAATTTCACCTGCGTGCACTTTTGGATCGGGCGATGAAACAGGCTTCCACTAGCTGGACTGTTGTTTTGTTTCAGAATCTCCTGTAATGATGCTTGACAAAAAATCAGGGTCTGCTGTTATCCGTTCGTTCAATTCCTGGCACACAGTTAAACGGTTCTTCCTCGGAAGGCAGTCGTTGAAGAAACAATATCATGACGCGCCCAACACACGAATTGTCAGTAAGGATTTTTTAGCATGGACTCCAGGAAATTTCTGCTTTTTCAGCGAATGCGCCAATTGTTCTGCGATAAGCAAGCCGGACGCCATCGCGCACTTTTTGAACATTTTCATCTGTTGAGCGGCAACCTGAACGGGGTGCATTTTCAAGCGGCATATGGCCATTTATGAACCGAAAAACCCCTCATACCTTCTTGCTTGATTTAAAATTTCATTTCCGTTAGCATCAATAAGCATTGAAGTCGTTTCTACCATGGTTTTCTTTGACAGGAATTAGAATTTGATGTCGAAAAATCGCTGACAGTGTTGGGAGGGAAGCTGGTAAAACAATCCCCTTGTCCACTGCCAAGTCACTTGCCTACAAAAAAGCATTCTCATGTTTTGTTCGCCTTCGTAAAATACATGTTCTTTATTTTGACCTTTGTGTGGTTGTCAGTCGAATTTTTTGTTTCGACGAAGTAATTTTAATTAGTAAATTGTTATGAGGAACGGAAACGGAGAAACGGAAACCGCAAGGCTATAGGAAGATGCGCCCGAATATGGCACAGCCTGTCAGGCTACCCACGAAATGCACGCGTGAAATCAGACAGCCAATCAGCGTGTAGTTCACCATAGAAGACGCGTGCGGCACAATCAGTGTCCGGTGGAGAATTCGAAATTTTCCACAGGGAGATTCTAGCACAGAAAGCAACCAATAAATGACCAGCACGTTGAATACTGAAGGTTCTAGACCGCTCAGAATTCAAAAATCTAGGACTGCCAGGAGAAATCGGTCGTTCCTGGAACTCGCTTTGCTTCTCTTCTGCACACCCGTCGGAAAACAGCATAAATAACAATGTGACTTCGTCTGACCGCAGGTGGGATGAGTCATAAACCATGAACCATTTCCACCCTTTCCATGATTGAACTAAAATAATCAGAGCACCAACTACAGTAACTTAAGAAATTCAGGAGGAAAGCCGAGGAACGAATTGTCAGATAAGCAAAAATGTGAATAACCACAGTCAAACTTATAGTCAAGTGCAGGACTCCTAATTGTCTTTGAATAACCTAGGAAGCAGCCCAGACCATATGCCGGCTTGCGAGAGTAAATGGAGGCAGCCGGACTGGCAAAGATGAATCCCAGTATTTCTGGGTTACCTTGGCAACCGGTTTTCACGGTGTGATACTTTGAATTCTTAACATTGGACAACATAAACAACGGCCATATAAACTCTGAGAAGACAAGGACTCGAATGCTTCTGAGGCCGGAATCTTAATTATTTGGGACTTTTCTGAAGGATAGCGTAATTTGCCAACTCTCAAGCACATATATTTAACAATGCCGACAATTTCGTGGCATGTACGGACTACCTCGCACAAAAAGCAATTCACTGGTGTATAGTATGCACACAACGGCGGAAATGTTATGACTGAAAGGAAACTTTTATTATTACGATGTTTGGATTAGCAATGGAACCCAAACTCCGAGCCAGCTGCATATAGGGGTAATGAATGCAAGAATAAATAAAATGCTCACTCTAGTGTGACTCAGAGCATTGCAGGCACACGAAATTCGACAAGAACCATGGATTACTGTACAACAGCACTGAACCTAAATAAAAAATGAGCACCTCGAAGACCATGCTTTATTGCGATGTGAGCTATAAACGGAATATCTCAAGAAGACTACAAGGGTAAAAACATTTAAAATTAAAACACATATCGCGTGCCGCAGTCCACTGTTTTTTCTGAAAACTGCTCTCAAACTTTATTTTAATTTTCTTGTGGTTTTGCAGCTAGGTTTGTTGAAGCCGCCTTGAGCATTTTGCCACTTTGCTTAGAAAGGGATAGTTTCTCGTGCAGAAAATCCTTAAAAGACTTGGTTAATGAAAAACGCTACCCTTAAACATTGGTATAAGCGAAAAACTGAAATATTTATGTTGCGGCAGGAGCTAGAGAGAGAGAGAGAGAGTACATGTCTTCTTCGTGAGAACAAGGAAGCCATATGAGGGAAGAGGTTACTGGTGCAAACTCGTAGGAACTCCAGTGATACAAAAAGATTACCAAAAACCACTTGTGACAGCCTTCCTTTTCCACAAACCAGTGAACTCCTCCATAAAACTTTAATAGAAGGACGTTCATAAAGGGGAACTATCTAAAAAAAGCGTTCGGAATGTATTATGATCTCCAGGCCGTTTGTGCGAAGAATAATTGGCTACTACCGATGGGCGCTGATCAAAAAAACAGTCATATACCATATTTTTCCTCTTGATCGCTTCGCCCTCTCTAATCCTACAAAGATGCAGGATTATTGAAGCTAGGATATCGAGCAGCATTAAGAATAAGCGTAACTCCAGCATTAAATTCAAGGTAATGGTAGGTTATGTACAGCATCAAGAAATCCAGAAACACCAGGGTCTTGTTTTAGTTTATGCTCGACGATGGAAATGGTTACAATTCGCGATTTATTCACGCCAGAAAATTTATCCTTTTTACACCGATGTTGAAGCACCAATAGTCGAGCGAAGTCTGTGCGGTTGAAACCGGCACCGAAGTCATCGCAGGGCTTTTAAGCCGCTACCCTCTTTTGGAGTCTTTGTAACTGGTCTGCACTATCGAATTCATCAATAAATAGAGCAGCAACTGACAATTTTGCATGGACCGTACATCATCCACTCCTAGCACCACCAACCTCGCATACTGCATGGTTTTGGCTCTGGGGCTTCTGGCCTGCATGAGCGCTACGTGCCTGGCTTTGCTGCTGAGCTCGTGGCTCACTTTGGTGCAATGAGTCTGGCTCTGGCTCTCTTGCGCAATGAGCCTGTGCGCTACTTGGCACATTTGTTTGCTCTGGCCTCTGGTGCCTGCTCTGGCCTTCCTGGTGCAATGAGCTCTGGTCTCCCGGGCCTCCTAAGCAATGAGCTCAGGGCTCCTGGCCTTCCTGGCACGAGCCTGGGGGTCTCCGGGCCTCCTGGCACGAGCCTGGGGCTCCTGGCCTTCGCACGAGCCTGGGGCCCTGGCCTCCTGGCACGAGCTCAGGTCTCCTGGCCTCCTGGCACGAGCCTGGCCTGACTTCCTGGGCCCACGAGTTCTGGGGTCTCCTGACGATGGCTCATGGCTTCCTACGAGCCTGGGCTCAGCACGCAGGGCTCCGGCCTCCTGGCACTGAGCCTGTGGCTCTATACCATTCCTGGCACTGAGCCTCGGGGCTCTGGCACTTCCTGGCACTGAGCCTGGGGCTCCTGGCCTCCTGGCACGAGCCAGGGTCTCCGGGCTCTGGTACGAGCTCAGCCCTCTGGCCTCCCTGGCACTGAGCCTGGGCTCCTGGCCTGACGCATCGAGCCTGCTCTGCCTCCTGGCACGAGCTCAGGCTCTCCTGGCACGAGCCTGGGGCGGCCTCCTGGCAGCCTGATCCTGGCCTCCCATACGAGCCTCGGGCCCCTGGCACGAGCCTGGGGCCTCCCTGGCACGAGCCTGGCCTGGCCTCCTGGCACTGAGCCTGGCCTCACTGGCACGAGCCTGGGCCCTACTCCTGGCACGAGCCTGGCCTCTGGCCTTGGCACGAGCCTGGGTCTCGGGCCTTGGCAATGAGCCTGGGGCCCTGGCCTCTGCATGAGCCTGTGGCCTCTGGCCTTTGGTGCATGAGCTTGGGGTTTCTGGCTTTCTTGGTGCATGAGCTTGGGGTTTCTGGCTTTCTTGGTGCATGAGCTTGGGGTTTCTAGCTTTCTTGGTGCATGAGCTTGGGGTTTCGGGCTTTCTTGGTGCATGAGCTTGGGGTTTCTGGCTTTCTTGGTGCATGAGCTTGGAGTTTCGGGCTTTCTTGGTGCATGAGCTTGGGGTTTCTGGCTTTCTTGGTGCATGAGCTTGGGGTTTCGGGCTTTCTTGGTGCATGAGCTTGGGGTTTCGGGCTTTCTTGGTGCATGAGCTTGGGGTTTCTGGCTTTCTTGGTGCTGTACATAACCTACCGTTACCACTCCGAAAGTTAAGGAAAGGCGTGCTTACCCGTTCCCTCGACCAAAAAGTACTTTATACATAAACGTGACAACTGGGCGAACTCCACGATGCTTCGGGTGCCAAAACTGCTGGTAAAATGAGTTACCTCTTGAGATTACTTTATGTATTAGCCTTGCTGTTGAACATGAAGGGAGAGAGGACAGGAAGGCATGTGATGCGGTGGACAGTTTTGGGCCAACTGCAGCAATGGACATGTATTAGTGTATATGTTTTGGAGAGATCAGTAGGTCAAGAAGTATAGACTTATTGTAATCCTGGACAAAGATAAGCATGACAGAAAATACTAGTCTGCACCATGAATGACAAATCAAGAGTTGTCTCTCACAGATCTGTTATTTTATTTATGAGTAAAATGAAATGCCATAAAAGTAAATTATACGTTTATGCATGACACTCACAAAGAAAAAGTGGACTGTGATAAAATTTCCTGGTGCATTAACCGTTAAAAGCCAGCCATACACCTCCTCGGGTTTAAATAGTCGGGGACTAGAAATCGCAGTCCTCGGACATTGAGCGTTAAATGCGGAGCTCCAACACGGAGTCACGAGCCCGTTGTCCTACAATGGGAGGGTCTCGCCTTGATGAGGTAACGAAACATGTCTGTGCCGTCGTGCCTTAAAACACAACCCAGAGCGGTTTGGAAGAACGTTTGCTGGCTAACGATGGCTAATGAGCCCCAAATGGCCATTCAGGGCTCCTTTGTCTTTGTTGAAGCTGTTCATGTGCCCATGCTGGTGGATGCTGGCGGGATTCGAGAGTGAACCCAAGGCACAACAGGAGGAGTATTTCTCGTAAAATGATCAGCTAGTAGTAGAATAGGCAGATAAATATTACCGGTAAAGACAAGGGAGACCAGAATGGCCATTTCTGGCTCATTAACCGTCATCAGCAAGTCATACCCGACCCAGGGTGGATTGGAAATGGGACATTCTCTGATGAACGCTCACCGATCGTTAACGCAACTCAATTGTCCCGCTCTGCCTTGGCGGGGCTCGAAAATGAGCGGGACGATTGAGTTGCGCTAATGATCGGTGAGCATTCATCAGCAAAATACTAAAGAGACGGGAATGGCAATTTCTGGCTTATAAGCCGCCACCAGCCAATCCCTGGATTTTGTAACCCTGAACGATCAAACAAGCGTTCTGTTGATTAGAATTCCAACACTGTAAGTGTTGAATGAAAGTGCCCTTTCATATCCTAAAAAATGACTATAGAGGCATGGACGGTTGGCATGTTCGTCTCTTTTTAATCTACTGGTAATAACCAGTCAACCTCAATTTAAAAAAGCCTGTATTTCTATGCGAATTCCTTAGGCGCTAAGTATGAACCCAAAATCCCTAACATAAGGCCACGACATCGTTGGTTCTGTGCAGCGGTTGACTTAGTGTTCAGGGTCAAAGAAATTTCCTTCAAACACTGAATTACCCAAAACTCGTACTAAAAGCACGAGCTGCGCAACAGTGATTTAAGAAATTTTGGCTCCAGTGTTGATTGTCATAGAGTGATATAATGTTCGGAAAGAAACCTTGTGTTATTGGCAATAAGTGGTTACAAGACGCTGTTTAGAATTTTAGGCATTTAAATATCAGTAGTGCTTAAACATGTTCAAAGTGAGTGGTGAGTCAATCCCTTTACATCGTCACCAAGCAAGACACTAATGGAAGCTGGTTTAATGCGTTTCCCACGCATTAGCAGATGCAAATAATATTAAACGATTAAAAAGAGTCATTTTTCTTGCTGAGGAGAATACAAAGCAGCAATTTAAACCTGGAATGCACACGGGGAACGTTGGCAACCGAGTAATGCGGTGACGACCTGGCAGCTGTGTCGTGCTGAGGCAGAATATCGGTGAAACCTGTCTCGGAGCTTTGATCTAGCGTCTGTTCTGCCTCTGTGGCATATAATCTAACATATATGCTACTGGCTGCCAGTTGGCATTTTATGCATACGACACTGATTGATGGACTTCGGAAAATTGTTCACGCGAACTTCGGACTGGGCTGTAAAGAACTCAATTCCGACTAAGTTACTCAAGGCTATCGAGGAATTTCTGAGGAGATTAAAAAGCAACGACAAAAAAACCGTTCATGCTTGTTTGCTTATTGATATTGATCGTAATAAAAGGCAAACCACCCGTTGAACGTCATCAAATACTTTAGTGGGGCACATTTTATAGGAAACGCTTCATGGCAGAAGGGTGTGTTTTCTGGAGGATTAACTGATGCTAGTACTGCTTACTACAAACTTTTCGAAAAAGGTCAAGAAATTACGACTGAAATCCACTCAATGTAACTAGATCGTGTAAAGGGCTCGGTAATTTTAAAATAAGCGCGGTTAACTGAGCAGAAGGAACTTTTGTTCTCGCAGGAGCTCATTGTACAAGACTCACAAAGCAAAATCCTGTGCATTGGGATGAAAACCGCTACCTGCTCGCTAACAATTCTTGACATCTCGTTAAAAATTGTCCCATCTTCTTTACGTCAGACCATCAAATTGGAAAATGAAAATTTCACAATAACTAGAAGATGTAGGCAGTGGTTGGTGCACGATTCACGCTCAAATACAATATTCTAAAATGGGATAAAACAGTTTGCCTTTTGTGGGAAGAGGATAATAAATTCTTTAGATCTTGATCAACCGGTTTTACCTGAATGTCCCATATCATTTTTGATATTAAATAACCACACGAACATTTGGTTTTCCGATAATCTATTGGAGACCTATATCACTCATGGGCTAAGATGTGATGAGCTTACCTATTCTATTTACATGCAATCTTTCGCATGTTTTCCTACGGTACAGCTATTCTGCTAAAATTCCGCTGCATTTGTTCATTAGGCAAGACCATTGCTCGAGCGAGAATTCTACTGCGGAACATGTAGTGCTTTCTTTCAATTTCTGGGCATCACAAACTCAAGCACCAAAATTTCTCTACTCTCCATTCATTCATCTCAGTTTTGCAGAACGACAAGCCAGTGTTTTCCCCAAGTGCAATATAAAAAGTAAATGCTTTCAAATAAGCAGTGATTTGGGAGCCCTTTGACCTCTTTTTTGGAGTTCTACATAAATAATTAAATCAACTGAACGATGTAATTTCACATCCACGGTTTTATGCATCTCAACAGCTAAAATAACATATCCCTTCAGAATTCCTTATATCTGAGAAGCTATTTGTGACATGATGAGAATGAGAGAAAGCTGCTTCCCAAAAACATTACCTTTTACGTACCGATTCTACACATGTGGTTTTCCAATCCAGGGCTGACAAAAATATGCTTGTTGACGGTGTGAATAGTTAACAACACAACCAACTTTATGGTGATATGTGAACTAGCGGTATTGCTTGCCCTAGGAAAACCACGCTTCCCAACTTCTAATCAAGCGAAAATAGAGTATAAATGTGTCAATGCGTCAGATATATAAAGAGAATTCTCCGTCCTTGCACTCAGACGACCCTGACACAGTCTCATAGTGTTACTTGAATATGCTGTTGGCAGTTTGACGCTGCGATCACTGTCCTTGAACACCCCACGACCTCTTCTTCCAAATATACCCCATGCGAACTGCAGTTCTGCTGACTTATGAAAGATGTTGCCCATACTCTCTCTCTCTCTCTCTCTCTCATCTCTCAATTTCAGGTATTCCCTTCTAAGAAGCCGTCATGCTGCGTAATTGCAAACATCCTAACACTAGTTTTCACCCGCCTAATGTTCTGCTGAAAAACTGCATTCAAAGCTTTAACAGATAAGTATCTATTTTCAACTGTCTAACAATGTAGGTGCAATCGCCTTCCCCTAGAAAACATCCTTTGTTTCCTGCGCGTTGTAGGCAGGGCCACGATTTCTGCCTTCAAACCAGAACGTAATTAACTCCTGACGAATTCACTGGTGTTCGCTTCGTTGAACTCACAATACAACGAGAGTTCCGTGGAAGCACGAGGCTATGGCAACTTAAACAATGTCCCGCCCTCCCGCACTCTTATGCTTCATTGTGTACTGCCTTTTTATACTTGAAAGTCCATTTTTAAATAAATCCCTGAAATAGAACCTAATTAACCCTCCACTTCAGGCGGACTTCGCCAACGGAAAGATCTGATGAAGATCAAAGTGGATGAGTCAGAAAAACAATAGTCGACAGAGATCTCCTCTTCGAAGATGCATAAGGGAACTTGCACACCGCCAACCAGGCCTCGATCTCGATTACACGTTTAATAGGATCAGCTGAAGCACAATGTCCACCTTCAACGTATTTCACAATATTCTCAATTCTTTTTATACGCCCTTTCTGCCGCGAAGGTGACTTATCTGTCTGTTGACTTCAAAGCATTTTGACAGAGTTACCGGTAAATAAAAAGGAATAGGCACAAACCACCACAAATTCCAGGTCCAGCAACGGTAAGAGGAGCAGAGTGGAAGGGGGGAGGGGAGCAGAAGGAGACGGTGACAGACTGAGCCCACGCCGCGCAGTTGGTCCCGGGTTTGTGAGTGTGACTCTTGCCGGGGATTGTCGCGCGTGACTAAGCGCTGCGCTTCCACGCAGCCTGCGCTGCAGATGCGCTGGACCAAAACGGGGGTCATAACAGCACACGCGCATCGGACTGCGTTGAGTCCAAACGAGACCGTAACTAAACGCCAGTCTTCTTGACTCTGTCTTGACACCGGGCACAAGCGGGTATGGGCAGAGAGAGTGCGGTAGCTGCAGCGCAAGTCTACTATCACTTTAGACTAATTCACACGCAGGTCACCTTCCCTGCGCCACTCTTCAGTGGCACATACGGTGGATATAGTTGGATTACGACGGTCGAACTGTCGTGTGTGTATCGGCCTGGTCGGTCGCTTGCGAAACCATCGCACAGAGACCGGTGAATAAGTGTCAGGACCACCAACGTACACCTGCCGCACGCAACGCAACTGTCCGCACTGACTACGGACATTAACGCACTACATGCGTATATAAGGCCACACGCGTCTCCATGTAAAACCTGTGGTAGAACAACGCCGGCTATACCACATTACTACAACTCTCCCCATGAGCCTCTGCCTTACACATGATCACACGCAACACCACACAAAACATGCTTTAAGCCTGCCCCTCTGATTGAGAGGAAAGTGTGATCGTCGGCTCCTTCTCCATATGGCTCCTCTGCTGCATGCGTGATCTGAGCTTGAGAGTATCATGGTGCGCTGAACGCCGGGGTTTGAAAGGTTGCCAAAGGAAAATTACATTCAGACCTCGCAGTCAGTCCAATGAGTGTTGTGCGGAGTGGTTGACTGGTGGTCTGAGAGTCAACCTGCGATGGCTCCTTCTTAAGGTGACCTCTGGCTCTCTCACTCATGTAAGATGTATGCCCTTCAATCCCCTGCTGTATGAGATCCCGGTGCTTGTCTTTGGGTACCAGTTCTTGTATGTAGTACGCGTAGATGAGGTCATCAGCAGCTGCATCTCCCTCCAGCATAAGACAGCTGACAGGCTCGGATGGTTGTCTGGTTCTGGGTGTGGGGAAAGAGTGAGGTCTACGGTTCAGCGCATTTTCCTCCTTGTAACCAATCTTACACGCTTGAAGCTATCATAGTGCACTAAAAGCCATGACTTGGAAGGTTGCTGACTAACGGGATAACTCGGACCGCGCAGTCAGCCCAGTGTGTGTTTAATATGGAATGGCTGACTGGTGAACTGAGAGTCAGGCTGCGATGTCTCCTTCTTAATGCAGCCTTTATGGCAATCCCACTCCGTGGGATTCGAGCCAGGTGTGGTGGCACGCCCCAGGACAGCTCCGGACGCGCCAGCCACCTGCGCCCTCTCCCGCCTCCAGTCTTGCTGACTCTATTACGACACCGGGCTCAGATTGGGGAGGTGTTGAGAGTGCGGTAGCTGCAGCGCAAGTCTACTATTCCTGAAAACTAATCCACGCGCACGTCACCGTCCCGGCACCATTATGGTTTGTAGTATACCGTGGGGGTGGGAAGAGAGTGAGGTCACCAGCTCAGCGCATTTACCTCACTATAAACAATCTGACGTGAGTGAAACTATCACGGAGGGCTAAAAGCCGTGGCTTGGAAGGTTGTCAACTGACGGAATAACTCGGACCGCGTGGTCAGCCCAATGTGTGTTTTGTGTGGAGTGGCTGACTGGCGGACGGAGAGTCAGGCTGCAATGGCTCCTTCTTAATTTGGCCTGTATGGCACTCCCACTCCATGGGATCCGAGCCAGGTGTGGTGGTATGCCCAAGGGCGGCTCTGGCCGCGCCAGTCACCTGCGTCCTCTCCCGCCTCCGGTCTTCTTAATTCTGTAATGACACCGGGTTCAGGTGGGGGAGGAGGAGAGCGTGCGGTAACTGCAGTGCAAGGCTACTAGCACTTAAAACTAATTCACGCGCAAGTCACCGTCCCTGCACCACCTGGTGTGGAGCATACGGTGGGCATCGTCAAAATCGACGGTTGAACTGTCTGTATACCGTGGACAGAGTCAGGCTACGACGGTCGAACTATCGTGCGTGTGGCAGGCCTTAGACGTAGGCCTTCGTGTTGCGTCAGGTGCTGCGTCTACTAGCCGGTTGACAGTCTTGGACAGCCAACCGGTGCGTGGGCGTCTGGGGAAATGCAAAAAACGTGAGCGAATCTCTTCATTTAGTAAATCCAACACGTATAACTCGTGACTTGGAAGGTTGCTAGTTGACGGGATGACGCAGGACTGAGGTTCCTTCAACGGTGGCTCTATCCCATGTGACTTCTATGATATCAATCGCACTCATGGGAAATCTGATTTCTTCTTACGGGGACATAGTATATTAAGTGAGGACAAGAAGGTGTGTTGGACGCGTAAACGGACTGTCTAGCTTTGTTTGCGTTCGACACATCCGCATGAAATAAACTCTGGGCATTGAGGTAATTCTTAAAGGTGCCAATGAGGACATAGTATACGGGTAAAGTCAATGCATCGCTTCGTCGTCTGCGAGTGGCGAATAACTTCCTGACTTAAGTTCGTCTTACAAAATTCCTAGTGTAAGACACAGTAAATTGAGAAGCATACTAAACAAAACTATTGCGTCTACTATGGCTGTAATAATTGCATAAGAGTGGATATTCCGCGAATGATGTAAAATTTAATTTTGTGATTGGTATCCGAAAGCACGTAAGTTAAATCTTAATGTAACCAATGTATTTATTTCTGACAAAAAGCCTCTATTTTTATCTTGGACTACAACGATACTTGCTTAACGTCTAACAAACTCGTCACTTTACAAAATACACAATTTAATTATGTTAAAGCTTTGTATTTAGTATTGTCCTACTGCATAAGGGACAAAGGCATATTGAAAACCCATATTAACTTGAATAACTTAAGCAGTCAACATGAAGTAACAAAAAGGCTGGGTTTGGAATTGCGATCTTATCCGTAGCCACACGCGTAGATCACGAAATGAAACCATAGTGAGACAAGTTAGAGACCAGCTCTGGTTGTTTGTATAAATTTGGGTTACATGCGGATGAAGGTAACTGCCGAATTTCAGGTGGCCTTGCTCTGAATTCCAGAGGTATCTATTCCCCAGATTTAGTCTGATCGTCATTTAGGATGTCGTTCCGTGAAGATGAGAGGACTGTATAATCGGCCGGATTCGTATTCCGCACACTGAGATAACTAACTGACGGTGATACAGTGGAAAACGCAGCGTGAATGTCTACGTCTAAGGCCTGCCGCACACAAACACACACACACACACATTTCAGTTCGACCACCGTAGTCCAACGATGTCCACCGTGTGCTCCACAGAAGGGTAGTGCACAGACGGTGACCTGCGCGTGGATTAGTTTAAAGTGATAGTAGCCTTGCGCTGCAGCTACCGTACTCTCTCTGGGCGTGCCACATAACCCCACCCCGTGTCCGGCATCTGTTATGGGAGCGCAACCTGAATAACGCCTGCCGTGCCCTGATGTGGCCCCCCGTGTTGGTCCAACGCATCTACCACGTGACCCGTTTAGGGGGCACACACACGATATTTCAACCGTCGATTTCGACGATGTCCACCGTATGCTTCACGGAAAGGTGGGGCAAGGACGGTGACTTGCGCGTGATTTAGTTTGAGGTGATCGTAGACTTGCGTTGCATTTACCGCACATTCTCCTCCTCCCCACCTGAGCTCGGTGTTAAGACAGAGTCAAGGAGACCAGAGATGGGAGAGGGCGCAGGTGGCTGGCGTGGTCGGAGTCGCCCCGGGCATGCCATATAACCCCACCCCCATGTCCGGCATTTTTTATGGGAGCGCAACCTGAATAACGCCTGCCGTGCCCTGATGTGGCCCCCCGTGTTGGTCCAACGCATCTACCACGTGGCCCGTTTAGGGGGCACACACACGATATTTTGACCATCGATTTCGACGATGTCCACCGTATGCTCCACGGAAAGGTGGTGCAAGGACGGTGACTTGAGCGTGATTTAGTTTGAGGTGATCGTAGACTCGCGTTGCATTTACCGCACTTTCTCTTCCTCCCCACCTGAGCTTGGTGTTAAGACAGAGTCAATGAGACCAGAGATGGGAGAGGGCGCAGGTGGCTGGCGTGGTCGGAGTCGCCCCGGGCGTGCCATATAACCCCACCCCCATGTCCGGCATTTGTTAGCGGAGCGCAACCCGAATAACGCCTGCCGTGCCCCGATGTGGCCCCCCGTGTTGGTCCAACGCATCTATCACGTGGCCCGTTTAGGGGGCATACACACGATATTTCGACCGTCGATTTCGACGATGTCCACCGTATTCTACGCGGAAAGGTGGTGCAAGGACGGCGACCTGCGCGTGGATTAGTTTAAAGTGATAGTAGCCTTGCGCTGCAGCTACCGCACTCTTTCCTCCTCCCCCACCTAAGCCAGGAGTTAAGACAGAGTCAAGGCGACCAGAGATGGGAGAGGGTGCAGGTGGCTGGCGTGGTCGGAGTCGCCCCCGGGCGTGCCATATAACCCCACCCCCATGTCCGGCATTTGTTATGGGAGCGCAACCTGAATAACGTCTGCCGGGCCCTGATGTGGCCCCCCGTGTTGGTCCAACGCATCTACCACGTGGCCCGTTTAGGGGGCACACACGCGATATTTTGACCATCGATTTCGACGATGTCCACCGTATGCTCCACGGAAAGGTGGTGCAAGGACGGTGACTTGCGCATGATTTAGTTTAAAGTGATCGTAGACTTGCGTTGCATTGACCGCACTTTCTCCTCCTCCCAAGCTGAGCCCGGTGTGATGACAGAGTCAAGAAGACTGGAGATGGGAGAGGGTGCAGGCGGCTGGCGCGGCTGGAACCACCTTTGAGTGTACCACCACACCTGGCTCGGATCCCACGGAGTGGGAGTGCTATAAAGACCACATTACGAAGGAGCCATTGCAGCCTGGCTCTCAGTCCACCAGTCAGCCACTCTACACAAAACACACATTGGGCTGACCCCGTGGTCCCAGTCATCCCGTCAGTTGGCAACCTTCCAAGCCATGGCTTTTAGCGCACTGTGAAAGTTTCAAATGCGTCATATTGTTTATAGTGAGGACAATGCGCTCAGCCGTCGACCTCACTCTCTCCCCTACCCCCAAAATCAGACGACTGTCCGGGCCAGTCAGTTTTCTGATATGGGAGTGGGCACCTTGACTGACAGGTCAGCGTACCCGTCTTCGCGCGCCACCCGACAGTAAGACCGTCGTAGTCCGACGATGTCCACCGTATGCTCCATGGAAGGGTGGAGCAGGGACGGTGACTTGCGCGTGATTTAGTTTAAAGTGATAGTAGACTTGCGCTGCATCTACCGCACTCTCTCCTCCTCCCCCACCTGAGCCCGGTGTCAAGACAGAGTCAAGAAGACCGGAGGCGGGAGAGGACGCAGGTGGCTGGCGCGTCTGGGTCTCCTAAGTCCAAGCCGCCCCCAGGCGTGCCACCACACCTCCATGTTCGGCATTTGTTATGGGAGCGCAACCCGAATAACGCATGCCGTGCCTAAATGTGGCCCCCGTGTTGGTCCAACGCACACACATACATACATACACGCACACGATAGTTCAACTGTCGATTTCGATGAGTTCCACCATACGCTCCACAGCAAGTCGGTGCAGGTACGGTTATTTGCGCGTGCTTTAGTTTAAAGTGATAGTAGACTTGCGCTTCATCCACCGCACTCTCTCCTCCTCCCCCACCTATGCCGTTTCAAGACAGAATCAAGAATACCGGAGTTGGGAGAGGGCGCAGGTGGCTTGCGCGGCTGGGGCCCCTAGGCCCTAGCCGCCCTTAGGCCTTCCACCACATCCCTCATCCTCAGCATTTGCTATGGGAGTGCAATCCGAATAACGCCTGCCGTGCCCTGCTGTGGCCCCCATGTTGGTCTACCGCATCTACCACGTGGCTCCTTTAAGGGGCACACACACACACCATCGTCAGTTTGACCGTCGGAGTCCGACGATGTTAGCCGTATGCTCCACAGAAGGATGGTGCATGGAAGGTGACTTGCACGTGAATCAGTTTTAAATGGTAGTAGACTTGCGCTGTAGCTCCCGCACTCTCTCCTCCTCCCCGACCTGAGCACGGTGTCATACCAGCATCAAGAAGACAAGAGGTGGGAGAGGTCGCGGGTGGCTAGCGCGGCCGGAGCCGCCCCTGAGCATGCCGCCACATCTGGCACACACATGTTCACGACAGCCCTTGTGGTCTCGCATGGACTCAGCGCAGTTCGATGCAAGTGTGTCGTGAGACCATCTGACCACCATGTTGGTCCAGTGCAGTGACAGCGTAGGCCATCTTGAGGTGCGGCTCAACCATCCCACTCCCGCCTTAGAGCCCAAGTCTAGGGCCAGCTGTGGGCCGAGAGTCAAGACATGTACCGTGCTCCAGCATAAAAAAATATGCATCTCCTATTGGTCCTCTGCTCCACTCTTCTCCTTACCGTCACTGGACCTTGACATGGTGGCGGTCTGGATATATTGTCCAACGACTTCTGCCTGGGCCTGCACAAGTACCCGGCTGTTAATGAACCCATAAAATGACGGAGTGTGTGACATTGTTTGGCCAATCTGTGGCAGATTCCCTCGATGGAACAAAACCCACTCGAGCAAAAACGACACAGGATCAAATGTGCATGAACCTAGATCAGCAGCTCAGAAACATGAATCTTGAATCCAAAAAATGAACTGATGATGCGCAATCTATCGAACAGTCAGCTAAGTGACCAAGAACTGAGAATGCTGAGTCATAGAGCCAGCTTTGGTAAGGTGGACGCTAAACCAGCTGAATTTATCACTGCACTTGAAGCCGACGAGCCTAAGGACACCGTGCGCCAGAAAGTCACCTCCCTAGTAATGACGCATAGGTCCACCCACAAGATGTCGCTCGCGGGGAGAGAAGCGATGGAGGAATTTAAAACAGTCCTATGAACCCACGCCCTTACAGGGCAAAGCGATGATTGGTCAGCATCCCGTACTCTTGAAGCCACTCCGGGGCAACAATGGTATATCAGCAGACGAATGGTGACAAACAAAACCAACTGACATGGCACTGGCCTCGTTCTTTGGATTAAACAAAACCCACAACTCCAGCATTCTCCTTCAGCCAATCGTTACATTGAGCATCAACCCCACTTATGAATGATCCAACTGGATGGCCCGAAAACATTCTTCAAGAGGGCTTCAGGACCTCTAGATGGTTGGCCTTTCAGTTTCTGGCCGAAATCCGGGAACAAACTGGTCCGCCGAGTAAATTATTGTAGCATTCGACATGGTTTCGTTATTCACCTCTATTCCAGCACCACCTAGCATGTGACGTTCTACACAAACGGCTCCACGAGAACGATGCCGAAACGAGAAAATGTCTAACAATTGACAATTAAATGCAACTCTTTGACTTCTGCCAACGAACCTCTTTCACCTTCAATGGCAAAACATACGAGCAGATCAAACGGATGCCGATGGGTTCCCTTCTATCCAGCCTAGTTGCAGAATGGTCTTACAAGGGCTGGAAACAGTCGATTTCAACTTATTACGAATCTGTGTTTTGGAAGGTGATAGGTGGAGGACACGTTCGTTATAATTAAAAGGAGCAGACCATCAGACTTTAAAACCTTTTTGACGACAACTTCCCTAACATTCAGTTCACCAGGATAGAAGAAAATGCGGATAAGGTGCCTTGCCCAGATGGCTACGTCACACGCAGACCAAATGAAGAACTTAGCACCACTGAATTCAGAAAGACGACTAACACAAATCAGGTTCTCAACTACCATAGCAATGCCTGATGGCACATAACGCATCCATAGTAGAGCATGCTTCCAGAGGACAAAACGCGCTGTCGTGAGCCGGAGAGACGGGCACGAGGACTACGTCGTCTTCATGACCAATTGACAAGGAATAGATACCCAAACAGCATCGAAAACCACTGCCTCCACACGCGCCCACGGGGAACAAACGAAAAAGAGCTAAAAACACTCTGGCCCTCTCGACCGTATACCAAGTATGTGGCAGAAGCAACGGTACGTATAGCTGCACAGTTCACCATGCGTATCGTTAATCCTCCAATAGATACTATGTGCACCAGAATCATGCAAAGGGAGACCGACTGGACGCGAGTGAGCAATCTTATGTAGTCTATCAAATCCCATGCCCCGACCAGACCAGACCGGGTGACGAGTTAGCTCTGGCATAATGAAACACCTACAGGCAATTCGGAGAGGCGAGGCACTGTCTCACGTCGCCGCAAGTCACAAATTCAACTTTGCGAGCCTGCGTCGATAGACCCCGTGCACTCACACGTTTCGCTCACGCAGTCAAGATGCGCGGCCCGGTTCCCAGCCAAGGATGCACGCCATCGCTACGTTGCGAGACGGTGTGAACACAAACTTATCGCGAACACCCCCTCCTTCTGGCTCTCCACCCTTTGCTGGACTGCAAAAAGGCACATTTTTTGTTGCACTCTCACAGGCTCTGATGATAGCGAAAGCAGCCTAATGCACCTATTGTCCCAGTGATCGCGCTTTCATTCTCTTTACAACAACAACAACATAATCAACAACAGCAACAACAACAACAACAACAGCTACCTGGGACTCGCATATTTGCTTTTATTCTTTTTTAAGGGTATCACCGGCAAACTGGTTGCAAGCCACCAGACAGAGAAACTACCTTCGCATGAGTTAGGGATTATGAAATGAGTTCAAAAACGATAAAATAGGTTGAAGGTGGACAGAACGATTAAGTCAATCTCATTGTGAGCAATCGAGTTCAAATCCTCAGCACTTCTAGGTCTCAGAAGCAACTCAATATTGTGTTGGATTTTCACAATCAATTTTCGATAATCAATGTAATTTGAAGACCCCAGGGTGACCATTGATCGATCAATTTTCGCAATCAATCAATTTTCACAATCAATTTTCGATAATCAATGTAATTTGAAGGCCCCAGGGTGACCAGTGATCAGCTTGCAGCTCACGTGCGTGTCAGTCTAGACATTTTTGCCGTGTGACTGTGTCTCGAAAGGTGAATGAGCTTACTAGTCCCAGGCCTATTTTATAGAAAGAGGTTCGCTTTATTTTGAAAGTGAAATTGCAAAATTTGCAGCAAATAGTCCTCCATTCACCGTGAATAAGATTGGGCACACAAACCACATAACCCCGGATGATTATTAACGACTGACCGTAGACTACAACTCCTCACATCATGAAGAATCATCCTTGAATTACTCACACAATGAAGATAAAATTCAACTTCCTTCAAAACGCTTTCAGTTTCATGTGCTGATTTCCTCGTTGTTTTAGTTCGAATAAACAAAAATGGTTCATAGTCGGTATATAATGGGTGAAATTGGCCAAAAGATTCACCTATTAGAAAATTTACACGAGAATGGAGAGCATAAAATAATGGCGGCTAAATTTTAAAAGCCCACCGAATGGTAACTGATGCAATGACCTCCCGCCCGATCGCCGGTGCTAAGACTTAGATTTTCCAAAACTTTTAACCACGTAATAAGCGCGTACACTAACAATTTCCAGAACCAGTGTCACTGAGCCAGATGGCCAGGCCATCATGATGAAATTTCAACGGTTCACTACTCGAATGCCATCCATCAAGCTATTATCGCACCCAAGAGCAGCCATCCCTGATGCCGAAGGAAGGTGAGGGTATGCGGTAGCATAGCGACAAAATCCTTAAAATGTTGCAAATCTTTCTGCATGAATTACCCACACCTGATGATGTCACTGATGATGGGTTCAAGTATTGATCCGAAACTTCAGGAGAATAAAGTTATTGATTCATCGATCACATCCATTCTTTTCCGATAATACCCTTGATCTTGATGCCCTAACCAGTGACTGCCGGACATTCTAGCAGCTTTACAAACCACTTCAATCAGCAAACATTTATAATTTAGTAATTTTGTCGTATACTATTAAAATCTTAGTGCCACTGCCATGAAGTGCAGACCCTTTTTCATTTGACGAACAATAAGAATACTGTTAGTGGTGCTGAACTCTTAGAGTTTGCACGATTGCAACTGAAACCCGACAAAAATAGTAGCTGCAATCAGGCCTGAGTTTACGCAACATATTCTTTGGTAAGACCACATTGTCGGAAAATGATTACAGAAGCATTCCAGCAGCATTTTTTTAAGCACCCGCAATGCAGAACTTGAATTTCATAAGTTCCCTAATTGTTTACGTACTGAAGAACATACATGATAAGAGAAATTACCCGTGGATATAAAACTGTAGTCAAATACTTTCTGACTACCGTTTGCAAAGAATGGTATTTTCATTCGTCTTTGGAAATAAGTTGACCGTTGTGCATAAATACCAACATTAAGAGGCCAAAAGACTGAGGTGGAGTCGAATCTAATTGGTAAAGACGCCCTTTTACGATCTGTAAAAAGCCTATACGAGCGGTCTTTTGATATTTGAGTTCTCGTTTTTCAGTGAATGAATAAATAAAGAAATCATGGCTGTAGATTTTTATACTTGATGAAAGAACAGTCAGGTCAAATTCCTACACGGCTTTGTGAACGAACTGGTTACCCCGCTTTCGCTTGAAAGGACATTCCCTTGGGCGAATGCGGTCTGCTATGGCTTAACCAAAAAATTCTTATGATGAAGTATTTTACCATAAATGTAAAACTGGCTGGAAGGTTCGGTGATAAGTCCATCGGTCCACGAAAGCTGGAACCAGTCAGGTGCGACCTGACATCAGAATTTTAGTTCACTCAGTTTAAAATACATCTCCGTATCGTTGAGCCATAACTCAACTCACTGCCAACCGGGGCGAAACCTATGTAGTCTACAGGAGGTCAATAAAACCTTCTAGGTATCCAAATCTCTCGCCACAAGGCAGCTGAAAGCATTTTCTTTCACCTTACAAGTCGCCATTTAAACGCACTGATGCAATGGCTAAGTACTGAGTTTGCCAACGATGGCATATCCTCGGGATTTATCCTTCCCGCTTCTCAGTGCCTTGCTTACATGTCACTTAACTGATGATTTCTCTTGACTGTAACCGTGCACAAGTTCTCTATTTTGGACGTCCAAGGCATGTTAACTGTTCACAGTCTGTCCTACAATAATGGCAGAAAGTTGAACGTTTATCAGATGTGGCGCCATTTGCAACTTTCGCAGTACATAAGACTGGTGGCCCAAGCCTTACTAAACGTCCCCGTTACCGGTCAGACAGTTTTGAAACGTAAACGATTGTCTTTTGTGTGCAATGTTCCTTACTGGTTGGTAAAGTTGAGGTGAACTATATTCATAAATGGTGGCCGAAGTGTATTGTAGGATTCCAGTTTATAATCCACGATAGGCAAGTTTGGATCTATTATTAGTTTGCCGTCTTCAGATTTCTTTAATGGTATAAACTACGCCAAAAAGCCCTTCAAAAAGCAAACAACCTGTCAAACGGATTGCTTAGTCTCTTAAATAATAGCTGGGAATTATGAACAATTGAGTGCAAATATATTTGACACGTACAATACTAGGGCTGAGCAACTGAAATCTGTCATCAGTGCATTTAATATATCTGACCTTTCATCCCTCGGACATTGTGGAGATTGCTAGTCCAGTTAACTGTAGAGAATCCAGATTTCCTACTCAAAAGACTTTCATGTGTCATCCTTATTTTATGATCATCCCTTCCAGACTTTCTAAGGCTATGTGTTTACTATTTAATAAACTGTTTTTCGAAGAGCCAATCAAAAATGTTTGCAGGATTTAAAATTTCCATTGGATGATGTAATCTAAAGTAGGAAAAGCATCTCTATTGTCTTAGCTGCTGGAAAAAAAGGTACAACGACTAACAGCTGGACCCTGAGGCAATGAATGGAGGAGCTCAGAATCGGCACAAACTAAGGCGAATTGCGCAGGTGGCATCAAACTCTGCCGAACTCATTCCGCGGCTTCGACAAGGGCCAAATCACAACAGAAGGCTGTAGGTCTTCTTCTGGAAGCTTCGAAGGGAACTACTTAAGTGAACAAACTGTAGTTTAAAAATCCTTAACCTCATCTCTAGAGAATGATGTGAATATAACTGCCTATTAAATATTCATTAAGTAGGAATTGCTGTAGGAAGTTGGACAGATGTCTTCAGAGGGTGGTTGTTAGCTGCTCCAAATAGTTTTTTTGCAGTTTAGTTCCTGGGAAGAGTCCTTATTGGGCATCCGGGTGTGCTTACAGGGTTCGAAAGAGCCTTACAGTACTACACTGAAGAAAAATTTCTTTTGATGTCCATTAATTTATCTGTAAACATATTTAGGAAGGGAGCTGGGTGGAAAGGCATTTTTAAAACAGGGCTCACTTGACACCCTCAGCAACGAAGCTCATAACAAGGAAATAATCTCTAAGTGCGGTTCTATATAAAAAGCGTCCTGCAGTTAGATTATACTACTGCATTACTGATGGCAAAAACTAGAATAACTTCTCTCACGGAGAAGTAAATTGCCTATTTAAGTAATTTTATGATACTGGCTATATCTTTTGTTCTAATATCTTAAAACTAATCTTCCTAGTTTAAGAGAATCTTGTTAGCTGTGAAGGAAAAAAACCGCATGTTAAAAGGAACAGTTTATTTACCTAACGCTTCGGATTCCTCGCCAAACTTTGAGTCATATAGAGGAGGATAACTGAGTCAAGCAGTGCGATAAAATTTCAGGACAAAAGGACTTTCAAGAAACCGTATATTTGTTTAATGGCTTGTTGGTGGTAGGATACGAACAAACCATGTTGAAAAACAGAGACGCACTTTTGTTTAGTAGGACTAGTTAAAAGTTTTCAGGAGAAATTAACAACAAGGTGTACATCTTCTTTTTAAATTAACCAATATGGGCTGGTGGCGTAGTTTGTTGGCAAATCTACCTCATATCTCTCAAAAGAATCTTTGTTGTTTTAATTAGCACTCTGATACGAAATAGGCGTGAGGAATGCATTAAAATGTGCATGCACAGTTACCAATAGTCACTGAGTTTGGTCGAAGCATACCATAGAACTCTGTTGGACTCTTAAATAACTTTCAGCTTAGTACGGTTGTCTGGGGATTATTTGTTAAAAATCTCGGCTTACATCTTACTTGAATAGGGCCAATAAAATCGACGCGAATTGTTTTAAAGAGTTAACCAAACCTCACCACGCCCAGAACGGGACAGGTCTGTATGGCACGCAACTACACTCCACTCCTTTTTTTCCGGCTGCCAACGAAACCACTGCAAAGAGTCATTTAATTGTCCAGCGTCCGCAGTGGAATCGCTCCCAAGTGAGTTACCCTCCGTGGCTGACATCTGCCCCCTCTCCGGTCAACGCAAGCAAAAGCCCATTTATGTGCACCCTGGTCAACCTACCCATTGAGGTGTTGGATGGCCATGAGCGCGTCCTCGTAGTTCTTCATCTTCACAAAACCGAAGCCACGACAGCGGGCGGAGGCGTGTTCCCGCACCACGGTGACAGAGCGCACTGCACCGAAAGGGCCAAACAGGCGCCAGAGTGTGGCCTCCTCCGTCTCCGGAGCCAGGTTGTACACGAACAGACACCAGGAGTTTGGCGGAGAGGGTGCATGACGCAGCAGGGAGGCTATCCCGCAATGTGGTGAATGCACGCTACCAACACCACCAAGACTGCCATGGTGGTGGTGGTGGGGGGTGGCAGGTAGGAGGGGCTGTGGGTGCCCCGCTGCAGCCGCCGCCGCAGCTGCTGCTGCAGCTGCCATGACTGCGGCCGAGGGGGTCGGTGCACCACCGCGCGTAAAGGAGAGAGCCGCTGCACACGCCGCGAGATCAGGAATCCCCCGACCTGGCAACGCTGCGCCCGGTGACACTGGATACCTGGGTATTTTAGGGAGTAAGGAAAAAATAGAGTACCTCGTTGAGAATCTACTCACAGGGACACGAACAAGGATCGCATATTATCGGATGATATTTGTGGGGTCTAAAAGATATTCTCATTCACCACCTCCGGCCGAATCGAGAGAGAGAGAGCTACGCTTTATTTTGAAAGTAAAATTCCAAAAATTTCAGCAAAAAAGGTCCTCCATTCACCGTGAAGAATCGTCCTTGAATGCGTCTCAAAATATTGATAAATTTTCGACTTCCTTCAAAATGTTGCCAGCGTCGTGCGCTGATGACCTCATTTTGTTGTTCGAATAAACAAATAGGGTTAAAATACAGTATATAATGGGTGAACTAGGCCAATCGACGCACAAATAAGAGGATTCACATGCAAATGGAGAGCAGAAAAGATGGCGGCTCAATTTCAAAAGCCCGCGAATTACAAAATGGCAACTGTAGTAAAGAAGGATAAAGTAAAAGCAAGTAGTAGAAGTATGCGGGTCTCTGAGTAAAAAAGAGGACTGTTTAAACAGGTCGTTAATAAAATGGTGACTTATGTATGCAAGTGTTCGACTTTCAGGTTTATGAATGAGTAAGAAGAAGCCTGGGCATGCACGGTAAAAGTTTTTTTTATTATTCTGAGCCTTCAAACTCGTGCAGGAGTTCATCGTCAGAGCTAGTGACAACAACACAATAAGCGATAGTTATAGGAGGTAAAAGCCACTACATGATTAATGACACAGACCTAGAGGTAGCTGCGCAGGACCCAGTACGCCGGTGGCAGTTCAAGTTAGTGATGTACCCAGTTCTCATCCAAGGTTCAGGCTTGCGTCATTGACTAGTGATTGGCTTTTAGCCCCTATATCTATCACTTTACTATCCCTAGCGATTGATTCCTGCACAAATTAAAAAGCAAATTGTTCTGATACTCGTCCAGGCATCTTCGTTACTCATAATCCACCCGGAACTCGCAAATTCGCATCTATACCTCTCCCTTTTATTATGCTTTAGCTGCATAACATCCCATCACGCATGTTGATAAGCAACTGAAATTGCTGAACATTTAATTGCCAAAATTAGTTTCCAAAGTTTGATTGAATCAAAATGTTTTTCTATCCTTTTATTGCACCGAGCTATGCAGTAAAAACCACTTTTAGATTTATCGACCAATAGCTAAGTCAGGCTTTTTGTAGAACGTTAAACTAATTTACTTTTTGATCTTCAGCTGCTGCCGGCTGGACGTCTGAAGAGAGAAATCTGGAAAACTGATTCTAATGGTTGCACAAAACTACAACGGAATTTATCCTTGAACCCTCCTCAAACGCGTATTTACTTGGGCTTATTCTATCTATAAATCAAATTACCTGTAATTTCTTTACTGAAACCGAATAAAAAACTAAGCATTTGTGAATTTTTTGACTTTTAAGTTTGACCGTAGCCTTAGAGATTGTTTCTGTAAAGCTGACTGCTATTGCGGCTTTAAAAATGCCTGCGTTAAAAGGCTACAGTAGCACAATGAGTCATCCAACAATGCACCGACACTCCCTTCGAAATTGACAAATGTAAAGGTTTATTTACTCACAGGGACACAGACATTCATAAAGCGTGCGCCTATTGGGAGAATTCATTCACTGTATTTAAGTGCAAGTTGAAATGAATCTCACAAACATCAGTGTTTGGGATGTTTCTGTGCTCCGTTGACGTTAGTTTGAAGATTATCGCTTCAGGGTATCCAAAGAAAATCAGCACCAGAGGTTTACTGTTTCCTTCTTATTCTTAAAATTGACACTTCAATAATTAGCATACGTTTATTAATAAGCAAGACCGAAATTTTACAATCGGAGTCCATTTGAATTAAATATGATTAAAAGCGAGTCACGCGGGAGGGCTACTGTAGATTTAGCGTGAGATCGCTCGTAAACAAGATGTCAGGAGCATTCTGTACTAAGCCTTGTTCGTATGGTACATTGAAGCCCTGGTTGTTTTAAAACTGGCAGACTTTGCCGGCGCATTGGCCGTGCACATCGTCCGGTGCAATGTGTTTGCAGACTAATCCGAAAAGAACCAGTCTTACTATTTTCCAGTTTTTCTCTTTCTAGGTAGCTGTTTGCCATCTGTAGTATCTTTGATTCAGCCTTCAACCAAATTTAATACTTTAGCCAAGAGTCTGAACCAAGAAAGCCGTTTTTGGAAATACAATCACGAATATTTTGGCTAAACTATGAAGCGATATTTGATTTTTGCCTCAGCTCGTCAACAGGCTATCTTACATGAACGTATAACGTAGCTGTATACGAGTCATGAATGAAGTATGCGGAAGAATATACGCGAAATGGGAAAGATGTGCGTAATGCAGAACCTTAGACACAAAACATTCAGCCTGCATGATAATATGCCATGTAATTTCCGGTCATAGTTTGAATTTTGCACGATGTCCGAAACCCTTTACCGACGAGGATATAAGTCTTCATGCAGCATTTGACCTTGGGGTTCTGAATTGACCGAATGCCAGTCTCACGGGAAATCATCCTACTTTTTCGATGAGCTGAAGAAGATGAAATATGCAATGAAAACATTAAGAGCGTTGAGTTCCGGAAGTTTGTAATCGCACTGACCTCAAAAATATTCTGCAGCCAGCCATTTTTAAGCTCAAATACACCAGTTTATTTCCGGAAGAGGATTTCGGGAAAATAGAGTAGTTTATCTTAAGCCGTTAGGTTGTTGTTTACGGCAAAGGACCAGTTCAAAGCGATTTCAATATTTTAAGCGAGAACTTTCGTTCGGTTACGAATTGGTGATCTTCGACGCAGGCGAGAGAGACGGTGAATCAGTCAGATGCTCTAAAAGTGGTGAAGCAATTGGTCCTCTCAAAGCGGAGAGTCAGATTTCAATTCCACTCACTTGGAATCTGAGTCAAAATTTCTAGGATCCTAGAAAATCTCTATCACTAAGCACTGACCAGTCATGTGTGGTACGCGTAGGTGAGCTATTTAGTTTTTCAGTCATTGCGTGCGATCCGGATCCAGGGTTATGTCGACTAGGTTTTGCTATCAAGCGTGGGAATGCGTGAGAAGAACGTATGGTAGAAACTGAATCACTCTATTACCAATATCAACTAATTCACGGGCTAGTCCCCATTCTGCACCAAAAATGCGGTGGGACACGGTAGATGTCGTCGTTCGGGATGGTCGTACTGTTAGTAGACGATAGAGTCAAAGTCCCCACCATCTTCTTATACTTTGGTGGGTTCCTGACGGGTCGTAGGATTATCTGTTAACCATCTGCAGCCTACATGAGCACGTGTTTTTGTGTCTGGTCCCAGCTGGTAGTCAGGGTTATGATTGGTTGAAAGAAGGCAGGATAAACCCGAAGCTGACAGTATTACTCTACACGCATTATTGGTCATTCATTCTTTCAACATATAAAATATCCTGTAAATGCACCAACGAAGATTACCTCATTTAAAAAGTTACTTTTTTGTCGGATAATCTTTACTTATCGGCATAAGGTATGACTGAGGTTTTCAATGTTAGTAAAGCAGAAGAAGAATAAGATTGTTCGCTCGCCGGAATCATAGCCTTATTCATTCGGGTTTTCGAAACCTTACTGGAGTCCATCGTCAGAGATACAAGCGACAACCGCAACAAGAAACAGTTAAAGGGGGATAGGGGCCAAAGAAACACCAGTGAGGCCAGTCCCGTGGTGAGTGCGTAGGGCTCTGTATGCCGGCTCCAGATCGATAAATCGATCGACTGAGTTCTCATCGGAGGCCAGGCTTCAACCATTTTCCGCTTTGTGAACAATTATCTTAGTGTAGCGAAAATTCCCATTTAAAAATTCAAAAGACAATTTGGCGAGCATACATTAGCTTTCGATAAATTCTCATCAGGCCTTTACATTTATATCACTGTGTAACTAAGGCGAAGGCGCCTAAGCCAAGTTGTGTCAAGCACCTTTCCAGCAGCTGATGCCCATGTACTTTTCTCGACTACTCCCATCCTTTACGGAGGGGCCAAGGACAAACTGCCAGCCCAGCCCACCTCAATGTGCATTTATTCTTTCATCTGCTCCTGTGGAGTAGAATATATTGGTCGCACGAGCCGGCGTTTGTCCAAAAGAGTACGAGAACACCTTCCAGCATGGTTAGGTAAGGGCAGATAAAGAACATAAATAGCTCTATCCTCGAGCACGTGGTAGACACAGGCCATCGTGTTAATGCAAAAGAGGCCTTCCGGGTAATTTACAAGGTCCCCACAACACATTCAAAATTCCTTAGACAGCGTCTGTTGGCTACGGCAGAAGCAGCGGCAATCAGGCTACGCAAACCAGTCCTGTGCGCTCAAAAGAACTTTATACAGGCACCGCAATTACCGTGGCCGAAAGCCACCAATTTAGCCACCCGTATCTAATTACCTGTCCCGGCGGCCACCATTCCTCTGACCATGATCAGAAAACGGACCGTAATTTGTTTCTTTCCCCCTTCCTCCCCCCACCCTGACAACCATAAAATTTGTTCTACTTACCCGCATATTTGACTTAGGGACACAGTTAGATAATGTCAAGCCTGATGAGAATTTATCTAAAGCTAACGTATGCTCGCCAAATTGTCTTTTGGATCATCTTAGTGGCTGCAAAATTTAACTTGTGAACCGTTTTGTAGGTGTGGGCAGCCACTTGTGATAACTCTTTTCCTTATAATTGTTGTTTGTTTTTCATGCGCTTTCATCTCCCACACTGGACTCCAGCTAGCGTTTAAAAGCTCAGAGGAATAAAGCCATGATTCCGGTGAATGAACAGTCTTCTTCTTTTTTATTTATATGAACGTCCGGAATCTGAACATTTGCCTCTAATGTTACAACCTTCCAAATGCTAGGTATTTGGGCCCATACTCATGGGCGTGTCATGTTTAGCCATTTTAAATCACTGTTTCAATGGTGCGCTGAGGGACCTCCTTTAAATGCCAATGCAATATTGTTTGAGACTGAACATTAGCCTCACGAAGTACACAACTAATGTCTAAAAACGACAATTCGATTTCTGATGGGTTAACGGGTGTTATTTTTCAATCTCCCTTTAATTCACATAGGTAGGTTTACCAAAAAAACGTCCGCTTTTGGCATAGGATATTAAAACTTCTCTATTGTTCCAGAAATTTCATTTTCTTGCGTATTAAGCCATCATATACATTTATAGTATAAGTGGATATCGTCAATATTTACGCCGAGGGAAGCTACCGTCGAATAATCGCGACAGCGTAAGCCAATTTTTTTTCTAAATGCTTTCTTATTTATTTTCGTCAGTACACTATCAACTAATGTATTGCAGTGAACCAGCCATCAAAAAGTATTTCTTCCAGCTTAAAATGCGCGAAACTGTGAGAATCAGGGAACAAAGGAAGTTCTGAGATTAAAACTCGAACTAGAACCTGGTCGGTGCTTGATAGGGGAATTCATAGGCCAGAGTTTGATGGTCTCTTTTGCCTATCTCCTTTTCGAACGCTAGATTCGGGTCGCTCGAATGGCCAACCGCATCTGTTAACGGTGGTAGCCTCTCCCTGAGTCCACAAAATCTATCTCTATCCATGATACTCTTGCATTCCTCTGTTTGCTCAACAGCATTATCAAAGGCGGCAAAATTGTCTGATAGTTTGCCTATTGGGAGGCTGAGTAGAGCTCAAATATCAGGACCGGGCGAAGGTCGTGAAATCGGACGCTCTGCTAACTGTCATGATTTTGAGCTGACAGTCAAAGCGTCCTGCCCAGGGGCCTGTGAACCTGACCTGGATTGCGGCGTACGTGAGCGTTCCAATAAAGTTACGCGTACACACACACACACACACACACACACACACACACACACACACACACACACACACACACACACACACACACGTCCTTTGTGTGCGTACGTGCGTGTAGGCCTCGGAAAGCGGCTTATGCTGTCAATTTCATCTGTACCCTGAGCATACTTCAAAAGACACCACAGGCGATATCGTCGATGCCCTTCCCAGAAGTATACCTCTCTGAAGGCCGTGGATACTGCTAACTCCTCTCCACCCCAGCCACTTCCCAGATTAAAGGGCGAGCACATTTTCCGCCAAACAGGAGAAACCGATGCTAGGCCACTTCTTGAACAAGGGAAAGACGAGATTTTTGCGCTCGCTAGTGAACAGAAAGACGCATGAGAGCCAACTTCTAAAAAAATGACTGGGAAATAGTGCCTGTAGGCTTCATACAAGTAGAAAGACAGGACACGCAATTAGATGCTAATAGAGATTTAGTGGGAAAGTCGGAGGGGACGAACACCAGACGTTTTTATCTTTCTTCTGCGCCTTAGGGGGAAAAACACCAGGCCTTCCACGAAAGTGAACTTCGGAGAAGGTCATCGCCCGTAAGGGGATAGGAAGACAACAAAGAGTTCCTGTAATTCTTTGGTTTGCATGTTTTCAGCCTGTCCATCCGCGCATATTGCGACCTGCGTGTTCCTTATTAATGAATAACACACCGAAGAGGTGGGCAGTTCAAAAATTTACTTGCGTCAATTTCCCCTCGAAAAGCTTCCTACAACCACCCGCGGGGCCTTGATCCTCCTGGGATAGCGAAATCCCTTTGCCTGCAATAACTGCGCACTTGCATAAATTGCGCGTCACTATGTGAGCTCTGGATGGCAATACTTACCGAAGAAGGCAACCGAACACACTCAGTTTGCAGGCATTGGCACACCCCTCCCCATACCCCCTCCAAAAATCAGACCCATAGAATTAAGAGCCTCATTAGAATTTGAACGGCCGACATAACGTGGCATGTGAAAGCTTTTGAAAGGGTTATACAGGACAGAGCATAAGATGAAGGGGGAGAGTGGTATATAGCGAGTGCCGAAGGGTATAAACAATCGAATGAAATGGTTAAATATGCTTTTAAAAAGGGCAGAAATAAGTATTAGTATCAAGAGTTTTAGTAAGCCGGGCAGTCACTCGGAATCAACCTCGTATAAAAGCAATGTACTTTGCAGTCTACTTATTTTCTTTTCGCGTGTGACAGAAGGTTAAAAAATACGTTCTTTTCAAGATGGCTAACAAGCAAGCCTCGATGAATGTGGGGTTACAAATCTGAGCCAATTTATCCCATTGAACACGGTATTTTTTTATCCATAGACAGTCTTGTGTTTTATCATGACATACCGGTGAGCGAGTCTTTTAGACGTAGTTGTTAATAATCTGTTATGCCCTTGCAAATGTACCCATAACGAATACGTTAAGATGTTCCCATGCGATACCTTACCAGTTAATATGTAATAGCGAAAGGAAACAGATGCCATGAGAATCGTTTAAAAATGTAAATGACTTATGTTATCACTTCGTCACATACCTTTTACAACAAATCATAGTCTACATCAGACTCTACCTGATAATTTTCGGCAAAAAAAGGTTTTTTTAACTACAAGGCCTGTTTGACCATATTATTTAAAAAGGGTAGACAAGGTTCTTGTAGTTTCCAACGAGGATAACGTCCACATTCTAATCTTCTTCGTAGATATCGGTTTGAGGAGCTGACACAGAAAGGAAAAACTTCCCTTTACTGACAGTATCCTGGAGACGTTTTATCGGTAGTTCTGTAGGTTATACACAAAAACGAAATTTAGAATTTTCCACTGAATGTTAATTTGATAACAATTGCTTATCACTTACACTTAGCTTATTTTGCCTTTTAAAATGTGATCATTGATTTTTCAAGTTAAGTGTAAAAAGCTATGCACCAAAATATCTTCTTCGCGTTGTCCCATATTTTGCGTAAATTTTGCCATGTCGCATAGGCTGTTTTACCTACATTATGGCATT
Organism: Schistocephalus solidus; assembly: GCA_017591395.1. Lineage (NCBI taxonomy): Eukaryota > Metazoa > Platyhelminthes > Cestoda > Diphyllobothriidea > Diphyllobothriidae > Schistocephalus > Schistocephalus solidus. The sequence goes on from WEDG01001616.1 coordinate 133,007, forward strand.
TCCCATTATAAGGCCTATTATAAATTGCCTTGGTTCACCTGTAGCGCAGCGAAATACGTTGTTGTATAAAAACACTTAATAGACACTGACAGTTCCTATAAGTAATCTACTTAAAAACACGGATTCATTTTGCGACCAGAGTTCAAAAGAAACATTGTGGAACTCGATTACTGCATAAAGAGTAATTTGTGGCAGATTTTACCTAGATGCTGTACGGATAAAGTGGAACTGATAATGTTGTACTGTATGCTAAATACCCTTATTGTTATTCTGATTAACGATGGCAGGTATTGTATAAGCAGGAACCAATTGCTTTAGCATGTGTTTTGAATGTGACTAAGCTAATTATTGTCCTGTTTTATCAGTAAATACCTTAAAAACTGGTTCATTAAATTCCTTGGATTGAAGCGTACTGTAGCCCAATAAACCCTTTCTTGTTGAAAAAAACTTTGGAAAATTGACTGCGTTTAAAACGCTCGTTCTTGATAATACAATGATCGGTAGAAGGTTACACTTTCATGGTCTTTGAAATTAATATTTCTATGAGGTTAAAAGGTCGCATACATTTGAGTTGTGTACGCCCCGATTACCAGGCCCACAGTTTATCACCAGCTGCAGTCAGTGTAAAAAACATAACTGAGACACGCACTTCGTAATGTGGCGAGCGAGTGGATGAACAGAAGTTGGGAAGGTAATTGGTTCTGTTTTATAAAATTTGTCAGTTTGCGTATGCTCGATTAATATTATGCTATTTGAGATGTAACAAGGCGCGGAAACAGAATGCGTTGAAAAATAAACGCAAGTACCATAGTCTACTTTCTATATTTTTTTCTGTTTTGCTAGGAAATTTCCTGTTTCATGTTTGGGCTCAGTTAATGGCATCAGCTTAGCTGGAACTATTAATTCTATTCTCGCTTGTGTTGTTCAGTAATATGATATGTGTAATAATGCATAAAACATGATGATGATGATTAAAATTATGCTGTTGCAAAGCCCAAAGCGTTGTAAATGTTACTTACCTACCTGTTCTGTTCCGTAATGTGACCTTTCTCAAGCGGAATATCTTGTCATGTGACTTGAGCAGACTTTAATCGACGGTTATGTTATAATCGGGCAATTTCCTAAACCAATAAATGCTCAAGGTCATGCCTTCTGCGTCAATAAGTGTTCATATAGGTAAAGGCATTTACCTTAGCATTTACCAATACCGAATGCCGCGCGCTTTGAAATTGAATTTTTGTTCAGTTTAGTTTATTAAAAAAGGATGGGCAGACGCATTTGAAATCCCTATTGGTAAGAATGCAGGAAGGAAAAAGCATCGATACATTAAGATCATTGAAAAAAGGTTTTTCACATATTTTCATGCGGAAAACAAACAACCGTTGTCTAGTAGTTAGTAGGATATGAAGGAATTTGTTATTTAACAATCATGTTTTCATAAGTAGAATTTGCAAGAATGTGCTGTTTTATGGCCTCAAAATATAATAACGCTGGTCGAAAATCCTTTGTTTTTGAAGGACCAATCTTTACTTAACACATGTGAGGCTTTAATAAGAAACCATAAAGGAGTCCCGCCGACAGACGTCCATTTCAATTTTTTTCCATGTGGCTATATACCACCTGTGCTGTCTGGTTTCTATTACTTTGTGGCCAATAAACGGAATCAATGCAGTCTTAACAGTGTGAGCGATGATTAAATAAGGCAGGACAATAAGGCATTTCTAATTAGAGAAGTAATTCTGAAAGTAGGCAGTGAAAAAAACCTCTAATGTAAAGAGATCTCTGATTTAGTTGAGCTACAGTCAACATTTATCAGTAAATTTCTAAGGGAGTGAAAAAATATACCACACTTTCCAAAATTTTATCATTTTACCCAGAAAATAGGCTAAAGTATGTGAATATTCGGTCGAAAAGTACAATAGCATATATTTTAAAGAAAGAAATTATAAATATACAACATTTTTATTTGTTTATCAGCAACCACGTGCATGAAAAAGAACGTCTGAGAAAATATTGCTTTTCTAAATTATATCGATAAATATCTTATTTTAAAAGATTTAATATACATGAGATAAGCGACCAATCTTTTCAGGAGGGGAAGTGAAAATAGAACATCACAAAGTATCTCCTGCTGTTTTTCAGGCATTTTGTAACTCATTATCAAAAATTCACACTAAAAAAGACAAGGTCTATTAATAAATGAAAATGGTATGCTTATAATTGCATATAATAATTCGATTCAAATTATAGTTTTGGATGACCCCTTGACATACTGCCTTGAGTTTACTTATATTTCTGTGAAATTTCTATCAGCAACCACAGGAGAAATACGTTTTCGCGAAAATAGGCCACATTTCACACATTTTCAGCACCAAGGTCAATATTTTGATCGTTTCTGAACACTTTCGACCGGCTTTGTGTGCCATTGTCATAAAAACGTTTCCTGTCTCTTCTGGATGCGTTTCTTTATAAGGAAACATCATGTGACCCATAACAGAGAGACATGTATCTCCCAGACAATAGTTGACGAAGGCTCACCAATGGCTAACGGAACTAACTTAACCCATTCTACCTTGGGGCACACTCTCAAGCCCTGCCAGAAGCTGCAAAGTGGTCGGTAGTAGTAAAGACAGAATAACAATGCCAAAAAGACAATGGAGAATGAAATGACCATTTCTGGCTCATTAGCTGTCATCAGCCAGTTATGCCGAACCACAGGTAGTGCCCCACCCGAGGCTTGAACCGATGACCTACTTATCGGAAATCCAACCAAAAAGACAACGAGCCCGTGGCTCAATTGTTAGAGCATTGGGCTTCGGAACAACATGCCATGGTATTCAGCCTCGGGTGAAGCACCACCTGAGGTTGAGTATGACTGACTAATGATAGCTAATGAGTCAGAAATGGCCATTCCAGTCTCCTTTGTTTTTATCGGAATTCTTCATCTGCCTTTATATCCCAGATAATTGCAAGGTTTATATTTTGAACTCTGAAAACAAAGGACAATAGAATATTTTATTTTCTTAACTAGTTTCTTGTACGCCTGTACTCGGGATTAAATGTGAGGAACTATGAGAGGAAGCCCAGTTCACTTGTTTTTCGTCTTATGTTTTTAGTAGTAATCAATTCTATTCAAAAAACCTTGTCTTTCTAATCTCGGCTTGTACTTTGATCGCCAAATTTCAAGATTTTTTTGCTAGAAGGAGTAACGGAAATCCACATCCACCAATTTAATTGCAGTTTTAAATGAAATTAATCAGTGACTCAGAAAGTTGGACGAGCGTACTCACCGAAGCGTGCAGAATAAATTTTCAATGCCTGGTTGGGAAGCGCGGCTCTAATAATGCCGTACAAGCCGGCAGTTCGGAAGGAGCCTGTTAAACAAATTCCGAATTCCTCTAAATGTAAGTAAGAATTTCTACCACACTAGAAAATTATGGATAAAACTCGAGTGATCTGGGCAATAAGATTTACAGCATTTGTATTGCACAACATTGACGAGTGAAAAGCAGTTTGACAAGCGCCAAGATGTGTAATTTTAATGTAGGTAGCTTTGCGCTAAATTTTACGGAAAATTAGGGATGGTGCGAGTTTTTGGGTTAAGTTGAAGATCAGGATAATGGTTTGGCTACGGATTACTGTTAGAGCTAGGTTAATGAAGACATACCCTTTCTGGACTTTAGCGGAAGATCAAATACTTTACTAGGCACTGGTTTTCCTATTACTGCGGCCAGCTGGAGAGAGCATCTAAGTATTTCTGACCCACAAATCGTAAGACTGGGGGGACGAATTTTCTGTTAACCCACTACAACTGAGGCTCGTTCATAGCAACTTTACAAGGCACTTTATCGGCAGATTCTGTAGTAATAGTTTGAATGTTGATGGGCTCTTTGTCATATCTTGAGCCTGCAGGTTTATGCGCCAGTAGTAGACTTTCTAGTTAAAAACTCTCTCACGCACGCATGCTTCATTTCGATTCCTCTTACACCATGATATACAGTGCGCGAACTAACTCCCGCAAAATCCGGAATTTCCGAAAGACTGACAAATACTCGCGAACTGGCATCATAGCACCTACCGAAGCTTTGAAATATTAACGAACATCCTTTAGCGAATTTAAAACTTAAAGAAAATGTGAAAAGCAATATTATTTTGTTGAGAAATACAAACTCTTTGAAGAAGCGGCAAATTCTGAAATCGCTTTTCGCTTCAGATTAAAGTTTTTCGCTCCATCTTTTTAATGCGTCGTTTTAAGACTGAAAATGCACAAAAAGTATACGAATATATACTAAGATTTTGTGAAAATTGCGTCGCGCTTGTAAATTCCACATTAGCAGAAACTATATTATGCAAACATGTAGCTTATCGAAAACTTCCAAGTTAACATAGATTTTTCTGTAGTCAAGCTCCAAAGTATCTTGTAGGTATTTTGTTAAAACTCGTTGTTTTCACCATAGCAAAACGTCAGCAATTCGCACAAAATAATTTCTGAAGCTCAATTCTTTGCTTGCTTTTGGAAAACAATATGATTCCTTTTACTTGCGTTCACCTGATTTTCATGGAATTTCATTTATTTGAAACCATTCTTAATTCTATTAATTTTCTCTTATAGCACCATCACAAAAACAATGGACTTTTTTCTGCGATAGTAAATAGCCTAGGAAATTTCTTGGACGTCTAGGAATGTCCGACTTGGACTAAAGCCCGTCTGTTTTCCTTCAGAATGTAAGATTTAACCTGAAGATTTTCTAGTTTAAGGCTTTATAAGCCTCAAATCCATTCAACAGAAAAATAATAACATGATGAAATGTACGGTAAACAACTCACTAAACTTTCCATTACACAATCTATAAATTAGATCATCTATTTTAGGTACGTTTCGGTTTTCTTGCAAGAAAGGTCCACAGTTCTCTTATTCGAAGCCGTTATTACGGGCAAATAAAATGGGAAGGTTAACACCGAGAACGTGATTGCCAATTAAATGAACAGTTGCATAAATGTGAAACTTCGTGCAAATGTAAAGGAAAGTCCAGCGCGTCTCTAAACGTGGCTGCGGAGAAAATGGGGGCACGTGTCCAAAGATTCTGAAATGTTAGGTTTAATGCTTAAAAGAAGCCTGGTTCAACTAGTGAAGTTTCTGAGTCCTTTATTGTTGCGTGTGGTTTGCCGATATATTATAAATGAGATAGAAATGGCCGTTCCTGTAAGCAACATATGCATCCACAATACTTAAAGAAACGCAGATTAAAGAACTGAATTCCAATGTGGGAGCTGCCGATCGATACAAAATTGGAGAAAATGACAAAACAAAGCACAATCAGATTACGCGTATTGTAAAAAAAATTGAAAAGATGTCCCACCGTATCTCTTAACTTAACCTTGATTACAACTATCAGTGTCATCTGACGATGACCGAATAATCCACTCAAAAGCCACATATGAAACAGAAATATGTCTCGCAATTGCGATTCTTCAGTCTTGTGAAAGATGAAATGATCAAGAATGTATAACAGACATGAAAATAATCCAACGATAGTTCATTTTGTGCTTTCAACCTTATTCCCTTCGGAGGCACTCCGTATCACAGGATATCGTGCCGACAAATCAAAGGTGTTGACTGCAACTATCGAATAACCTTTAACAGACACCTGGCTCAGCATATTTGCTAAGCTCTATGTAGTGTTTAACTACCGATGGACAGCTGTTGTTGTTGATAACGCAGAAGATCAAATTCCAGCGCGTGCAGCTGAATTTTTGGGATAAGATCGCGATTAATTGGATATTAATGGAGAAAAATTCCCTTTTTATTGCCTCCAATATTTCATGAGATCCGAAGGTTTTCATTCATTCGGTTAATGCACTACGTCCTTTGCACGTGCTGTTTGTTTAAAGAACTCACCTCTTAACTTAAACGCCAAAAGATATCCTGGTTCTAATTTAGCAAGAAAGATTGGACTTCTTTTGTTATGTGGATCGCTCCAAGTTACTGCCTCATTTTATGCATGGATAGGCTGAAGTATAAGGCATATCTGGAGAGGTCTCTTAAGCTTTTCCTAGCAGACAGTACATCAACGTTTCCTTGCGATTCCACCAAAATATAGTTGAACGATGCGTACCGCTCATGAGACATCCGTGTGTCGAAGTGGCTTTATAAGTTGTAGCCAAGTTGTGAGGATGTGAATTTCTAATCGCACTCATCACCCACATGATGCCTAATTTGCTGCGCTTACAAAATATAATATAAATATAAATATAAATTAATAATAATAAAATAAATAAAATAAAATAAAAATAAAATAAAATAAAATAAATAAAATATAAATTGTAGCCAAGTTGTGAGGATGTGATGCCTGATTTGCTGCGCTTACAAAATATTCCTTTTCCATCTCTTTATGACGTTCACCACATCAATTCCAGAAATGCGTATCACATGTCGGTTCTACCCATTCGGCTGATTCATCTAAAACAAATGCCGTTTTCCCGTTTTTAGATTTATCCCTGGCAGTATCAAAAAGTTATGACTTTCTGTCGGCTAGCCAGTCTGTCCAAAAAAGTTGCATCTGGGTTTAACCTTTCCCGATGGGCCATTAAAAATTTATTTCAATGCTAATGTTGGCTGCCAGATCTGCACCGAGTGAATCACCTAGCACTCGGCACCCTAGTAGCCTCCCCCAGGAATTTTACCAGCGTCATCTGTCTGCTTGCACAAGTGATGTCATAAAATGGAACCGACCTATATGCAAAATTCGAGATAAGGTGGGCTAAACTGCGCAGGATTTGGGTTTAGGTGGGGAGAGAGATAGAGAGAGAGAGAGGGAATTATTACTTATGCCTCGAGGCAAGTTCGCATCTAGAAAAAGAGGCTTTTTGAATGCGATCGGGATATGGACTAGTGCAGCGGTTGTTTTGCAAAAAGGGCAAGAATAAAAAAATGGATTGTGGTCCATTAACATATAGGTCTTTTTTGGCCAAAAGCAAGCTTGGAGGGACGATTTTTAGATTTTATCACAATCTCCTGCTCACTGCACCTGATAAAAATTCCCTGCGTTGAAGAAAATCTCAAGAAACAGTATTTGTTTAAGCTTAACGCAATTATTTTTTACTGCTTCACAAAAATTAACGAATATCTTGTTAAGTAAGTTTTAAGTGTCAATTTTTAAGTTAAGTTTTGCAGAATATGCATAAAAAGTAGCCATTTCTGTCTATGTCATCACTCGAATCCCCAATAAACCCAATAAAGGAAAACGTTTCCGAAAACACCAATAATCCCAAATTTCCTAATTGTCAAGACTTTTTTTGGAAGGATAAAATAAAAAGTGTGCAAGGATGAATTAAGTTGTACTGGGAACTTGACTGGCATGAGTCCTGAGCCTTCCACCAAGAAATTAAACATCTGTTGATTTGATTAACCATTCGATGCGTTTGACACGCGATCCTAACTCCGGATGTTTCAAACTGGAAGCTAATGATGTCGGTTTGAAATGCAACACAAACGAAACATATGCCCGGAAAAAGAGAGTTGATTTAATGAGGCAAATGCTGTCCATAATTTCCAAGGTACCGTCAATCAGTCTTACTGTCAAGCAATAGGCGAACACGAATCTGTGTTGACTCTTCGCAAAATAGGCACTCTCAAATGCAGAGACAAGCAATCGTGGAGTGGTGTCATCATTTCTGACCAATCATGGACCCCACGTTTATGGCGGACGTTGAGCTACCTGAATTCGACAGAAGAATCGCATGGGGAGGCTCACACACCAACACAGAGCACAAATACCAGCACAGAAGAACTCGTGTAAGGCAATTCTGCTCAACAAGGTTTATGAGCTGGTTATATCTGAGAATTAAAAATAAACTGGCTATGCCAGAACAGGCAGCTAATACATGCGAGGTAATATTGACGTGAAAACAAAAATAAACTGACATACCATGATTTCTCTTAAGGGTTCTATTTTCAAGATTTAAAAAATTGTTGATCGAGAGTGCTTGACCCAAATATAGAACTGACTACTAGTGTTCAATGATACCCAGTTGATTGCTTTGCATATATCAGCCGCATCCCAAATGCTTGTGTTAAATATGTTTGGATGATAGCGTTTGAAGCTTGCCGATTTGAAGGGTTCGTGTACGTACATTCGTGTCTGTCTTCAAACCAGTGATATTTTGCTAACATTATAAATGACTGGTGGTCAAGTTACTATGTTTTAGTAATAAAATACCTAGCGGTTTGTGTAAACTTCGTTTCTGTAAAGAACATAAAAATACGTCGGGATTAACCGACGGTTAATTAAGCTTATTTTATCGTTTGAAGGGAGCGCGAGTTTGATAAACTCACCAATGCAAAGGTTCCGCCTCCATATTCGATAAAATTCACCAGTGTTTAATGTGAAAGAGGATGTCTATTGCAAACGTACTATATATGTGTTAATAGTCACAATCCCGAATTTTAGGACTGGCTTAGTTTAACGTTAGACGTGACCTTTCTGGCAAGAAGTTGAAAAATTCCTGAGAGTTACTAACATTGAAAGGTTAGTCGGCTCATCGGACGACGGTTGAGGACAGATGAGCCGTACTACAAAAAGATGGCAGTTCAATTTAAACAACGGCACAAAATCAAAATAATATTGCACGATTTCTCAGCCTTTACGCCTACTGGCGGAGCTCTAGAGTGAGCCCAAAGGCGCAGAGGGACGCGTTCGGTGCGTAACCGATAGATGAACAGCCATACAGCATCGTTAATATTCCCGATCGATACCGACAAGACAACGAGCTCATGACGCAGTGGGTTCCCGATTTCAAACCGTGGGGGCAGCCTCACCTGACGGCTAATACGCTAGAAATGGTCATTCTGATCTCCCTTATCTTTTTCAATAATATCCTTCTGAATGCATATATATATTTCTAAAAGCTTCATACAAATCTCCTCAGTTCTCAACTCATACTATTTTGAAAACTAGACATCGTATTGAAATCTATCAAGCTTCAGCACTTTACTTGGCTGCATTTCATAACATATGAGCTGATAGTTTACGACTTGGCAGGATCATGGCCTATGAATCCCGTCAAGTGGACTTGAATAAAAATTCAGTTACTTGTTAGACCACAGTCAGAGAAGCGAAGTTATTTTGGTTCAAGTAAAAATAAAGGTAAAATATGAGGTAAGAATGCAGTCAGGCCTGGCTAATATTACTGCCTTATACCTTGTTAAGGCGTATATGCGGAAGCTCACAAATTATTTGAAGAAACCAAAGATTTATTTGAAAACTCAATTTTACAAGCGGTTACATTCCTGGCAATGGTGTTGGAATGTACCCTGTACGCGCTCTGGCCACAGACATTTTCCCTAGGAAGACAAATTGTTAAATTAACATGATAGTTTGGGGATAGGTCAATATATTATCTTACTTTCCACTTACTCTGTATTCTCTGATAAGTAATTATAGTGTGACCTACCTCATGCAAAATTTACGAAAGTTTTATAACTCAAAAACCAACATGAAAACATGTACGAAAACTTAAAAATAGTAATGAAAACCTTAAGCGAATTTAAAACTTCGAGGAAATATAAAAAGTGATAACATTGAGAACTACTTTCTTTTTGAAAATATCAGCAAATTTTGAAAATGCGATGAATAAACTCCAATAGAATTGGACGAGGATTGCTATTGAATTAAAATTAGTTTCAAGTCGTCCTGAAACTACTTGTGAATATTTCATGAATTTCACTATTTTGCATCGAAAGGCAAAATAATGATCCTGTTCGATGTGTTGTTTATCAGAACCTTAAAATAAGCTAGTCTTTGAAAGCATTTACCAAAGTAGAGAGCTATTGGTATTTTTTAAATAAAAATTGCTGTTTGCGTCATATATTAAGATTAATACATACATGAAAACTCGTTTTTCAGAAAGATGAACGTCCACAGAAAAAGTCCACAATTAATACGCTTAAGATAGAATAAACGTTTTAAATAAGTTACCCATTCAAAATCACTTTAAATGCATCGCTGATGGATATATGTGGTGTTAATCTTTTCACAAGGTAAAGTAAAGGTTAAAACACACTAGCTTTATCGGTTTTGTGACTTCTCTGAAACTAATTGATACATTTCGGCTGAAAATGTAAGAAATCGCTATTTGCCGCAAATAAACTGCAGAGTATCCCACTATATACCATTATTTTGCAAAAGCTGCTAATCTTCTGTGCATTGCGTTTTTAAATTTCGCATTTGCGGAACTCTACAACAAAGTATCTTATTGGTTGAATGTTTGGCAACCTCCACATATGCCAACGTTTCGACCATTTGTCTACAATAAGCAAGAGTAAACATGCAGTGTTCTTTAGAAAAAGACTTTCCGAAAAATCAGAATAATAAGGCAAAGGTTACGCTAAACTACTCCTTGACATTTTCCTCACAAATTGCATGGATTAGATCATCCACTTCCTTTTGGCTTTTTGTTTTCATGTTTGAGTCAACGCACATAAGCTGTCAAATAGACCGCCTTACTCATTGCAAGCAATTAATTTATGAGGAACTTAAAATGCAGTAATTTCTTAACTAGACTATCTTTCAGCAAGCACGCAGGGAACACTGTGGCACTCACCGATGAGAGGGACCTTTCGCAGCTGTATCAAGCCCGGGTGTTTAGCTAGTACCTCTGCTGTCACCTGTTAGCCCTCTGTTTCCTGAAAACTAAACTGGCAAGCTTAAAATATTATCCAATCGCACATTATATGGAGCGCCGTTAAGCGATGTGTTTGGCTTTACTTTATAACAGCAGCACGATATGCGTTTTTATAAGGGTAAGATTATAAGTGTATGGGATGCAAGAAAGTTACTCACGCCAAAGTCAGACTTATGATACGAGGGGATATAACAGAGTGCAATAATTCCCTTTAATTTCTTCGGGCTGAATATTTGCTTGCCTAATCTAATACTCAATGAATATTCTGCACTTTTAAGAGCCCTTGAGGTACAGGGTTATGGTTGATTGTAATACCTTCTTTGTTTAGTACATCGATTTAAGGCGAAAAAGGCTTTACATGGAACTGCTTCTATTGGTTAACTGGATTATAATTTATTCGCTCTTACTAAGACATTAATGGTGGTATTTTTATTGTGTCTGTGCGTATGGGTTCAAGGGAACCTAGAACTATTAAAATGATTAAATGGATGTTTACCCGTTTTTGCATTTATCTATATAATTGCCTCTCTAGTTAATGCAAATTCTATCAATTTATATAACCAAACAAAAAACATAAGTAAATAAAATAGATGTGTTCGTTTAGCAGAACGCTTTCCATGTTCTTTTCCTTATAGAATTATTCCAAAACGAAAACCTAGCTTCAATCAAACTGTTGTCTTAAAATGAGTAAAATACTGCTTTCAAATCGTTAATAAATAAGTAATAAGAAATAACCATCAACTTTGATGAAGATGAAGAACCTATAGTCCAATTACGAGAATGGATAATAATTTGTACTTGTGTAGAAATTTATTAGTAACTGATCAGACTTTGCTATTCCAGAAACAAACCTAGTTGTCAAGGTAGGCATTTTTATGCATAAAAATAGTAAAAACACGACGGTAAATAAAAAATAAATCTTGCACTATTAATTTTACCACTCTGCCGTTTGTGTTAAAATATTTTATTTTTGTCAGCACATAAGAGAAGGTGCAATGCTGAAAGTATAGCCAGATCTTTAAGCATAGAACGGTGCTTAAATTTAACCGAATTAGTGTGTGTGAACAGTCTGGTCTTAGTCTATTTTTGAGATACTTTTTGAGGCATGTTTGTCTTCCAGACACTTCGCTGGGAAAACCTTGTGAACTAGCCTACTCAATACCATCTGACTCCTTCATTATGCAGTCAGGAATGGAAATCCTATCAAACTCACTCATTAGAAGTGCCACTCGCACGGTTCATTTGTACGGCCAGAGTAGTTCAAGGCAAACCGTGCTTAGGTCGTGCATGGCTGACAGCCCACGCTTTTTGAGACATTCAGAATGTAACCATCATAGAATGTCAACCTCTGTCTAATGATTTTCCCTACCTGACACTTTTGGTTTTCATTAATGTCAAAAGTCTACTAAACGAAGTAGAAACAGCTTTTTCTGTTTTCAGAACACGTACTTTGAAATTCCAAGGAAACTCGGCTGACGAAAGTGCATGAACATGTCCAGGATTGAGAAACTAAAAACACTGTATTTGGACCGCAAATACCCTACCAGCCCGTTGAGGTACCAGACCAGATCATGCAAAGGTAGATAAAAGTTACTTTCTGAACCACTCTGAGTCAATTTTAAAATGGAAGATAGATCTCCTAGTAGTAAACGTTATGTGGTCTATCTGCTGAAACAAATTATTAAATGATGCCAAATATATTCTTACCTTTGACATTGTGAAATGCAACAACCAACACAGTTGCAGCATTCTGTATTTAGTTATTTTTTTCTGCTTTTAAAGATTTCCTAAATTTGCAATTCAGCGCTCACTATACACTTTGAAATTACTGCCTTTATGACTGAGAATTCTATAGTTGTGCATCATTGCGCGCACCTGTTTCAAGAGTCGCATGGTCGCACAAAAGACTGATTTGCTGTAGATTCCATATCCCATTAAATGTAAAATTAAATTCTAAAATACGTTTTTGATACGAACAAATGACTTAGATAGGATTGTAATATTGACTACCATACAGTCTAATACTACAATATTTCGGTCATGCCAGGATGCGGGCTTTCGAACTTTTGACCGCCTGCAAAATGCATATTCTGTTAACAGTAGCTGCTGAAGTCGTATGCATTCAACTTAATGATTTTCGAAGCCCCGTTACATTTAAATATATATATTTTGCAGACAGCAGATAACAAATGTTGCTTTTTGTACTCGTTTGGTAGCAAAACTACACCTTCTGAGAATTTTATCCTTGAAGAAATGATATCTTTGGAATCTCATTATGCAATTTTATGAAACAGTTAAATGTCCATCATGATCCATACCCGTTGTGAAATATTTGAGAACTATGAACTAACATTTTTAGTGCCGAGAAATATATGACTTTCCTTAGGCAGAATGTTTAAATAATGTATTTGGAAAACATTGAATTTAAGAATAACGACTATAAGTGCTTCAAATTATTTGAGACTATGAAAGTTTTTTTACGCCGTAAGATATATTTCTTTAAGTATAATGCGAAGGTGTAATTGTTTATCAAATGGGTATAACATTGATATTTTCATACCTATTTTTCATAAAATATATTTAATTTTATAAACGTATTGCTTTTTATTTTATTAAAGTGCATACTACTTAAGAAGCAAGTAGTAGTGCAAGTAGAAGTGCAAGTTGACAGAAGTTAACTCGTTTAGAAGCCGACATCCTGATGTGACTGAGTTATTTTAAGATTAGTTTGCATGTGCCAATGTAGAACCTTCGGAAATCAACGAACGATTCAGATAATCAACTGGGGATCTTTAATAACCAACGGATATCAAACAACCCAAAACAAACCAAACACAAAACCAAACAACCAAAAAACAACACCAAAACACCCAACAAAACAAAACAAAAATCCTCGTTTATAATCTACTTTTAAGAGGAAGTTTAGGTAGTTGAGATGTTCTTCACTAATTTCATCAAATCATTGAAACACAACTATCGTCGCCATTCCGGGCAAATATCTTTTCGCCTGCCGTGATCTCTTTCCCAACCGAAATATCAACTGACCTTCGAAAAGTCAATTGCTTTAAAAGCACTAAATTGAAGCCTCTAACTCCACTGCAATGGAATGGCTAACATTTTATTTGTAGCAGATATCGAAATGGCTTTAAAGGCAGATATTGTGTTACGTGAAGGAATAGTTCAAAAACCTATGCGACAGGAAGTCATTTTAATTAAAATAGACTGGCAAAAATTAACAAAGGAAGAAGTTATGCAAAGATGATGCTTTCGCATGCTAGTAGCAAATTCTGGATCAGTATACATAGGTCTGTTTAATCAGTTTCTGAAAACGTTTGATCTATGTTGGTCGTCTAATCAGGAAACCATAAACGTAATACAAAATCAATTCCTTAGCCAGCGAATACTACTAATCCAATTTATTTCCTCAAGCTTCCTTAGTGTAATAACCGGACTTCAGTGTATATCTTTCTGTTTTTTCCTTCCCGTGTGCACGTTTAAATTTCTAGCTCAGGATTCGTATATAAAAGACGCTTATAACTTCAAAATAGTGTTTAGGTGTCTTAATCGATCTTTGGAAAATCGTTTTTTAGTAACGGTAGCGAAGGTACAGCACCCAGATAAACAGAAATCTTGGTGATAATTTCACGCAAGCATATCCGGTGCCCCACCATATAGATAAAGATCCTATAAGAAACATTCAAAGGAAAGTTTAAATAAGCTTTTTAACTTCTTTGATATACATAAATTCACTTATACACAACAGCCGAATATGTTTTATGTCTGTTAAAATGGAACGAAAACTGGCTGCAGTGGATGTCGAAAATACCATAGAACCATGAAACATGCGTTCTATGGTTAGCATATATAGGATGGAAACCGGATTGAAAATAAGTCTGACCAAGGGTGTCGCTGATGCATAATCGCCGTTACCTAAACAATACCGCATTGGGGGTGCAATGTGATGGGTTGAAGTCAGCTGGTATATCCAGGTGCAACATCAACGAAGTCAATTAAAGAACAAGGGACTCCATCCTTTTTTACGCATCTGATATTACCCGCTGTAATGCCCCACCCATTAACCCCTATTATCAGCGTTGCTGTACCTTCCCTACTGTTACCGAATATATCCAATAACTAAAAATGAGCACCCATTCTAAAATTCATGAGCTCCTATTTTTAAATGTAGTGAGATATCGGTTATCCGAAACTAATTATTAAGACAATTGCAGAGTACTATTTCAAAGAAGAAGTGACCTGCAGTTGCAACATTTAACTTCCAAGGCTCTCATCTGGCAGAAAACTTTCCGTTTTCCAATAAATAAAATCCAGCATGCATAATAAAGCCGTGTAAAATTCTTTAATATCAGTAAGGCATTGCAGTTATCGAAACTAAATTTTCCAGTTTAAGTGTGATATAGTGAAGCCACAAACTTGATGCAATTTCTAATTCATAACTTTGTCTCAAAAAGGAAAGCAAAAATAATCATCGAGTTCCTATTAGCTATCACCAAAAGGCAGCCGTTGTTCAAAAACTACATGAAGATAATTGTTTTATGCTAGTTTGCACCATGATTCTGAAATAATGTGTAAAATTGGGGTATGCAGGAATGGTGTTCAAGTAATTTAAAAAGCCAATGGTTTACATAGACTTCTACATGACCAGTCCAAAGCATTATCACATAATCAGATTGGATGGGCGTTTACCTTTTCGAAAATTGGGCTTATGATCGACGGTGGAAGGATGCAAGAGCTCCTTTGGAATTGACAGTCAGAAATACGTCACAAAATATGCTTCCCTGGAAACATTCGAAATCAGCATTTAACATTTTATTGGGGGTAAGGACATAAAGGCGATGGTCATTAAAATTTATTTCCCTTACCGACGTTTCCTGATGCCATTGACATTTAAAACAGGTATATGTCCGAAGTCAGAAATCTGGGTGCAGCCGACACAATCCAAAGTCAATACTTAATCGTCAGAAAAAAGAACATCAGCCAGCATAAAATGAGTGTCGTACAAACACAACTCACCTAAACCGACCATCTATGGCTGGAAAAACGGCCGAATTTAGATGATTCTGCTGAGGTTGATGTGAAGGTGGCGGCGGCGGTGGTGTTGGGGGAATAGGCGATTGTTGATGCTGAGGGTGTTGAGAGTGCAAGGAAGGATGGGGAGCTAGAAGACCCGAGGAGCCCATAACCAGCCGGGGGTCCCCTCCATTGGCCCGCACGGAATTGCAGCTGCGGCTACTGCCGCCGCTGCCGCGGCAGCGGCAACCAATTGCCGATTGGTGTTGGAGCTGCGTGGAGACTCGATCAGGAAGCTACCATGATGCAGGAAGTTTGGAAAAACGGGTGGTTGACAGGGCACCCCATTGTAGGTACCTTGTAAGGCTAGCGGATGGCTGGGAACCGCCAACCGTGCTTGGAATGCGTTTGGGGTGAAAGCATTGGCCTGCGTCAATTAAAAAACATTATCATAGGGACTACTAGGAAGGCCTTCGCAGGCATTTAAAACTGATCATGTCGCTATTTTGACAAGCACTGGTATGCTGATGGCGGATCATGGGGACTCAAATTCGGTTAATTACTGTAATTAAAACACACACAGTAGTACATTGTATCAACTCTCGTCCTTGTGGTTTGCGCAGAAATATCCAAAGTACTGTGGAATTTTTAGAGCACCTTTATTACGTTGATTAAAGGATGATAGAGTAAGACGCGAGCCTTCATATTTTCTCATAGGTGTAAGTCAGAAATGCTTTAAACAGATATCATCAAATAATGCGTAAAAGTGAAGCCAGATCGCGTGTGTGCACTTAGGGTTCCATAATGCCAGTCATTAAATCATATGAGTAGGGCTTTTCTGATATAATCATATTGTCCAACCACTAGTGCATTATGCATAGCGGCATATATTTTGATTGGATAGAAAGTCTAAGCCCTTTCAATGGAAACTGCGAGGAGATAAGTTGTGACTGGGTGTTAAGTTAGAAGACCACCATAAGGACCAGAAAACTACCTCCACCAATAGTACAAACTTCAACCAAGAACCATATTAGCTCCTGAGAAAATGCTTTTCATGAGACTGAAGCTAAAGCTATTTGTTCGGTTAAATGGAAGAAGTTTGTTGCTCCAAAAGATTTGACTTGTTCACTTCGTTTCGCTTCTGCGACATGGCATAGCCCAATATGTTCTGAAGTCCTGAACGATATGGTATTCTTCTTACTGTCTTCATTGACTGAATTATAGCATAAAGTTTGTCGATAGTTATGAACGTCTGTGAGAGAGGTCGCAAGTCTTGAGCAACGGGATCTGATGAACTGTAATTTAGTTTATGCTAGCGCGCTTCATCGGCTTCTGATAACGTACTGGAAGATCGACCTAGCTTATTTAAGTGTCAACAACAGGTACGGAGAGTGTAAGGCCGATCGTTGGGTTGAATTCTGAAGAGCAAAAAAGATATCAGAAACCGAACATCAAAAATCAGATTTTCAGAAACCCCTTCTATATCTATAGGACGTCCTGAGAACAGCCAGCCAGCTGTTAGCAAATTTCCAACGCCAACGACCCATAAAAACTTAGCAACCCGTTTACCAAAATAATGAGATGGCCAGCCATAAAACCTCTTTCCGTGAGAACATAGGGATCTGCATGGTTATCGTCGGGCTTTTAATATTGAGCCACCATTTCTTCCTGCTCTCCATTCTCATGTACATTTTGTAATATATAAATCGGTTGGCCCATTACGCCCATTATATCACGATTATTAACCCTATTTGTTTATTCGAAACCACAACAATGAGGTCATAAGCACACAACGCTGGCACCGTTTTGAACAAACTGCAACTTCAGCGTCATTTTGTAAGTGATTCAGGGACGATTATTCATGATGTCAGCAGTTTCAGTCTTTGGCCATTCGTTTGTGATCCTCCGTTGTTATGTGTTTTGTGTGCCCAATCTTATTCACGGTGAATGGAGGACTTTGTGCTGAGAATCTCTGAAGTAAACTTTAAAAATAAAGCGTTCCTCTTTCTCTATCTCTCTATCTCTCTCTCTCTCTCTCTCTCTCTCTCTCAATTTTGCCCCATGAGGTTATCGTAAGATAACCTTAGCACTACAAATAGCTTATGCTTATCCAGTGTAACATATTTGCAGCCGAGTCAGTAACGCCACCATAACACCTCATTCAAACAAACATATGCAAGCGAAGACTGTTGAAAACCTCAAACTGACCAAAAGGCAGAGTAGTTAAGCATGCTTGTCGATCACTCACAGAACTCACATTCCGCTCTGCCTTTAGGCTCACTCTCAAGTCGCGCCAGCAGCCCCACGGTGGCTAGTAGTAGAAGAGGCAGATGAATATTGCCGGCGAAGACAATGGAGACTGGAATGGCCATTTCCGGTTTATTAGCCGTCGTCAGCCAGTCATACCCAACTCCAGGTGGCACACTACCCGAGGATCGAACCCGCAGCCCATTTATCAGAAGTTCTACGCTCTAACCATTGCGCGTTTATCGAACTTTAAATTCTACGATGCAGTTCAGTCTTTGACATAAGAACGTTATGTTAACTCCGTCGAAAGTTGCATCTGATAACGAAGGCCCCAAAAAGATTTCCTTCCTCGTAAAAGCACATAAACTCCAAAATTACCCTTAGTCTCATTTTTGCAACTGGAAAGACTACCCACAGAGTAATGAAAGGTTATGTGCAGCGTCAAGAAAGCCAGAAACCCCAGATGGAAAAGAGTGTAGTCTTCGAATGTTTCACGCCATAACAATTATCCCTTTTAAACTGATGTCGAAGCAGCTGGATTCTATCAAAATATGTGCGGTTTAAACCGGTAATAAAGTCACCTCGGGGTTTTTAAGCCGCTATCTGCCATGGCTATCATATTCTTAAAGTCTTTGTAATAGTCGCGCACTATCTAATTCATATATTGAATGCGAATGAAAGGACAACACGTGCAATGTTGAAAGGAACTTATAACTTTATACTATCCGCTGTAATGCCCCACGAGTAAAAGCCCTGTTACCATCGGTCTCTGTGGCTTTTTGGTGCTGAACATAACCTACCGTTTGTGATAAAAGTATTCCTCTGTAAGGATATTGTAAAACAAGGGTGCGTATTCTTTACTTGTGTGAGGAAATTCATGTATCGTAGGGCATTTTGATAAACTCTGCAAGCCCACGTATTGAGCAAAGGGAGGTTTGGTTTCACAATTGTTTATTGTATCTGTAGGCAATCTGCTGTAACTTAACCATAACAAAAACACACTTTAAGAGGCTTTACAAGTAATATTTTTGCCAAACGTATGGGGAACCTAACATATATGAATATGACCGTGTTCAATGTAAAGAGTCTGATATAATGCGCGAGCTCATTAATTGCATTGCCAGAAGGATATAGCCGCTGCGGTTAATTACAGCTAAGAAAAAGTTAATAAAATGATTTAAAGCATTAAGGAAGCAGCTGATGTCCATTACAAGAAACATAAGTTCTCTGTTAAGGAAGAAATGAGAAGAAAGCGTGTAATGCATACTTTTTGCTTTCCGAATGTAATTATCCAAATTCAAGAGCCGAGTGGTGTACGAAAGCCATCGAGATGCGTTTCGCTGCACATTTACTCGGGCCTCACCGTTCCTCCTATTTAGTTCGACGATTTGCAGCATTTTGTTTCTACTTTAAATATGCAAATTATTATCTGCAAAGCTGCAGGTTTTTTACCGAAGAACCCAGCATTTGACAGCTGCGAACTGCAAGCCATACGAGAATTAACGTTAAACAGTACTGTATACTGATGCCACCAACGTAACCATTTAGGATCTTTATTGCAGATTTGGGTAAAGATGACATTTAGGGCTATCTAAACAGGACACGAGAACAGGACCCATCAGCAACACATGCGGATTTGTCCAAAATCCTCGAGAAATTTAGTTGCGGACTAAGGTGGGTGTAGGATTAGGCTTAAGGTTTGCGTTACGGGCAGGTTTGGGGTTATCGGTCAGGATTGTGTCAAGGGTTACGGTTTGGGTTCATGTTAACTCTTGAGTGCAGGTTTGGGATAGGTCCAGGAGTAAGAGTAAGTTTGCAGTTTAATTTGATGTTAGGGTTCACACGCGCATTAAAACACGGGAACATTTGCCACCTTCTGAAAGCTCTCCTTCGCTCCTTCGTACAAATGGTAAAATCTTTTGCTTTCTTAATTGAGTAAGCAAAAGGAATTTTACACATCGTGTTTGTTGCGAATAGATCCTTGGCAGATACGGGTGGCGAGGTACGGTTCATCGGCTACTTTACCAGCCAAGATATAACGGGTCAGAAATTTCACATATGAGAGCAGAGCTATTGACTGGCCGAATCATATCTACGCCACCTTAACGAATACTACGTTTCCCTACACAACAAATAACGCTTCCCCATTGCGATTTTGCTAGTTATACTACTTGCCCTGAAGAATTCTTCAAGCATGATCCACCGCAACCAGCAGCCTATGATCGGTTTCCAGTTAAACAACTAGTTGCAGTGTGGTACGGATCATTTGTGTGGACACCATGGCGGGAAAGGAGATTAGTAATGCAAGAGATAACATACAGCTTGCGTTTTATTCCAGCAATATTCAGATGAGTGGTAAGGCAAAGAATATCGTCAGGTTTAAGGTAAAGATTAGGCCTGAGATTTGAAAACTAGCTTAGAGCCCATTTAAGCTTAGGATATGGGGATAGGTACCCATCTCGACATTTACCAGAATGTTGCCTCTTTACGGGTAGGCTCGTCCCTTTTTCTCTCTCCTGCTGGAGTGGGGTGTTATAAAAAATATCCTCACCTGTAATTCTTCCAAACTACAACTGATACTGCGCTCCTTAAAGTCCGAATGGGACTCCATTTAATTGGATAAAAGTGTGTCTGTCCAGACAGGGAGCCACAGTCCTATTTTAGATTCATAATCTTCCCTAAGATTGGGTATACCCAGACACCCAGAGGTACGATTGGAGGTACTAGTTGGTCATCCTTCCCATGCTACCGCTTTACGTTCGCTGGAGAGATGTTCTTTGGGTTGTAGAGCATGCCGTACTTTACCGGATCGAACAGTTTGCTAATGGTTGGCGGACAACTTGCAAAAGGGTATACACATGTGAACATGTATCCCTACAGGCATTTCAGAACCTTAAGCCTACGCAGGAGGTACGCAACTGCAGGAAGGTTATTGGCCTACCTGCTGCAAAAGCACCATTGTAAGGGCAGCTTGTTGGGACTTTTCTGGGCCGTTGGCGGATGCTGCAGCGGCTGCCGCAGCTGCAAATGCGGGTGAGTGTGGAAGACCGGGAGGCCCTCCGAGAGCACCGTCAACAGACAGCAGGAGGCTCGGCGGGTGGGCAGCGCAGGAGATGAGACTGTTTCCTCCTCCGGGTCCGCTACCTGCACCGGTGCTGGAACTGGACAGGGAGGTGGGTGAGCTGGCCAGCTTCACGGTAATCGGTTCCGTGAAGTTCTCGGGGATGATACCGTTTAGTTCTCGAATCGCGTGCTCTGCCTCGCTGCGTTTATCAAATCTAATGAAACCGACGCCTCTGGACAGACCTGAATGAAAAAAAACCCATTGGAACAGAGGTTGTTTAGAACGTTTCATTTAAGTGCGTTGGCCGAAAGATTTTGCAAGTGAAGTCGATGAAAAGGAGATGGTTTGAACTGTTCAGGATCACCGATGAACAGTCACATCTTCTGCATTAAAGAGGACAAAATCCCTCATTATAGGGGCTCCTTGCGCTTAAGGGATGGTATCGTGACAACTCGGCAAATGCCAGCTCCCAAAAGGGTTCCTTTAAAAAGGCAAGGTGGATTACAACCATGGTCGGTCCGTTTGCCGCAGATATCTTCAGTACCGAAAACTTTCGCCACTATAAAGTGGGCTCAAATATTGAAACGCTAAACTATTGTCACTTCTGCTACGCATTTGAGAAGTTAAGTGCATCTAACTAGGGGTAATCTGACAGGATTATCTTCTCCACATTGTTCATCTTTCAGCAACGAACTCGCTGGTGCTGTTGTACACAGCACTATCACCATGTACAAATACATTTAGGATGCATGCCACTATAGATTAAAAAGGTTACTTTCTAAAAACGTTTACAAGTCCTATCCTTATGATTCATTTGTTTGCAGGTAGACTGGCCACTTTTGTCAAAGACGTTATACATTCGTTGGAACGTTTATCACGTTTTTAAGGACAGTAATCGAATGAGGCCTCTAAGCAAGCCATTCATTTAATTTGACATATTTGATATTTAAATCCCGCTGATCTTTTAACTCAAGCAGTGCACTATATGGAAATTGTTATTTATAAAAATGCCCTCAAAAGTATTTTACAACAAAATGGTTCACTGAAAGCTCCTTTATTTCCAGCATACTAAGGAAATCAAGTAGCAATAAGGAACGTGCGATATAAATCATTTCTAATGGGGTCCTACAAGCAGTCCGCTTACAAAGCCGAGCGCTACTGGAGCTACATGCTTCAACTCGGCATCCTCATTCTGGTTTTGTGTGATGTGAGTCCAACATTGAAGATTAGCCCTTTAAGTCTGTGGAAGTTACACAATGTAAGATATTAAAGCAATTAGCCAAACGTGAACTTCCTAGAGGCAACCGTGGAGTAATAGATTTTCGGCATCAGATTACATGATAAATCATATCTGACATCATTACTTTGTAGCACACAAGAATATATATATTCCAGAAGAGATTAAATTAATTGGTAAAAAAACGTTAATGCGTAAATTTTCGAAACTGTTCTCCCTAGCTCGTCATCAGACTTTGAGATGTATTCAAGATTGATTTACTAATTAACCGTGCCTAACAGAAGATTCTACGCTTGGGTGATGTTTGCACCAATACACGTTAAGTGCAGTTTGTCATCCCGTCATGATTGGCCAAGCGCATTTGAATTTTTCCTTTAGGATTTAGTATGTGGCTTCTAAATAGATATGCTTACTTAAACATGCCTCATCTGAGTGCATTGCTTCCAGGAATTCGCGACTTTTTCTCATTGGGCAGGTGCTTACAATCCGAGTGCTCTCACAGGCGAATTTAGGCCCGGTTATCAGTGCGTGCATGGCAACCTGGGATAAATGGTCTCGTCTTTTGACCGCGAACTGCTGTTCGTTTATGCGGGTTACGACGGCTTTCGAAGTTTGCCCGCAATAAATGGAATCACAACTGGAACATAGAATTTGGTAGACAACAACTTTTCTATCAAGATAGCCAACCCTGTCCTTAGGATGTATAAGCTGTGAGTGCAAGGTATATGCGGAGTGGTGTGCTATGTGTATCTGTTGGTTTCTTAGTTGTCTTTCGACAGTTTCGGATATATTTGTGGTGCATGGGAGAGTTCGCCAGGTCATGTGAGCATCCATTTTTAGATAGTAATTTAAAGGTGTATTTCAATTCTGTCTGTTAAATTTCTTCATCAGAGCCAAAACACACTGCTCTGATGAAGTAAATGAACAGACAGAAACAAAATACCTCTTTAAATTATTCTCCGAAAATGGATACCCATGTGACCTGGCGAACTCTCCCATACGTGAAAAATGTATCCGTATGCAGAATGATTTTACCCACAAAGACAAGGGATGCTGGAATGACCATCTCTGGCTTATTAGCCGTCATCAGCCAGCCATACACAACCCCATGTGCTGCGGCGCCCGAGGCTCTAACTCGTGACCCGTTGGGCAGAAAGGTATATGCATATGGCAAAAATGGTATACCGTACTCCCGACATAGGTAGTAGCTATAAGCCCGGACACGTGTTTCGCCAGTGGTTTTGCTGTTGCATGACGCAGAAACGAGGTGTTCGGCTCCTCAGTGGGTCTGCCAGCGTCCCTTATGCGGTTTCTGGTATATGGACTCCAGAGAATAATTAAGACATGGCTTTATAGGGTTGGACCTGAAATTATCAATGAACATCGTGATCGAAGACAATCAACCACTGTGGAATAGCGACAAAATGCCCATTCTACAAACAGTTAGTACTACAAGTATATATATATGTATATATGTGTAAAGACATCTAGTTATTTGCAGTGAGATACGTACGCTTCCTGTGAAGCACCAGAAAAGGCCCTGCGGGGAAATGCTATAGTTGATGAGGCATGTATTTTGCTTTGAGCAAACAATAGCTTAGCTTGTAGTATAACAGGCGGTACACTTACTCAAGAAAGCAATTGCTTCAAAAATTATATTCAAAAGTCGATAGATGTAGTAGTTTAGCGAAATATCCTTTATAAAGTGCAATCATGATCTTGTAAATTATACTCTCATGATATGTGTGGGCTGTCAATCCACTTTTCTGTATTATTCTTAAGCGGATTTGAAATGATTCATTAGTCGTTAAAAAAGCTCTCTTTGTCATCATTCTTAAATCGCCCAAACTCCTTGTATCCTTAAATCATCTATTCGATGGCACGCAATATATGTCCTAAAACAATTTAGCTCACATGCAGTAACGGTAACTTTTGTGGAAACCTTTAACAGATTAGTCATATGTAACATGAATTATCACAGTTTATTTCCGCACTGTACTGGAACCTCGGTAAGACTGCCAACTTCAGGTGAAAGGTGGGTGTAAAGAAAGAGAAAGTTCTAAGCTCACCGGAATTATGGTTGAGCTTTCGAACTGTTGCTGGAGTCCATAGTTATGGGTGAAAAGCGGCATCATGAGGCAACAGGGGCCAATCAAAGACCTGTGACGCCAATCCGGAGGTGATAGAATATCACGAGAAACACTTAGTATCCTTTAATTATTATTAAGCTTTGTTATTATTACCACTACGCAAACAGCAGTGGAACACACTTGTGGCTGTTTGTATTTAATTGCCATTAAAGTAGAGGGAGGTAATCGTAAAACTCTGAAGAGGTTTTAATTCAAGGTCATAAATTATTTTAAAAACTGGATTTTTGTATTAAACTGTCAGTTTTCTGAACAAATCTGAATGATACCTTCAATTCTTTATAATTTTTAAATACAATATACAAGAGATGTTATTCAGTTGTAAGGGTAACGTGGACTGTCTTGAAAAAATAATTTATATGGCGTATTGCCCATGAATATGATGCATTATGTCAATTAAAACAAACAAGCTAAAAATATACCAAAATATTTATCGTATAGGATATTTAAAATTTTTAAAAGGCTTCCTGTACGCGAACAAATTATAGTTTCAGATGTTTACAATTGCCTGCCTCTTTAGAAGCATATATATTGTTCCCTTTTGCAATATTTTACCCCTGCAATAAAAGGACCATCGTGGAACATGCACCTGTTTAGGGAAATTTACTTAATCATGCTCATAAAACATCAGAACAAATGAAAACGTGGATTTCATGGACATTTTAGCATTTGTTAGGATCAGAATACTTCGGACTGTAAAGTAGGTTATTTAGCAAAGACAGACATTTGAATAAAAAGGCTGACGCAATGAAACATTTTGTTTAACGCGGATATGATAATTATAGTAAAAAAGTACGCCATTATTTACGTCACTATTCCACAAAGAAGTTAGTTTCGGTCAAAAGCTAGTGTGGTATTATCCGCTAAAGGACATGACGAAATGCCCTGTGCTGACCAGTTTGACAACCTTCGTAAAACACATTTATTCAAAAAGCAAACTTTAAGGCTTCTACAACTTTTTTCTTAAATGCCGTCTGAGCAGCTAAAGACGCGTTTGCTAAACAAACACCAAAGGCCCCCTGAGAGTTCAACGTAATGTTTTGAATGCGATTCCTAACAGAACAGGCTATTTGATTTTTTCGCAATATGGAAAAGACTGGAAGGCTACATATTGCTTATTCCATAAACAATTGTTAAGAAGAGGAAAACTGTAGATCATGTAGCTGTTAATTATTTTTCTTATTATAAATTTGTTTTCGGTGCACTTTTACAACCATATATGCCGTGCCAACCACAAGAGGCACTTAACGGCATGTAGCTTTTACACCAAATGCATTACAAAACCGACGTAGCAACAAGGGGACAATGCCTAGAGGAGGCTAAAGCACTGTGGCTATTTCAAGGTACCTACGGTGTTACTTTCATCTTCAGTGTCCTTTTTAATCTCAGCGAAAATTGGAACATGGGAAATCGTTGAGACAACGTAGAAACACTTGGTTTCTATCCAGGCGTTCATGCGAGTTACTTTTATACAGATGGTTTTGCAGTTTCGTTTTAGCTCCGAGAAGCCAGGTAATCGCAAATGAATTATAAAGGAGTGAAAAAGGACATAGGTGTGAAGTAAAGTTTTCGAAATAAAGCCACATTTGGGTGCACCTTTGCCACTGTATTTATAATGCGTAAGAACTTCTATCCAGTGAGCTTTCGAGCACAAGCTAGACGCCGCATGATTAATCGTCCAATGGTCAGGAAAGAGATGGGTTTAATTTCCAACGCACATAACTCTGAGATGGAATTTTGGGAAGCTGTTGATGGCCATTATAACGGTAATATTCATTTCACTGTTATTTTTTCGATAATCGTTCTCCCTTAAAATTTATTTATAAGATGTTATAATGAGATTCAATTTTTTCACAATAGTTTGGATTTTCGACGGTCCAGTCTTTTCCTGCCATCACTGACCTGGTTAATCTAAATTACGTAGCTCCTAAATATTCCAACGCGCTTAATGGTATTATGACGTGTCCAACTACCCGGATGACTCATTCATACTCCGAACTGATCGGTGGTCACCAATGGCTTTGTAATGTAATCTTTTATAACTACTGAATTTGATATGCTCACAGGGACCAATATGTGTGTGATAAAACAGAAGAGGGTGTATTGGTATATGAAAATCAAAAAGAGGATGGATTGCTATGCTAGCATGCATTTCAAACCATTTAAAGCTCCTCATATCGACAAATGTTAAAATCTAAAAGATAATTTCTGAAACCGAAGCTACGAGCGAATACAGTAAAATCGTAGGGTATATTAGACTCTAACTGTGAGTTATCAAACGGAATATCAATTAATTCCCCAGTTGTTGAAAGTAACCTAATTCAATATTAAGTAGGGTGCACTAACTTAGATCAATAATTCACCCATTCAGAGTGATCTAGCAGTAAAATAGTTTCTGGGCTTGGAGTTCAAACCCTTTTTATATTGACCTTAAGCGAACTCAAGACAACTATGTAGACCCTTTTAGCAAGTCGAGGCCGCTGTAACAAAGAAATCTACAGTTTTAGTGATTAAATATTAAAATAATTTTTAGGTGCAGTAGCGATTGCCGCATTTGTAAATAAAAACTTATTAGTTTCGTAATACGCGTTGTGTTAAATTTGACAAAAACGTTAAGTGAGCAAACACGAAAGTACTTCCATTTTCAAATTTTAACACAAGGGTCAATAGCTAAACTTCCAGTGTTTCGGTTACATGCCGATTACCAATTCGAACAAGGTTCAAGTCAAGGATTATCACTGTCAAGGGTAACGGCATGGCTTGCGGGGGATTTTTAAAACGCAAAAACCAATATTTTCCCATCTCTTGTTTTTTTTTTGGTTGTAAGCCTTTTGTAATTTAGATTTTTATTACGCTATGAGACTATTTGGATTGTCTCAATATTTAAACTACAGCACAGAACAGTAAGATCATTTTCGTTGCTGAACGCTCACTGACAACTAACGTAACTCCCTCGTCTCATTCCGCTTGGAAGCTCATTCTAGGGCCCCGCCAGCAGCAGAACAGTTGTTAGTAGGCAGATGAACACTGCTGGCAAAGAGAAGAGAGACTAGAATAGACGTTTCTGTCTCATTAGCCGTCATCAGCCAGTACGATCATTCTTTCAAGGGTAAAAAGCTAGTTGCAAAACTAAACGCCGTGAGTTGCACTGTTGGATGGTTTTTTATGGCCTCGAACTCCGTAAAACGGGTGCGTCTTTTCACATTTTGATCCTTTATCGGGAATTCAAATCAAATGTACCCCGACGCTAGTTGAATGGACACAAGTCTAGGTGGATAAGTGAATATTTCTTATAGGGCAATTTCAAGCACCAAAACGCTGAATATTGACAGGCTACCATCGTCGCAGGGCATATCAGGGGACCTAGGGTTTCCTATATACTGTTTTCGTCAATATGCAAAAAGACTATAAATCCACCTTTTGGCACCTTTAGACAGGGCTGTCATTAAAAAAATTGGTGGGATACTACATAATGCATTCAGGTTTATAGTCATTTAGGACTATATCTAAAAATTACTGAATACCACGCAATTTCGAATAAATCTTTTCTTAAAAAATTAATTATAGATTGCATGCGCTTTCTGTTGTTAAAACTGACTATTTGAAACATGATATAAAATGTTTTTGTATGTCCTAACTTCAAACAGCAATGTTTAAAGTTCCGTAAGATAAAGGAAAACTGTGTCAGTAGTAGATGAACGAGCATTGATCGATTAAGAAACACATTCTTCCCGTTCGGCCTTGGGGCTCACACTCGAGCCCCGCCAGCAGACGCACAGCGGCCAGTAGTAGTAAAGGCAGAATAAAAAGTATAAAAAATACCAGGGAGACTAGAATGGCCGTTTCTGGCTTATTACCCGTCATCATCAGCCAGCTATACCCAACCCCAGGTGCTGCGGAACCTGGGGCTCGAAACTCATGACCTGTTGATTAGAACTCCAACACTCTAAGTCACTGCACAACGAGCTCGTTTTCTCGCCGGTTTTGATCGGGAATAGCAATGTTTTTGGATGGATTCACTTACCTTGCCTTGGGAATTACTCTCAAGCTCCTCCAAAAGCTGCACAGCGGCTATTATTATAGGCATAAGAACATTTCCCACAAAGGCAATGGAGACTGGAATTGTCGGCAAATTAATTTGCTCATGGAGCAGTGAGTTAGAGCGTTGGGAATCTAATCAACAGGCCGTGGGTGGCTTATGGCTGACTGATGATGACTAGTAAGCCAGAAATTGCCATATCAGTCTCCCTTTAATGCTGCACATTCTACTATACAGTTTGTGAGATTTACACGTGAAGATGCGTTACCTAATAGAAAATAAAGACTACAATAGGTATCGTGGATTTATTGCCCTGTCAGGCAGTGTTTTGAGCCTAGGAGTCCCATTATACCAAGATATTCAAAGCAACGTATGAGTTGCGCATTCCAAGTTGTTCTGCTTAAGCGATGATGATCTTTTTTCCCTTTTAGCCACCAAGCAAAATAAATCTGCGTGTTTCCAGGCGGTTTTCAAACGAAAAGAACTTACACGACTCTCCGCTGACTTTAAGTTATTCCAATAACGACTGGGTAACGTGAACACGAAGCTTGTTTTGGGCAAATGTCTCTAAAAGTCCACCTCAATTTCCCTCAATTAATAGCTTAGTACTTTTTAATTAAACCCTTGGTTGAGCTTCTGTGGATTAGCTTGTCATCAAACAGTCATATACGTAGAAACAAGATCACGCGCAGTAGCCAAAAAAACTGTGTCACATTCAACTTTCAAGCTATCATGTGACATCTTTAAATGAGTCAGGAGAAGACTGATCGAGAACTGGAGCAGTTTTTTATATTCTGAGCTTTCGAACTCGTGTTTTTTAACATAGTATCTTTCAAGTTAGTAAAATACATTTCTATATGGCAGAATTCTCCTGGCTGGTGTAAAATTTCCCCTATGTCGAAATATTTAACTTAGAGGAAATTGACAAACGTCATACACGACCCACGATAATATGGCCTTATCAATTGACTTTAATGAGCGTAGAAATCGCAAAACAGTAAGCATAAACGTATGTTCTCCTCGAATTGCTGACTGGATGAAAGAGTACATTGTTTTCAAGCAAATACAGCATTTGGATATCTTCCCCTTTTCTTAAATCCAACGGCCAGTCCTCGGAAACATGTCCAGACCCAAACGTTTTCACAACCTGAATAATTGTGATGTGCAGGCAAACCCTGTAGACAGCTAGGAGGCCAGCAAATTCCTCCGTCTTGTGTGCGAAGGCTACTAGTAGTGATGGTCTCCCATGCGCCACACTAACTCGCAAATTTAAATCAAGGCAGTCGACTTCGGCCCCCTACGAAGTGGAGCTGCGTTTGTGTGGGTGTGCGTGGGCACACGGTGGACCTTGCAGGTTTCAAGGGTTAAACTGTCGTGTGTCCAAACACGGGCTACATGGTAGATACGCTAAAACGTCGAGAGGCTTAAGCGAGGCATGGAATGCGTTAATAGGATGCGCAACTAAGGCACCTACCAGCCATTGAGGGGTGGCATGTACAGAGTCATGGGGTGTACAGAAATCATGGGGTGTACAGAGTCATGGCATGCCAGCAAGCTGGGCCAGATTCCACCTCCAGTCTTCTCGGGTTAATCCTGATGCAGGGCCCAGAAGGGTGAGCAAAAGGAAAGTGCGGTAGATGCAGCGCAAGCCTAGTACCACCATAAACTACGTCCATCACGCTGTAGGAGACACGGTGGACACTGACGGTAATGATAGTCAAGCTGTCGTCAAAAATCGTTCATTATCCTGAAATTAAGATTCCACGTTTTTTTAAAGAAATCGATTTGCAATTATTGCTTATGATTAAGCCCTTGGTGAAGGCAACAATATTGCGTACTGTTTGGCATGAATGACAACATACTGGACACGTTAATTTACAGGGACGGGTAGAGTTAGGACAATCGTAACAATATATTGGAAGTCAGAAGTCGGAAGTCGGTCAGATTCTTCTGTCAGCCGGAAGATGCAGCAACACCTCAGGACACAAGCAACCTTAATCTCTTCATTTTTTACGTCTGCTCACTTCAAATTTTGTTCACTTCCACTATGTGTTTCATCTTTGAAGACTACGCGTCACGTAGTTTTGAAGATTGAAACATCGTCCAATGTTCTGAGAGTCCTAGAAATTGCAATATCATGCTACAAATGTGGAAAATGCAACTTTTCTCAAGCTCGTATACCCGTTGTCATAGTAATTGCACAATAATCATTGCAAAAAGAAATTGATACGCAAATACTCGCTTTTATATGTTTTCTATATGGTGGTTGTTTAAATGCAACTTGCGTGAGCTTTCTTCTCATACTTAATATATTTCGTTTATGAACTTTCCTACAAGACAAAATGTTGTCTTTATTCGGGCAAAATCCGTCATTGTTTTGGAAAAAGTTTCTGTTAAAATAAAACACGTGTCTTAAAAAATCTAATATAGACATTTAATCAAGTAAGTCAAAGTTTGATGGCTAATAAACAATCATTTTTATTTTATTTACTTGCTTTGCTTTATTCTATTTATTATTTTTAATTTATCTATGTGTTGTTTTTTCCTTTAGTGCACTTCACATAGTTTCGTGACGGAAAATATCTTAGCATGACTCACCGAATGAGTAAACCCACCTTTTTTCGGAGGCATTCGGTAAATTCTACAGTCTGTATAATGTGGCATGCATTACGTGCTTTTAGCAATAGTCTTTTGCCCGTTTTCGCAGGTCGTTAGAAGGCTTGAATTTGCAGTAAATAAGAAGCCATTTCGGTGCATTCGGAAGTCTTTTAATTTTCATGCGTGTCTATAAATTTTATTACTGCATTCACCAAACGTCATATTTCTATCCTCTTTAATGCACGATGGAACTGTTTCCGGAGTCGTACTTCGAAAATTAAACATTTTATATGCTGATCAACCTTTTATGAGTCATACGTTTGAGGTACCTTTAATTACAATATGATCAACAGTTTTCTTAAAAATAGTTTTTTCATGGTATTTAAATGATTAGCTGGAAATTTAGGAATACGTATCGACATCTAGATTATTAAATGATATTTTTGATCATTCTGGCATCTAAAAGTCAACGAAAAATGAACCCTTAGCGCAAACTCAAGGGTGATTGCCTGTATTAAAAAACCTTTTTGCTGGTACGCATGCGCATTTGCTGAACAATGAAGGCTAGTTCCCTGGTTTAATTATTGAACTCTTTGAAACTTGCGTTTTGCGCAACATCCAAAGTACGAAAACCGCTTATCGTTTCCCTCTACTCTAAAAAGCCTTTACCACACGAAAAACATCCGCACAATAAAAGGGTAGAATCGTTTCCACACGAATAACAGAGTCTAATCTAAGATTGGATGCAGCTTAAATTACAAAGAAGTTAGTTTAGTGGCCCAGTATGCAACAAATAACATTGTTACGCCCACGCTTGCCACTTATTTTAACTAAATCCTCCGTGACTGTAAAGGTGCTTTAAAGTATCGCAAATTATCACGCTTATTCGGATGTATATAACTAATCAGGAATAAATGTAAGCAAAGGAAATGCACTTTGCCTACCGGTGTTGTTGTCATAGAGTATGCGGGACGTGATAATCCGACCGCAGGATGTGAAGAGTTCTTCCAGATCTTGTTGCGTAAGCCACTTCGGGAGGCCGGAGATATACAAATTGGCTCCTTTGATCGACTCCGAACTGGGTCGTGCCATTGAAACCTTAAATTAAGCAAGAGTTCTGAAAGGATACTTTCAAATGTTGTCAGATGGTAGAGAAAATGTGGCCCCATAAGGTATTTGCCATAAATGTAAATTGCGTCATATGCTGTAAGCACTCAGAGTGAAACGTTTATACTTTCAAAAAGAACTGAATGTGTTTGTTTAGTTTGTTAATGAACACTGGGTTAGGGTTAAGTTTCACTTTTTCTCCTGGGGTCTTAAAGTAAAGATTTTGCAGGTGAATAAATGCGAACAAGAGCTTAAAATGTGTGGTGAACAGATCTTTTCGACAGGAAAGCTACCTTAAACTGCATAACCAAATGCTCGTTTCTGTTCAGTGAGTGGGTGACCACATTAAAAATTAACTGAAAATTTGAAATAGATTTTCAGTTAAAAAGAACTCCTTAAATGGACTTTAAGGGCCACTCATGCATGTCTTTCTGATAATCTCTGAAATTGCACCTTCTGTATGGTGCATTATCTCCTCAGTTTTTAACTCCACTTTGAATAAAAATCTATATTGTAGAAGATAGGCACACAATCATCCTTTTTGGAAGATACGCATTTTAACACTTCTCTCTTGGATAAAAGTGTGCATTTATGCCGTTAAGTGTGTGAAATTAGTAGCGGTTTTCAGACCGTCAATAGATCTTGACGTGGAAATCTTTCTGCAGACTTGAGACGTCAAATTTTGTAGCATATAACATGAACCATATTTACATTGATGACCATTGGATGACATCTTTTCTAAACTATAGAAAAATATCTGATACTCCATGAAAAGCAAATGCAGAACATTCGTATTAGACATCCAGCCGATTCGACCGTTGGTGCCGATGCCGAACGCAATGTGGGTCACATCATCTAGGACGCACGGACGGTGACTAACGTGCAAATTAGTTTATAGTGATGGTAGGCTTGCACGGCTTCTATCACTCTCCCTCTTTCTCCACCCTGCATCTCAAAACGATACACAGTGTCATGACAGATTCTATGTTGCTGGAGGTGGAATCTGGCATGGGTATTGACGGAGGTATAAAGATCGAGTACGCGTGCCACACACGATCCACCTCCAACTCAAAAAACCATATTGATGGAATTGATCACACATGCACGATAATTACACAGGAGCAATATTAAAAAGAAGCCATTGGGGCTTGACTCTTAGTTCACCAGTCAACCATTCCACGCAACCAAACACTGCGCTGACTGCCAGTTCTGAAATGAATTTCAGTTGGCAATTTTCAAAGCAATAGCTGTTAGCGCTGGCTGATAGACTTAAGGGTGCGGAATTTGTTCTAGTGAAAAAGATGCTCTGGGCTCCTGAGGTTATTCTCTCTTCCCTCTCCCGTACATCAGTTCAAGCCGGTACATTGGGACTGGCCTACTGAAAGTGCTCTAATAGGTGGGCAGTAAAATTCATTGGGGATTTTCTTAAAAAGTGTTATACTTATCATTTGCAAGAGTAACGAAAAACGGCAGTCTTAAAAAAACCAACTGGCTAATCATTGTACTGATGGGAATTTTCGTAGGAGGCTGGTAATACATGCATT
The DNA here is from genome assembly GCA_017591395.1 of Schistocephalus solidus. Classification (NCBI taxonomy): domain Eukaryota; kingdom Metazoa; phylum Platyhelminthes; class Cestoda; order Diphyllobothriidea; family Diphyllobothriidae; genus Schistocephalus; species Schistocephalus solidus. The sequence continues at coordinate 166,701 of WEDG01001616.1, forward strand.
CAAAGCCAGTATTCTGGTGTGCATGAAGTTACGCTAGATTATTCGGCATGCCAAATCCTTGTGTAACACCAAATGAGCAGGAATTTAAACCCCTAGACATATTTCAATAAAAGTCCCCGGATTCAGGTTTTCTACGGTAAGAAAGAAAAAAAATAGTCACTTAGGAGGAACCAAGGTTTTCACTAGAGCTTTGTGACAAACTGACTAGTAATTACGCAAAATATAACTGAATATTTTTGTCAGAGCCAACAGGGCTAAAATGGCAGCACTCCTCCCGTTTACGTACCGATTGAGAATCCAATGGAAACCTAGTCAGAAAGTAGTCCTTGTGATAAGAATAGCAATAACAACCAAGATCCATTAGTAAGCATACGTAGGTTTCGATAAATTCTCAAAAGCTACTTCTACTCGCTGACTTGTCTTTTAAGTCTTTCTTTTGAATTTTGCAACTCTACAACCAAGACATCGTCCTCTGTTGCCCTACATGCTGTAGTTTATACGTCAATCGTTTTGTTAAGAAATTGATTCATTTGCATAGAAACTTGTTCTCAGGTACTCATTCTTCGGATTTAAAAGGCTAAAAACATCCATGAGTACGATTATGAACTTGAAGGGCAATTCAATGCAACATCAATTTTAGCAAATGCCAGTGTAACTCCGTTTTCTTCTCTACTCCCAGCGAGTTCAGGGATTTTCAGTAAATCAGGGGTTACTACTAAATTAGCAATCCATATGGCGTGATGTTCTGAAGTTAGTAGGAAGCGAGAGAGAGAGTACGCAGGACAGAGCGTAAGGCAACTGAATATTTACACCGCTCTGGAAACTGGCTGTTATCGGAGCGAAGAATCAGTCACCGTTATTCAGTATTCTTAGCACCACAGGGCAGGATCTGTCGAAACCGAAAGAACTTTAACCTAAGGGAGCTTTTGCTGGTCTGTTTGTAGCAAAAATGTTAATGAAATAAAACTGAGGTAGGAAGATAAGCACAGTATTAACACCAGAGAAAATACTCTACTGCCAGCCGGAAGAGCGCAGCGTTAGTTTACTTGGTTGAGGAACGGTTGATCACAACACAGCACGGTGTCTGAAACCACGTGGAAATGTTAGCTGAAACGTCCAACCTCACAGCAGCTAACTATGAAAATCTCGACTTATCACGTGGCATCTACTAAGGCGACCTGTGTTTGAATTCAACGGTTAGGACTGATCGATTGTAATAGGTTAAATGTGGAACTGTAAACTTTTAAGATCCAAAAACTGAAAAAGAAGCTCATGATATACTATTTTTAAGCTTTCAGGTAAATTTTAAATGGCATTAAAGACTCTAAAACATTATTTTAGGTGCTTAATATTAAGTTACATCCTCCAAGTCCATGTCTGCACAATAGAGCCTGCGAAGGATGCAGACAGGTGTAGAAAGACCCGCAAATTATTTACATTAAAGAAAGGGAAAATGCTGTTTTCGGCTTTGGTTGGTTAAGGTTATTCGCTCGATATCAGCATGAATGATGACCTGTCACATCAAAAAGGAACCACATTGCTTCACACGTCCACATTCATTGAGGTATGATAAGCTTGTCTGTCGATAACGTCCAGCCACAGGTAACAACGACAGTGTAAGAAACAATACTCAGATTGTGTTGAAATACGCTGCTCCATTAGCTACGTTCTTCAGATATACCTTCCTTTGAAAAACCATTCATCCCTTCGTCTTCGTAATCACTTCTATAACGAGAAACTATATTGCAAAAAAAGACCTCAAGGTCTAGCTATCTAGCCTTCTTTCAAAACAACAAAAAGGCCTCGCTGTTGCAATGGCTTCCCCAGCCAGGATGCAAGTATTTTCACCAATGATGGAATCCACTTTTGTTAAAAAGCTAACTGCATTTCAGATCGACTTCATCCATACGCACCAGTTTTTGCTCACGCAAAGAGGAAAAAATTGAATCCGAAGAGAGCTCTTTGACGGTTCACGAACAAATGGCTCTCGAAACTTTCCCAGTATGTGTAATTGGCCACGCATAGGACGCGTCGACGAACATAGCTTTCACTAAGCGTATAAAAAGGCCGCAGTTTCGAGTATTCATTCTGCGCCTTATCAACAGTACTCATAAAATTGCAACAGTTAACGACAGAATAGCAGGTGAGCAAACAGTCATCGTATGAAGTATCACCTTCGGCAATGAAAGGGCAAATTGGTAATTAAGGTAAACCATAGGTGACTTGACAAGTGCATACAGTGGCTAACCTATCTCGCCAAATGTTAACCATGATTACGAAATGTGTTTTCATCCAGGAAGCATTGTTCAGATGGGATTGAAAGACTGAATAGCATGCAGCAGAACCCCAAGAGAGTTCCATCACAAAGCGCTTTTGGCTTTTAAATCAGCTTCTTTCCGAGCGCCTGTTAAGCCTTCCCTCATTAAACCACGACTAATTGAGAAGTATGCAGCTTTCATATTCATTTTCTATATCTAGATAAATTCAATATAGCCTAGAGGATAAATACTAGTCCTCCATATACGCATCCGATGGCAGAATACCTCATCCTGAAATTTTCTATCTCAAGGATGCATGCCATCCATTTTTAAAATCCGTTTTTATTTTACGAAGAATTTTGGAAATTGGCCTGCATTTGTACGTGCCTGAATGAATGTAGACTATAAGTTGTATGCACCCCATGTAAAGAAAATCACACATTTCTCAAAGGTATTAAAAAAACTTAAGGTATTGCGATTACTGTGGACCATGCTGTATAGTTCATATACACAAATAATTAACGGAAAGGTTCGGTGCTTTTGCATTGATATTCTACAGCCTATGGGCTAAAAAATGAGATACCACTTTTTAAATCATAGGGTTTAAAGACGACGTAAGTTACTAAATAAGATTTGTCGTATTAATTATCATGCCGTCCAATCCCAAGATTTTTCAGTTACAGTAGGATTACGGCATTTGAACGGGCTTATTTCTGACTCTCCGTAAAAATTAACTCTGTAGAAATGTCTACTTAAGTAGCATGCAATTTTCTCACTGATTTTCGGTGCTCCTACTTCAAATTCATTTTACAGAAAATACGCACAAAAATACTGTTTATTTTACTCGATTGATAGCAGATTACGTCTTCCTCAAATGTTATACTTGATGAAAGGGTGTCTTTCGGCTTTAATAAAGTTTCTAACTACGAGATTTTTAAAGACCTTGAAATGTTCATCCACATTTTATCATAACCGTCAGTTTACAACTGTTGCCTACCATCTATACAACATGATAAAAGTCCATTAAAACATGTATTGAGAACCCTGTGAATTTGGAACTGAATTCAAGTTTAGGGTTAAAAAATTTTCGGCGATTTGCAAAATTTTGAAAAACCCACCGGTACCCTATTCGTGAAGTATAAAATTTGAAAAAGACGTAATTTTCTATCAAAGAAGTAAAATAAATAATATGATGTGCGTGTTTTCTGTAAAGTATAGTTGAATTAATAAGAACATCAAAAGTCGATGGGAAAATTGCATAGTACTTAAGTAGCTATTTTTTACGGAGTATATTTTTTTGCGGACAGTCAGAAAGAAGCCCGTTCAAAAGCCTGAATCCTACTGTAATTGACATATCTTGGGATAAGACTGTACAATAATCAATGCGATAGTCCTACTCACGTGATTTATTTAAATCAGTTGACATTTCTTGAGATAGAGAATCAACTGTAAATACCTATTTATGAACACCGTATAAGTAATTGTATCTAATCTAAAAGATAATCCTGAATTTGGATTAGAATTTTGTGAGATTTGCCAGCAAAATTAAAGTAAAAACGGCCCCCTTAGTATGTCAATCACCCTTACCTCTGACGACCACTACTGATATATCCGAGTAAGAATCAAAATATTTTTTGATCAATAATATTCTTGCTAAGCAATCTTGTCTGCTTTTCCTCCCCTCCTTCCTAGAATTCGCATTTTCACTTGAATCGGACAGCTCTGAAGAGTGTATAATAGGTGGAATGTGGAGTATCAGTTACTATTTCATACGTATAGTCTCTGTTGAAGGTAATTGCACAGAGCCATACGGAGCACTTGATGTTCTGGTGGAATGACCTAGTGTGAGGTTAGGAAATCGGGCTCCGGTGAAGGCTGCGGTGCAGAAATGAGCCGCGTCGAAACGATCGACCTTGATCTGATCTGATCTGATCAGAATATGCCTTGATCTGATCGGAGACTTTAACAGATCGGAGACTCTAACAGAATATGCCTTGATCTGATATGATCTGATCATAATATGCCTTGATCTGATCGGAAACTCTAACGCAGAATTGTCAACTGCAGTCGAGCAATGGGCTTGCGCATTTTTCAAGGGTTTTTAAGAACGCCAAGTATCAACCGCCTGGTCATGCCTACCTCTGCGGACGCAAATTTCATCATGTTCTACCCAAGTCCGGAAAGACCTGAAATTCAGACTGTCGTGCAATCGGACTGGAAAAGTGAATGCCATACCTGTGCAACTATTTTGCCTTCCTGATTGTGGGTAGCGATGCGAGGCTGCTGCCCAACTCGGGGAGAATTCACTCCAATGAAAACCTGCACAGAATTGTGCATCCCGGGAGGTAATGGTCATCTTTTATGGTGGGCTTGATGGACCTTTCGCCCCCCCCTCCCGCCTATGGAACTTTTGTCGTTATAAACCTTCTGCAAACGCTCCCAGCATTCTAATGAGCAAATGATTTATGATATCTGCCCCAGTATTTGTACATTCACCAAATGCTTCATCGTTTAGCACGCATGTAAAGAAAAGGTCACCTAAGAGAGAGAGAGAGAACACAAAGACACCATTGACGGTGATATTAATCTAGGTTGATAAGTTACGGCAGTTTCATTAAATTCTGATTTCTCGACTCAATAAATGCGCATGCCCTGAGCTCTATGCAAGACTATCCATTCTGGGACTTCCAAGTGATCGAGTTCAAGATCAGAAGGCAAACGACATTTCAAATAAGATAAAGCATCAGACCCTTTCCACAGCTGCAGGCCACGGTAGTAAAGGTAGTTCAACCCGAACTCTCGCCCCCCCCCCCCCTTCTCACTCTTATCGCCTCCGCCCTCATGCGGAGCCCAAAGGCAGAATGCCGATCGTGCTACTGTGTACGCTGATGCCGCAGAGAGGGTGGGGTGGGCCGGTTGTGATCGGGGCACGGTATCCAAGATCAAAGCTACCGAACACAGGGGACCAGCCATCGTATAAACGCGCCGGCAAACTGACGTGGTCGACAAATTGAGCACCCCTGCCAACGCTGGCAATAGTTGCGTGCACGCTCAGCTGCTGGTGGATACCAATGCAAACGTTTTATCTGATCACTGAGCTCTGAACCATTGTAAAATTGAAAGTGACATAGTGCTTTACCTACAAGTTCACTGTACTAGAAAATTCAGACCGTATGAGGGCAAGCCACCCACTGGAATTCTTTTTCCCACGGATGGCGAGCGTCAATTGATAAAGTATTAAATTTTGAGAGGTAAATAACCCTTTTAAACGATCTTCTGGTTTATGGGATGAAATAAGTAAGTTGTGAAGGGACTAGGTTTTGCTCTCCGAAAGTTCTGGAAAGAAAACTTCCATCGAATACGAAAACATAATGGTGGTTTTTGATGAGTTGGGAGATAGGGCTGATACCTAGTTGGTTTACAGGAGGTTATTTAGAAGCAATAGCATTGATGCGAGGTTTTCTAGGTCCTCGGGAACAACTTATCGTCATGCAAATGCTAATGTACACAAATTACCGGAAGTTCATCTAGTTTAGTGAACCTGCAAGCATATCTCAAATTTTTCGACAAATATTTGTGCGTGAATATCTTAGGATTACAAATAAGATCGAAATTGCCATGTGAGCCTTACCATTCTCCAACAGCGTTAATGTGTACGAAATTTCTCAAGTATTAAACATCCTTAAAATAAACTGTCTTGTAGTGTGTTTCTACTGCTTTCTATCTGCCTAATAAACAAGTCAACCATCCACATTCTGCCAGCATGGAGAGCAACTGACTACGGAATAAACCATCTTGGGACTGCCTGGTAGAACACAGAATATCAAGTCAAAACGAAATGAAGGCGACCAGACGATTCTTCATATGTTATCACCCACTATGATGTTAATCTTCTCAGTCTGCCTACGTTATCGTTATATGTCAATAAACAACAAGAAACCATTTCTGTTAATCCGATTGTTCCGTCCTCTTTTCATTGCAGATGGCCAGTCTGCATGCATTTTACAAAAAACCTAAAAGTAAACACGGGTTTCGGAGAAATTAAACATATTTTCACATAAGAAAATCGTGGATGGGTGTACTTTAATGATTTGACCAAAATGGCCAGGATCTGTGTGGACTGTTGACCATTAGAACTAGGGTAAAGTGGAAATGTTTACTGTCTCCCTAGATTCGCAGACGATTGGCGTATTGCATGACTGAACTTATGCGAACCCCAACTGCACTCATACACGGGTGTTCTTCTATACTACAAGTACCCGGGTTCACGTTTTCCGTGATTCAGTGACTGCGATTGTCATAACATGGGCAAATGTCAATAAACAGGCCGGAAAAAGACATTTCAGTGTCCATTTTAATTTCATTCAAACTTCTCAAAGGTCTTCTTAGTGAGAGCATATCAATTTGTATCTTTGCTGAACGATCAAGTTCAGATCTGAAATCAACTTCGCAAATATTGAGATAAAAATATGTTTCATCCTCCGTAAAATTAGTAAAAAAATTAGTAATATCTAATAGTAGATTTATAGTTATTTTAATTATAAAACTTCGATCACAGAATACATACAGATAATAAATTTTATGAGTTCAGCCATTACTCCACAGGTTTCAAATTAAAGCTTAATTAATGAGCTATGAGGTATTCGATGAACAGACAATAGCCTTTACTGCCGTGCTTAAACCTTTGAACAAATATCAACAAGCTTATTCCAGAAAGAACGATTTTAATAACTATTTAAAAAATGCAAGTAAAAAGTTACCTCTCCTATCGAGGAGCATAAAACAGCATTCAATATGCACACAAAACCGTATGACATATGGCTGTTAATCCTAGAGCGTATGCTAGAACCTCTGAGCTACAGACTGACATTTCGAATTCATCTCCATAAGAGAAACCCAGGGAGGTGAAACGGAAACCCAAATTAAAAAGGAAGCACATCCTTCAAAAAGCATGACAGCTTCCACCTGATAAGCAGTTTGACGAGCATTGTAAATTTTAATAAGAAACTAATCACGAATCACGTAGACTGATGCAGTCAACGTCAATTCGACAGTTAGTAAAAGGCGCGTTTGATGTGAAAAGTTATGGTTGATTGTAATTTATATGGATGGCCAAACAAGTGCTGTTTGGAAATTCAGCATTACTTCTAAAATTGAATTTCCTAATCAGTTCTCTACTCTTTTATAAATCCAGTCTGTAGGCTTTGCGAAGTTTTACACTTATTTTAATTTGGCACGGTGACTAAATGTTCTAATTTTGCATATGGATTGACCTAATTGTACAGTCAAAGAACAAGTTATAAGCACTCAAATTCTGATTTGCGAAGGTACATTAAGGGACCACAAACATTAAATTAGATACAGCACGCTTGCTGAAAAATGAGATTTCTCCAGCCTAGGCTGCCTTAAAAATACAGGTTTCGTTACAGTGGTTAACAACCTTAAAAACCTACAGACCTACAAAGTAAGCGTGTCAATCCATGTAAGTTGATGGCTGAAATTTAAATTAATATTTGCGGGCTTCTAAAATATTTTGCATTTTGTTTATTCGGCAAATCCATTTTGCAGAAGGTCCCTTTGCATGCAAAAGTCTTTTACTAATCGACATTCCCGCACTTAAAAATTTGTTCGTAACGTAAATAAGATGAAGCAGGGTGTACATACGCAGGCAAGTTTCAGAAAACCAATTTTTTTTATTGATTTATAAACTCAGACCGTTTGCAGACCATGTACATTCATGCCCTAAAACACATTAGTAACGCCTACAGGCAATCCGCTGTCTAAATTCTCTCACAGTTTCCTGCCCTTTGGGAATAATCTATAATTAAGCGTGAAAAGGTCCACCACGAAGTAACTATGTTAACATGTAAGAATATGAAATTATACAAGCTAGACGATCAACTTTCCTTCGATGCAAAACAGAAGGCACAGAAGATTAACAGTTCTTCCCGTACAATCACAGAATGGAGACTAGAAATAAGCAAATATAACTAAAATATCTCAATTATGATAAAGAGAGTTCTTGTATTTGTAGCAAGGTAAACGTTATTTTCTCCCAGAGCATTACAGAAGCCGTACCAACATTCCCATTCGTACCTTAACTTAACATTGGCAAGATGTAAAGTATGTGGCTATCCGTCAGTGATATAATTTATTAAATCACTTACTGAGGGATAAATGTACAACAGAAAGTTTTAAATTAATTCCAAGAATTTGCATTGTCATTTTGGGTGTTTATTTTTCTCACCGGTGAGAGGTTAGGTCTAGGTGACACTTTAAGTATGACCCGAATGGCCATCTGCGTGAGATAGAGCCTCCAGGAACTGAATACTACAGAAAACACTTTCAAGTTATCCCACAGCTGCGAGGTGTTTATAAACATGTAGTAAAGAGCTTATCATTTTACTGTCAAGTTAGAGCCTGAAAAATGTAAAGTGTTTACTGTTTAAGTGGCGAACGTGTAGAAGAATATTTTCGCTCGCCGGAATCATGTTTTATTGCTCTCAGCTATCAAACTATTACTGGAGTCCATCGTCAGCGATTAAAGTAGCAACAAAAAACCAACAATATTTATATGCTTAGGGAGCAATCAAACACCAGAGAAGCCAGTCCGGAGCTTACTGCGCAGGGCTCCGTATGCCGGCGCCCGATGGGTGAATCGATTGACTGAGGCCCACGTTTCAATCAATTTCCGGTTTGTCTTGCTTCTGGCGTGGGCTATTATCTTCGTGGCTGCGAAGGGAAATTCGTGACCCGTTTCGTAAGTGTTGGCAGCCACTTGCGATAAACCGTAACACCGTCGCACAGCCATCGTGAACCAACCATGCGTCCAGTCTGTCCTGTTTGAGGACAGTTTCGGTACGGAATTCAATATACTACATCCGGCTGCTCATTAGGATTTAATCGGCCCTTGATTTCCATGATTCTGTTGTGCGTGATTACCTTAGGTTGTGGCGCAATTCTTCACCATGTCCCGAAGCAATGTGCTCGGTCGCCTCTGACAAGTCCTTTATGTATGACAGCGCCTGCCATACCATAGGGACTTCTTCTTTTTAGGTTCTCGGGGGGGCGAACAAGTGGGCATCGGTTAATGAACGCCTTCTCGTAGCCTTTCCGCATAAACTGGTTGAGGTGATATCTGGCAACACGTGTTTTTCCTTCCAAGTCACTGCAGTAAGTCTGGATTCTTTTAAACAGTGTTCTCAAACAGTTTCGTTTTTGAGCTACCGGATTGTTGCTGTGAAAATTGAGAAGCTGCGTGGTGTACGTCAGTTTCCTGAAGACATTTGCTTCTATTTCCTCGTGGGGACTTCACCTGACGAGTTCATCAAGAAAGGGGAGCTGCGGCTCTTTTTCTTCTTCTATCGTGACTTTTATATCTGGAAAGATCGAGTTAAGGCGATCATGCACATGCTGTAGCATGTTCTTCTTGACAATAGCAAACGTGTCATCAACGTAATGGTGCCAAAGAGCGGTGGCTGTTGAGTGAAGGTGGTCTTTTCCAGCTCTTGTAAGACCAATTTTGCCACAAAACCAGAGATTGGGAAGCCCAGTGGAGTTCCTTTGATCTGTTTATAGGTTTCTCCGGCAAAGGGTAAGCAGGTATTTTAACGAAATCCAAAGAGCATCATACGGTTTTCAACTCTGAGGGAATTCTGGGTTTCGTCGTAGGATTTCTCAATATTTCTGCACAAGACATTTTGTGCCAAACTCGGAGGGATCGATTTGAATAAGGATGGCACGTCAAAGGAATCCATGCTTTCCTCCGATTGAATCCTCCGATCTTGGAGGCCAACCAGGTATTGAGAGACCGAGCGGACTGAGGCAGTCGAATTTTCTAGGAGGAATTTCAGTTTCGATTACATCCATTTTGCCAAATTAGAGGTGAGACTGTCTTTTAAGGGCAACGCTTGTCCGCAATGGACCAGTTGGTTTCTGGAGATTTGGCAGGCCATAAAAGCGACCCAGAGCAATATCATTCGGTTTCCTTATGCACTATGCATGCCTCGTGATCACATTTTGACGCTTAAATTCTCCGATTAGCGCATTCAACTGACGTTCTCCTGCTCTAACTTGGGAGCCTTGTGCTTCTCTGTATAATTTTCTGTCATCGAGTAGAGTTCTACCTTTTTCACAATGGTTCACTTGAGTCCATACGACAAGTTTTCCTCTCTTATCAGCAGGTAAAGGGACAATTTGTTCATCCGTCCTTGTTTAATGCATAGCCTTTGACACACTCTTCGACATTAAGTGGGTTGGTCTGTGTGCCATCAGCAAAGATGTTACACGTTGTCGGACGGAGTGTTTCTCGTCCTCGGTTGTTTCAGTTCTCACAAGCGTGGCTTTCAGGGCTGCAAGCATGTCAACCGTGTCGGCATCGGTGGTGTTACAACAAGCTTCCGGCCGCAGCACCCGTAGTTGCTGCTCCGTTAGGTTGCGAACTGATGGTTTTAATAAAGAGCGTTTTGTGTTGGCAAATTACTCGCTTCTTGGCTTGTCCGTGATGCGCCAGAAAAGTTACGGTCTAACCAAGTTCCTCACCTAGGGAATTACCGAAAACCCGGGCACTCCTTCCTATTCTCGTCGATCGCAGCCTTCTATTTCCGTAGACGCTTGTGGGAAATCATCGATTAGAATTCTCATCATCTGTTTGGTTAATCGCTTTATGCACTCTCTGCCTAAGGCCGTGTTAAGTTGATCTTTGTATCTCAGGCATCGTGATATCAGGCCATCTTGGATGTATCAGTGCAAAAAATTTCTTTGTTCGTACGCTGCACTTTCTCGTCTTCGGTGTCAATTCAAGGACACCTTGAAGCCCAACACCGTTCATCGTAAGTAAAATATCAGAAAAATCGAAAAAATGGTTCCCCACGATACACGCCTCATAGCTTTTTTACAATTTATTTCTCACTGATAGACTGCTTAATAAGTAGCCTACTGAAACGTTTTAGTTCAGTGACGTGCCTATCGGTGATGTCGGGTAAAATACTCTTTGTTTTAGTCAAATGGAACTGAAGCACTGTAAACAAATTTAAAATATATTAAATTAACGTGAAATGGGTGTGGAATCCTTACTCAATCTGAAGGCTGTGCCTAACCGTTATTTTGTGAAGAATATATGCATGCAATCGAAACTAAAGGAGTATTTTTGCTTTGTAAGTGTTGTATTTACTTCATACTTTACATGCGTGGGCTTTATGCTCCTAGGAAAGATAAGTTCAGTCAGTCGACACAATCTGGGGAGCCTTGTTAATTTGCGCGTTTCTTAAATGGTATATTTTAGGCCCTGTACTATTTATTTTAGTATTTTAATATTTCATACTATTTCTTTTTTGCTTTATGTTACATAGAACAGGTCATTATATTTGAGCCAGTTACCAAATGCTTCGAAATTATCCGTTAGTTTTGGCAGATTTTGTGAGTCAGCAAATTCCTTGTCCGTCTGAACACAAAAGATCCAACCTAAATGTTGCTCAATGTTATCTCATCTTTCAGCATGATTCTATCGTTCTTTCAAACCATTACATATTCGGTAGGGAGATATTTGTATTCGCACAGAAAGTGGCATAGGAGTCACGAAAAAATGTAAATGATAAAAAACACAAAAGTGATTCATGAGATGCGGTATTTATGTCATTTGGTTGGTTTAAAATATATTCCGACTGCAAATGAAAAAATATGCGCCTTCCGCAAAAAGTGTGCTTTCTCACTAGCCATGTTTTCCGGCACATCATGAAAACTAGGAGAGCAATGTTATGCTTTCTGTTTTAAAATAGTAAATCCATGTAAACTGAACATGCCTTTGTTAAGTGATGATAACTGTTAATCACTGTGGTCAGTGTCGTTACTCGTTATAATGTAACACCACTCAATCATCTTCCCAGGACTTCGCTACTGATTGTGGCAGTTTTGTTTTAGCAGTTGCTGATTAGAAACGAGGGCCATCACATAAAAGCCACAATAAACTTAATGTGGCTTACGTATACTGCCAAAATCTCACATTCATCATATCACCAAGTCTCCGCTTCCGGATGAACGCTTGTCAAAATTATTGATTTGCGTTTACAAATCGTTTTTTTCAGTGTTGCATCAAATCTGCTCTATCGAACTGAAAAACGACGGTTTTTCACCTTCAGTAAAGAAATCGTTTTTTGGTTAATCATATACTCCTTAATCATAACCGGGGATGAAGTTGAGCAATTAACAAATTTGTTGGACTGACTGCAAGAATGACACGTAATTTTCGATAATTCTACTACAGATACTGCAGGTGGGAGCGTCTCGGAATGATTTTTCTTGATTAAATTTTTGGGTTCATTAAACTTTCCCTTTGTTGCTAATTTAATTGGATGTCTAAAGGTTAACGAATAATTCTTAAACTTATATTTGTTCTTAAGCAAAATTCTTATCGTTGTCTAGTTGCATTTCATGTTCTTTAATTATTGGTCCTGGATACACATATCTTTTCGTATTCAGTCAGAATGTTATAACTGTCACAGCTGCTCAAGACGTAAAGACACTATTTCTCATCAGTAGCGACAATCCGCTTGAAACAATTTATGCCCTTACCAACGGGTGCTTCCGCATTCGAATTAATGAGCCAATATTAAGGAGCCAATGCTTGAATTTTCGAAAACTATAATACACCCGCACTCGAAGGTTCGGAATTTTCCCAAGTGACTTGCAGGGTTTGAAGATGGTCCAATTTGGCCAGGCACTTTTTAGCCAATTTGCTATGGTTTGCAGAACCTTTTCCCTCAAAGGGATATTTAGACCGTCATTATCCGGAGCGAAAAGTGTGTTTGATTTTGAACGTGCTGTTATTTGCAGATTCGGGTGCCAATATGTCTATTTCATTCAGATATAGCGATCTCTTCGTAAATAGCACAACTGTCTTGAATAGTTTTTGCAGCTTTGAGACCCCGATCGATCACGAAAAGAATGAGATATTAAAAATGTTCCTTTTTCTCAACTCGGGTATTAGTTAAGTCAAACATTTAACAAATACCAAATACAGCAGATTAACGTTTATAATTGTATCATAAGAGTGAACAATGCTCTGGAATTATATGTAACTTTGTTCTAAAATGCAAATGGGTAAGAAACATTGCATCTGCGAAATTCGCGATCATTTATTAGACTTGATTTATTATTATTATTTTTTATTTTTATTTTTTTTATTATTATTATTCACGATCATTTATTAGACAGGATTTGATTTGCAGGGCCAGCCTCGGCATATGAACACACTTTCAATTAGGTGTCAAGCCTACCTCTAGACGTGCTCTATAGCTTTACCTTGCCGTTAAATCTAAAGAAATGTTTGTCGTTATGCGAAATGACAGGGTTCTTTTGACTTGCAAGCAGTCGAGTGAAGACTAATCGCTTTGTACAGCAAATGCGTTGTTGATCATTGAACGCTGTCTGTGGTCAAACATTCTTTTGTGTGGAGAGATTTGAATGTCCATCGAGGGGCCAGTGTCCACAACAAATCCGAAATTTCAGTTTACACAGCAATAATCATTCTTTTCTATGATATTTGCATACTGCGTGTGATGAAATTACAATTATCCGAAAACTTCATTGCGAGTTTGTTCACATAAACCGCAGTATTGCATCCCGCAACTTTTCAAAAACATAATCTTCTGATGATAATGAGAGCTATGCGTTCTTATTAGGCTATCTTTTGTCCATAAAACGGCATGAATTGTCTTAATAATTCCACTCACATTAAGCGCTCAATTTATCGCCCTTTTGTTTACGACTTCGGTATGCAATTTCAGAATTCTTTCTGATCTTGCGTATGAACGTTACATGGCTAATAGTTTGCATGTTAAATAACCTAGTTCACGTGCGATTGATGGATATTTTAGGTTTCCTGCTGGTAAACACTCAATATTTCTTAAGCCTTTAGAAAATGAGTTATTTTACCTAAATTATGCAATAGTAAATAGACGTACCTCTATGTGCGGTTCCTGGAGATCCTAATATGGTTTATACATTGAAATATTCATTCAATTATCAATAAGCATAATATAAGATATAAAGAAAGTGTAAAATAGCTTGTAATTTATATATATATTTATATATATATATATATATATATATATATATATATATATATATATATATGGCAAAGACGTTATACCGTACTTCTGACATAGGTACTAGCTAAAAGCCCAGACACGTGTTTTCGCCGATGTTTCTGCTGCTGCGTGACACAGCAACGAGGGTTCGGCTCCTCAGTGGGTCCCCAGCGTTCTCTGTGCCGTTTTCTGGTATATGGACTCCAGAGAATAATCGGGAAATTATTTCTGAAATTATTAAGTGCAGGACATGGAGTCAGGTGCTTCGGACATGACTTTTTAAGGGTCAGACCCGAAATTTCAATGAACATTTGGGTCGAAGAAAATCAACCACTGTTGAATAACCACGTAATGCCCATTCTACAAACAAGTAGTACTACAAGTAGTATGAATCTTATATGGCAAAGACGTTATACCGTACTTCCGACATAGGTACTAGCTAAAAGCCCAGACACGTGTTTCGCCGATGTTTCTGCTGCTGCGTGACACAGCAACGAGGGGTTCGGCTCCTCAGTGGGTCCCCCAGCGTTCTCTGTGCCGTTGTCTGGTATATGGACTCCAGAGAATAATCGGGGAAATAATTTCTGAAATTATTAAGTGCAGGACATGGAGTCAGGTGCTTCGGACATGACTTTTAAGGGTCAGACCCGAAATTTCAATGAACATTTGGGTCGAAGACAATCAACCACTGTGGAATAACCACGTAATGCCCATTCTACAAACAAAGTAGTACTACAAGTAGTATGAATCTTATATTGCAAAGACGTTATACCGTACTTCCGACATAGGTACTAGCTAAAAAGCCCAGACACGTGTTTCGCCGATGTTTCTGCTGCTGCGTGACACAGCAACGAGGGTTTCGGCTCCTCAGTGGGTCCCCCAGCGTTCTCTATGCCGTTGTCTGGTATATGGACTCCAGAGAATAATCGGAAATAATTTCTGAAATTATTAAGTGCAGGACATGGAGTCAGGTGCTTCGGACATGACTTTTAAGGGTCAGACCCGAAATTTCAATGAACATTTGCGTCGAAGACAATCAACCACTGTGGAATAACCACGTAATGCCCATTCTACAAACAAGTAGTACTACAAGTAGTATGAATCTTATATGGCAAAGACCCGGGTCTGACCCTTAAAAGTCATGTCCGAAGCACCTGACTCCATGTCCTGCACTTAATTATTTCAAAAATTATTTCCCCGATTATTCTCTGGAGTCCATATACCAGAAAACGGCACAGAGAACGCTGGGGGACCCACTGAGGAGCCGAACCCCTCGTTGCTGTGTCACACAGCAGCAGAAACATCGGCGAAACACGTGTTTGGGCTTTTAGCTAGTACCTATGTCGGAAGTACAGTATAACGTCTTTGCCATATAAGATTCATACGACTTGTAGTACTACTTGTTTGTAGAATGGGCATTACGTGGTTATTTCACAGTGGTTGATTGTCTTCGACCCAAATGTTCATTGAAATTTCGGGTCTGACCCTTAAAAGTCATGTACGAAGCACCTGACTCCATGTCCTGCACTTAATAATTTCAGAAATTATTTCCCGATTATTCTCTGGAGTCCATATAACAGAAAACGGCACAGAGAACGCTGGGGGACCAACTGAGGAGCCGAACCCCTCGTTGCTGTGTCACGCAGCAGCAGAAACATCGGCGAAACACGTGTCTGGGCTTTTACGGTAGTACCTATGTCGGAAGTACGGTATAACGTCTTACATATAAGATTCATACTACTTGTAGTACTACTTGTTTGTAGAATGGGCATTACGGTTATTCCACAGTGGTTGATTGTCTTCGACCCAAATGTTCATTGAAATTTCGGGTCTGACCCTTAAAAGTCATGTCCGAAGCACCTGACTCCATGTCCTGCACTTAATAATTCTCAGAAATATGATATATATCATGATATATATATATATATATATATATATATATATATATATATACATATATATACATATATATATATATATATCAATTTCGGGTCTGACCCTAAAAAGTCATGTCCGAATCACCTGACTCCATGTCCTGCACTTAATAATTTCAGAAATTATTTTCCGTATATATATATATGAAATGGAACCGAAATAGACAAGGGAGACCGGAATGGCCGTTTCTGGCTTATTAGCCGTCATCAGCCAGTCATACCCAATCCCAAGTTTGGCACACCTGGGATTCGAACATGCGACCTTTGGTATTTGAGTCGAACGCTCTACCATTGAGCCGCGGTCTCCCTTGTCTTTGTCGGTTCCATTTCATCATATGCTACACGTCGCTATGCGACCGCCTGCGAGGGCTCTAGTCTGAGCTCCAGGGCACAACGGAACATACATGTTCCTTAAGCAGATCGGTTAGCCCCACACTATCATCATATTCCCGATCACAACCGACAAAAACAACGAGCCCGTGGTTCAATGGTAGAGCGTTCGACTCAAATACCAAAGGCCGCGGGTTGGAATCCTAGGTGTGCCACACTTGGGATTGGGTATGACTGGCTGATGATGGCAAATAAACCAGAAATGGCCATTCCGGTCTCTCTTGTCTTTGTCGGTTCCATTTAATCATATGCTACACGTCGCTATGCAACCGCCTGCGAGGGCTCTAGTCTGAGCTCCAGGGCACAACGGAACATACATGTTTCTTAAGCAGACCGGTGAGCCCCACACTATCATATATCTATATATAAACTATAAAATAGACTCGTTGTTAGCTGCAAAATAAGAATTGCATAGGAAGTAGCAGCCATTAACGATCGGGTATGATAAATTGGCTATCGTATGACCTGGGAAAACTACTATGAACCATGTTGTTTTAAACATTAAGCAGGATCATAGCTTAGAAATAAGAGACAAAATGCACCAGGCTTACTGACTGCGTAGCCCCAGTGGCAAAATGAATTTGAGGTGGCCCTTTTACTGGTCAAATATTATATTATACTACGTAGTTATGAGTGAAAATGAGAAAACGGCACTCAACAGATAACTTTTCGAAAATTCGTTACAGTATATTTTTTAAAACAAATACCCACTCGACTGTTTGATTAAAACTTTAATGCACAATGAATCGGTATCCGTGCAAAGTTGTGACTTGGGCAAAGATCAACCTGAAAAATGTAATACAAATGATCCTGATTTTTGAAGAAACCAGACTTAGATTAAGATTCGGTGTGTAGAGTTTCAGTTCGATTGATTTTCAGAAAAGTTGCAGAAATAACCTTTTCTTCGGAAAACACTTCAGAAACCAGAGGGAGTAGGCTCAAATGTAACATTTGTGTTGTCACATATTCCTACGCTTGCCTTAACAGAACAGACCAGCCTCAGAAGGTGTGTTGGGAACAGCAAACAGCGGACGGCCTACCACACGGTAATGCCATCAACAAGGTGCGTGTAGTCGTTTTTCTGATATCAGGCGGTGACTGGGATAGACCTGAATGAGGAGGACATAAATAAGCAAACGGTAACTGTTGCGGTTGTCTTTTTTTCACCCTTTGTATTTTTAACCCAACGGTTTTCTATCGCTATGATGGGTTACCCCCTAAGGTAACATTTATTACTTTCAAGGCATTTAACACTGTCGTAAACGTCCAAAAACACCTGACCATTTTAGCTTGCCGACTGCACAGACCATAAACAAAAATATTAAATATCTGTCTAATAGAATAACTGCCAACCAGGCGCAGGGTAACGAAGAGCAAAAACAAATCACAAAAGAACTTCCATCGCTCTAATATAATGATAATAAAGTGATCGTCTGACTCTAGAACTACAAACGTTTTAGTGAACCGCATGTTTCTGCCATTAGGTTACTAGAGGGGATGTTAGAACTCAGATAGAAATATAAGAATAAAGAGATATAGTTAAACTGTGAGACTTTTGTACATTTCTTCAACATGAAGAGTTCGGTGAACATCAGTAGTAATTAATAGTTAGTTAGTTAAACTGTGAGTTAGTTAAACTGTGATAATAAAGTGATCGTCTGACTCTAGAACTACAAACGTTTTAGTGAACCGCATGTTACTGCCATTAGGTTACTAGAGGGGATGTTAGAACTCAGATATAAATAGAAGAATCAAGAGAGTTAGTTAAACTGTGAGGCTTTTGCACATTGCTTTGACATGAAGAGTTCGGTGAACATCAGTAGTAATTAATAGTTAGTTAGTTAAACTGTGAGTTAGTTAAACTGTGATAATAAAGTGATCGTCTGACTCTAGAACTACAAACGTTTTAGTGAACCGCATGTTACTGCCATTAGGTTACTAGAGGGGATGTTAGAACTCAGATATAAATAGAAGAATCAAGAGAGTTAGTTAAACTGTGAGGCTTTTTGCACATTGCTTTTGACATGAAGAGTTCGGTGAACATCAGTAGTAATTAATAGTTAGTTAGTTAAACTGTGAGTTAGTTAAACTGTGATAATAAAGTGATCGTCTGACTCTAGAACTACAAACGTTTTCGTGAACCGCATGTTACTGCCATTAGGTTACTAGAGGGGATGTTAGAACTCAGATATAAATAGAAGAATCAAGAGAGTTAGTTAAACTGTGAGACGTTTGTACATTGCTTCGACATGAAGAGTTCGGTGAACATCAGTAGTAATTTATAGTTTTAACAGTATCTTATGTTTTCATATTAAACCTCCCTTAAATATACTGCCATTCGGATCATATCTTAACCTCGTAGTTGTTAAAATCTCTCACAGCATAAATGGTTGGAAGTTTCTTCTCGCACGAACTGCATTGCTGAAGTTTTAATGGAAACATTTACCAAACTAATAATCCCGACACAGTGTAGATGTAAAGAGCGTTCTTATGATTTTTTTACGTGCTGATGATGTTTATCCTCTTGCATAATTGGAATTGTAATTAGGAGAGTTTTTCGCAGTCCTTATTTGATCAACTTTTCCCTCTTAAAATCTTTTGTGTCGGTAAGTTTAAGCAAATACGAGCAGATCAAGGTGTCAGTTAGTTTTTCAATTTGACGTCCAGGACATGTCGTTTGGAAGTTAGTTGAAATGAACGTGAGACGTCAATTTTCGAAAAATAAAATAATCCTACGGTGCTTTTTGCTTGCCACAAATAAGTTGCGAGGGAATTGTAAAGACGACCTGAGTATAGCTTACCTTTATTGTTTTGTTTTGCAAACGGAGACCATTTAGTGTTGCGATGGCCTTTTCAGCGTCTTTAGCGTTTACATAGTTCACGAATCCATATCCGAGATTCTGACCTTGTAATGGGTAGAATAGATTCGCTATTTAAGTTAACCTTACATGGTCAACACAGGAAAAAACGTATTTAAAGTAACTGCATGACTCGAATGAATAAAAACTGGAGTCAGCATGTTTGAGGTAAAAATCTTTTAACTCATGTTCGAGGTTTGTGTATGGGTTCGTTCGACTTTTGCCCAAATTTTGACTCCTAATTGCACCTATAGCATTCCCGCATCTCTTGTTTTCTAAAGAACAGCCGTTTTTGACACAATATGGAGAAGACAAAAGCCATATTGTGATTACTGGTAACGAAAAAACTGCGACGTTTATATGATTATCTATGAAACGTGTTATTGTAATTGAAAACGGTCCACAGTCATTGAATCTGATAAAAAAATTCAATTTGGTGTAAAAGTGTACACCAAACTAGAAAATAATGCGAAAATACTATGTTAAATATTACCTGACGCAAAATTAATATTCAATTAATTAACACGTCACTGTAAATCGCATCCTCATTTAAAGCATGTGAGGCTTAATTATATGCTTATCTCAAAAGTTTATTTTTAGATACTCATTGAGTTCCGCTAATTCTTATTATCCATGGATCGTTAATTATTTATATTTAAAGAAATTTCTAAATGATTAAAAGGCTTTAATTTATCTTTTCCAATGTTTAAAACATATCTTACGATAAAGGGTCTTTTGTATGTGACTTTGCTCCGGAAGGTGACGTTTGATCTTAGATTTTGCATGATTTAAATCAAGTGATATAAATTGGAAAATTACATTATGAAAGGCGGCGTTCCATGTTGAACAACCGGGTTCAAAATAGTTTCTTTTTCTTTCAAAACACCCTATTGGCCTGATATGAGAATTTTCCTCATTTAAAGGCCAATTAAAATATTTTCCAATCTGACGATTCTGTCGAGTGAGAATCCGAAACGTCAGGCCAATTAAGCTCTTGTTCCAGCGCGTGTAAGTGCTTTGCGACTTCTGTTTTTTACTGCGTAACTCTTTACTCATTGTAATTCATTACGGTGTGAATACATTTGTAATTGTTGCTCGCAGCTGCTGCATTCCCCGGTAAAATGCTAAGACCTGTACAACAGATAACTCAGAGCACTAAATTCAAGCACCCATATCTTTTAAAAAAGCTTCAGCGAAAAGCCAAACTGGACAACAGGAGTAGAAGACCTGCTCGATTAGACACAATGACAGAAAACAAGCTGACAGTCTTCAGTAATGCATACTTTGGACAATTTTTATATTTCCTCACGTAGGTATGTTTTTACCTTAATTCAGCGACAAGTGATAAATCTACAGCCTCTTGTTTATGCCTTTCATTGGCAGGAAGTATGTTTAACTGCATTTTGCAAACAACTATAAGTATTTTGACCGTCATTGCTACCGCCTATCTGCACTAGTTATAATCACACGTTAATAACAACAATATGCTTAAAGGAAAATATATTTACGTTCACAAAAGATAATTTTTACATGTATATAACGTTTTAAAATAAGAAGGTATAACAGTAAACGGAGGTAATCCTCTGATGTTCGCGTATTTAACTTCTGTGTATGGACGGCTTTTCCAAAAGTGGCCGTGAAATGACCGTAACGGCAAATCATAGTTAACTGTAGAGTAAGCGGGTTTTTCACAACCTATTTTAAAGTTACGGGCAGTATAAAAAGACAGTGGAAACCGTGGTAGTCGTAAAAAATGTTTTGTGCATTATGGGGCAATTTTCATTTGTAAAATTTTGGCAAACATTTAAAAGAGATAAGGCAAACGTTTCAGTAAAAAATGGAAAAGCTGCTTTTCGTTTTTGAACAAAAACGTCAATGTCCATGGGCGATACACTCGGCAGGTAAAAGATGTTACATATCTCCGGATTGCCCGTTCAGAAAAAAGAGTATGTGGACGTTCTATATTAAAAACAAACCCAAGTGACATTTAAAACATTTTCTTGCCACGGCCACTATTAATCAGTGATCAATGTTCTGATCAGCTTGCTTATTGCCATAAACGAAACTCCAATAATTCATTAACCAGGTGAAAGTCCTTCATACCTGCGGCAATTAGAGGCTTTGACAATTTTAAATTACCAAATTTATCCCTTCTCTCAACTGACTGAGGACAGAGAAAATCTTAAAGTACTCACTGATAATTCGTGAGTGTTTTTAAACGTGGTAGATTCCACTGTATCCATGAGGTATATGAGCATCTTAAGCATTCCAGATTCTCCTATCAGCTGAAAAATTGTTTTTATCAATACATCTTTATGCACTGTTTTGGGTCATATGAAAGTATTACTATTGTGGTATCATCGACCTAAAATTTAAAAATTTATCTTCGCTCAGACCGAGTAAAAATAAACAAATTTGGTAACAGTTTGAAAACTGTTTATAAAGACTGTGTTAAACAGTAGACGGCTGATTATATGTCATAGTCCATATTGTCCAAAACCTTAAAGCTTGGGGATTATATAATGCCTTGTTATGCCTCAGATGCTTTATTAATACAGCTGTTTGTATGGATCTTTAGTATGATCTGCATTAGCGGCACATGCTTGTGCCTCCAGCAGTCCCATTTTCACTGAAAAAAGATTTATTTCTAACCCGTGCAATATTAATTTTCAGACACATTTTTCCTTGCCTTTAACTGTATGGTGGTAATGTATAATTTCCTGCTATTACTGATGCTTTGCTTCAGACTACTAGTTACCGGACGGTTTTGCTGTACCCGCATTTTATGATTCAGATCGTTTCTTATATCTGCATACCTTTGCATCCACTCAACGGTAAACGTTTGATTTTTGGGTTTTATTTCAGTGTCCATGGAGCCTCTGCTTCAAATTTCGAGTAATAAAACTTTGACTTTGAGGAACTCTACCTGATTTTAGACCAGTGAGCCAAGGTATAATGTGAAATCTTTTGGCATATTGGAATAACTCATTAGATCCAGTTGTAAAAAAACTAGACTTTTTTAATGGAATTGAAACCAAAAATAGCTGAGGCAAGGTTTGAGCAAAGCCCACGCTTTCAAACACCGGAGCTACTCAGTCCCGACTGGGACCGATGACTGAGCCGTGGCCGTCAAGTTTTTCACAGTTGGGTCACAGGAAAAACCATAAGCCAACAATGACCCAGGCCATCTCATTTAGCTCGGTCGTTAGCACGCCTTGAAAAATTATCAGTCGTTACTGTGCGTCCGCCGTCGTGAAACTTCTGACAACAATCTGAGACACGACAGAATGTCCTCAGAATACAGTAGTCCAGTAAAACCCCAATTTATGTTAAACATTTCTGTCCTTGAAGATGATAGGATAATGAACAATATTTAGAGATGCCAATTCGCTGAATTTAGGGCTTGGATACAAACAGTAAAATTCTGGTACAGGGACGATAACGTTAACTTAATAACCATGGGATTTGTTGACCAGTGTACGAAAGCTAATTCTGTGGGAGCACGAAGATGTGTGGCTACTCGAAGGATTAATTAATACGAATGCCGAATCTCCTTTAATTCAAATTTTAATATGTCCTCGAGCGTCATGAGAGCAGCACACTTTATGGGATCGTTCGTGGTTTTCGAGTAAAACCATGCCACTCCTCATAATTACTTCCTTAATGTGTCGCTGTTTTTAAAAAATTGGAGGTCGCTCAATTTCCAAGAAGTTGCAAGCTAGCATTGCTTTTCAAAATCAAGCTCTCAATTTCAAGAAATTGTAATTACGGGTTGTAGTTGAGCGGATGAATAATCCGCTTACATGAAACTGACCCTATTCAGCATTAAATGTTTAATATATAGTATAATATTATAAGATTATAAGATTATAATATAATAATAATAATAATATAATAATAATAATAATAATAATAATAATAATATAATATAATAATATAATAATATTATAAGATTATAAGATAATAATATCTCTTTATGCTGGAGTCGACAACGTCCGTGTTAATGTTGCGTCTATTTAGTTTAAGTCAATCATTGATAACAAACCCCATCTCGTTTTGTCTATCTTTCGACGGAAACACGTTTTTACGGCCAGAATGATAGCTCCACCCTTCACAAACACCGAACACGCAAGGTTACCCCACAAAAAAGAGATTGACAGGCCTAGTTTAAATGTAACACTGTGCGCAGATTTTTTGTCAAGCAACTCATACATTTAATCATTAAATATTTCGGAGTTAAAACACTATCCAAGGTAACTAACGCAGGATTTGCTTGCCAATAACAGACTTCTCCGTGCAGTAACTTTCCGAAAGTACCTTTGACACCCAAAAATAATTAATGTTTGAAATATCCACCTAGCCTATGTAATTGTCCAAAATAAACTCCATTTCTTGCGGCGAACGCAGGCGGAATGCAACAGTCAGAAACCATCCCTCGTAAGACACTTTCTATCTGCCTGGAATCCTTTAATCCCGAAGTATTGCAAACCTGAAAAACTTTGGACTCATTTTCGGTACCTTGGTGTGTATTCTTTAAACTGTTTTTCAAAGTGTGCTAACCATATTATGCGCAGGCAGTATTAGGAAATTTTAAAAGTATTAACGTTTTTGCGTTCCCTTTCAAACAATTTCTAATTAAAGGTGGTTTGAGCTAGGTACATTCGTAATAACCATCATTCATGATAACCGATATTTCTGCCTCGTGTAAACTGTAATACTGACATACATTTCCTTACATCAAACTTTATATTTGGAAAAGAGCTAAGTTTATTACTTTAATATTGTATAGGTGTTTGCTTGCACTTACGCACTCCGAGTCTTCCCATAGTACTTAGGAAAATGAATTATGTCTTTGTAATTTTAAAAAATCAATAAATGTCTT
Source organism: Schistocephalus solidus (assembly GCA_017591395.1). NCBI lineage: Eukaryota > Metazoa > Platyhelminthes > Cestoda > Diphyllobothriidea > Diphyllobothriidae > Schistocephalus > Schistocephalus solidus. The sequence continues at coordinate 191,109 of WEDG01001616.1, forward strand.
TAAAATAACTAATCATGCCTTGGTTACATTTAAACGTAGTTAAGGTTGACCTAAGCTTCAAAAGAGACAAATCAATTTAAGCAAAGCAAATTCCCGAAATATTCTATGACAGAAAGCTCTTCGTTACTTTTGGTGAGCTTCTAACATGGCGCCCAATTTTTAAACGATTCAGTCGCTGTGAATTTAGGAGGAAATTGCACATGGTAAAAGTGATACCCCCGCATTACAGCGTGCCTTAATACTTGACTCCAATTCTATCCCTTACCCTAAATAAACTTAAAACCAGCCTTTCTTTTAACCCTTCCTCTGTGAAATTTACCGCAGGGCTTCCTGTAATACATTGGGAACCTATGCACGTTACCTGTGGCCGAATATCTTATAAAATAAGGTTGGGTTCTCTGTATTTTGAGCCGTAAGACTTACTAGCACCAGATCCTAGCGCAAGTCAAACAAACGCTATAAAGAATATTACCGGATGCACGTAAAACAGCCATAATAAAAGGATTTGAACAAGTTTTATTAAGTAACCAAGGGTTTGTTATCGGCTTCTAACTCAAAAAGGCTGTAATATGGGATATCATCAGCAGAAGTAAGATGGAAATGCTTAAAGCGAGAGAAATGTTGAGTATGGAAAACTAATCAAGGGGCCAAAAGGTCCCCTGTCAAACATGAAACCCAGCACTTAATAAGAAGTTGACGGCAAATTGCGTTTTCATGACTCATTACTTTCTGCTCATTTGCACTGGTTTATGTAAGTTGGTGACGTTCATGACTTACATACAAGGATATGTAAACTCGTCTACCCCTGTTATTAACGCGTTACGATTTTCTGAGCAATAACATTACTTACAACTATCATAACTTCGTTGTCTATGAACAGCGTATGAGTAGACTACACATTGCTACATTTCCTTTTTAAACACCTTAAATGTTTTGAGGGAATCTAATGAACGAAGGCACTTTAAAACCACATATCCGTGCCGAGCATTTGCACTGTAAAGAAACGTGCGTATGAAGTCGTTCTTTATAGTCCCCATAGTGTGCGCATGTTTATTCTTAGCGACACCTCGAAACATCCCGAGTACGCCGGTGAAAATGCACGATTTGTGTTAAATTATCTGATGTGTTATCAAAACCGAGAGAATGACAGACAAGTTACGCAAAATGTATGCGAAACTTGTCAAAATATTTTTCAGTGTCCGCGATTTCGTACATAGAGCTGTACGTGAATTGACTTTCAAATTAAGGCAACATCTGTGGCACGTACTTTGTGGACTGTGTGTTATCGTTGAAAACGATTGCCTCCTGTGATATCCTTCCTCGAAAAGTTTGTTACTTGCCATTGGGTTAACTGATGCGGTCTGAACACTAAAGGAGCGAAAACAAGTAAACTATATCGGCCAACCCACGTATCCACTTAGCAACATTCATCACCATCGGCGAGTCTATCATCTATGGTTATAATATAGATGAACTTCATAGAATCTCAAAAATAAAAGCCAGCGAACGCGGTATTTTACGTTACTTCGGCGAATTCATAAAAAGATAGTAAATATTTTGCATTTTTGCCAGAAAACGGTTTATTTTGATGCCTTAACGTACATGCGTAAGTACAGGCTTCGGTGGAAAAGGTTCACGCAACTAGAAACCGTTTATTGCTCATTCGTGAAGTTCCACTCACGCTGGGTGTTCTGTTGCTCAGCCTGGTTATTATGCATTCGATAGGTTTGATCCGATCAAAGTTTCGCTCATATTTTATTAGCTTGCTCCGTTATTCTAAAAGCAAATTTCTGACTTTGAAGCCAAACGACGCTAACGGTTACCGTGCTTTCATAAACACGTTGATCTGAATTATGCTTAATGCATTTGGAATGAGGCTGGAGAGAAGAGCAGCCTATTAACCTTTTATTTTTTGTATTGTTGTTCGTCCTGTAAGCAAAGGAAAGATTAGGGTATGTGTCTGCATTAATTGTACTTTTGGGAATCGTTAATAACCTACTGTTTTTTCGTATGTGATTGTGTCCGCCCATTTTTCCAACCAGCCATTTAATTCAGATCTGTTCGTCTTTTTGCTAAAAAGTAGCAATATTCTATTCATAGTGGATACAAAATGTTCTGCAACGCTTTGATTTTTAGCTACGGTCCTTTACAGCCATCTGGGTTTCATCAGTTTTACTGCTCAGCACATGAAAAAATCATGTCAGTGTCAATTTTTCGCTTTTTGAAATCATATTTGCTCGTGGTAATAAAAGATCCCGGTCGCATTTTTAAGACGCACCTGAACGTTATTCATTAGTCCGCGGTATTTATTAAAATGCATTCATGGTAGGCTTGATCTAAGTAAACTTGATATTATGTCAACTTTCTGTTATCTTATTCCGTTGATATGAGCATTCGAACTTCAGACGGTGGTATATCCGCGGTTTAATCCTATGTCACATAATTTTGTTTACGTAAGGCCTATGGTTTCCCTGGTGGCTGATATTAATGGACGATTGAAAAATAGGCATAAGCAGGTGTTGTTAATTATTGCTCGACTTTTGATATAAAACGTGTTTTTTCGTGTCAAAATGCCGGTTTTTATTGCCCGGCGTTTTGGACAGTCATGCATGTAAGCTAAATGGACATATTAGAACGCTTCGTGATTGGATAGGAAATTACAAAAACGACAGTTCTTCATGTTACAACGGCTTCCATGACGCGTCTAAATTCGTTGAAAACAAACCTGCGCCTTCAATTGCTTTTTCGATTTCAAATGTAAAAATGTTTAAGAGTCCAATTTATTGTAGAAATATGCTCATGGACTACACGCACTTATTTATTAGGCTCTCCTTACTTACCAAACAATATAAGTTACTTTCAGAAACAAGCATCCGCAAATATCTACATAAACGGTGCGTCAACTACATTATTTGGATTTTTGCCCACAAACATGTATTTATTTTCATCATACGTTCCAAGGCTTGGTATGTTTTTTGCTTAAAGTATGCAAGTTCAATTTATTGCATTCGCTCTTTAAAAATACCAAGTTTACATTTTTAATGTTAAAGTAACATAATAAAATACTTTTTTCAATACCTTGGAGGTATTTCACAGTTGCAACTGATGAAGACTACCATAAAAATTCCTGACTGAAATTCTGCATACACTCGTTGTTAGTTAACTTAAACTGAAATGAATAATATTCAGTTGTAAAATGTATGTATTTACTCCCATAAAGTAGAGGATTGCATGCGCTTTGAACCTGCTTTGAACCACAATATGCTAAAGCAAAACGCATAAAAGTCACCATTGTGTCATATTCGGCGTTAGAATCATGACTGCTTAATTAACTTACTAAATATCTCAAAGTAAATCGCGTAATCTTAAAAGACTCTGAAAAGGCCTCCCTTAGTAAAATGCTTAGCGAACCAATGTGGCATGTTTCTCGAAAATAAGAGCGACTCGGTGCAATGAACTGCGTTTGAAAGGCATGTCGAAGTAGAATTGTTTTTATATGAAATAATAATTAAGAATGTAAGAATTTGTATCCAATATTGTATAGTAAATTGGCTATCGTTCCCAAAAAGCAAGAAATAAACTAGGATTATCGCAAGCTTTATGGGTTGAAGTCGGAAATAGAGCTATGAAATACGGAATTAAAAGAAAACCTGTGAGTAAGTCATTAATCAAATCCAGAATGCAAACGCGTAGGCTGTTTAAGAAACAAAAACGACGTAGTACGATAATTATGCATTACTTTGATCACGAAAGCGGAAGTCAAATTTCCTGAAACGCTGTTCAGTTAATAAATCTAGACACGCCTTCTTTAATTGACTCAAAGATCTACCGACTGAACGGTACACCACACGGCCAGCATAAGGGTACTTCTAAACCACAGCCATGTAGCTTATTAAAGTTCATGAAAAACAAAAAATCACTACCGTCAGAGTCTGTTATTAAAACCATTCTGAAGATGCCTCATATTTTTTATAAACGCCCCAAAATGCTCAGTGACAATAGAAATGTCCAACGTACTTTCAAAATTGCTGGACATCATACTGTTTCATGTATCACAAAATACTGTAGTTGAAACGATAGGCATTTCAATTGCAGTTCCCAAATACTTTGTGGGTAGGACAAATCCTTAAAATTCTGTGCAAAATTAAAATAACCCCGATAGCACTCAATCGACGGTGTTCCAAAATAAATACAATTATATTCTACAAAACAATATTTTACTAATTTTGTTCAGTTGCGGTCTATTTTTATGGAAAGGAAAGTATAATTTACACATAAGACCGCAAGCAAATGGAAAAATTGCCTAAATAAGTTGAAAAGGATTTCGTTGTTCCTGTAAAATACCTTTTTTCAGGCAGGCTTTAAAGATAGGCATTTTTTCAAACTTAGTCTTCTTTTTTGCCACAACACTTTCTTTATGTTGCATTCTCGGGTCATTTTCTGTGAGCATATTTTTCCTTTCTTTTATGCAAGGTCTTAATAGTTGCTAAGATTTTGAGCACGCATGGAAGATGCAGGGAGACCTCTTTACTCAAATGAGCGTAAACGTATTTCAAACATATCGAAATTTCAAGTTTTTCAAAAACTATTCATTTCCAACCATAAGCTATTTTAAGCCGCAAAATTGCAAAAAAGGCTACGATTGCGACTAATAAATATCCTCTAGAATGTTCAAATCCCTGAAAAAATAATGGAATTAACGACTAAAACATTATATTGCTAGAGTTATAGCGCTTTCGTGCGGATCAGTAGAAAATCCCCACTCTGAAGGTAATATCTGATAACGGAGGAAATGCCTTAACATCTTTTTGTCCTATTCACTTGTTTTAAGATCCATTTTGTGCCCTTCAGAGGGGTTTGAGAAGTTCTATCACACATACTGAAAAAACTGTTTTTGAAAAAGACAAATTGATAATTTACTATTTTTTACTATTCACTCTTCACTTTGCGCACATTGTATGGATGAATATTTAAGTACCATCTTTTTCACCTATATCCTCTTAAGTGATTACAACAAACAAACTTTATAATTTAAATGTGTATGGTAGAAACGTTTTTAAATGTTTTTTTTAAAAGATGAACAGATTTTGGCACAAAACATGGGCTGTGGCAGAATTTAACTTCGTGTTTTAAAATATAACCATAATAAAACTTGCGATGCAAGAGCGGGGCCTCAAGGCATTTAAAAATTTATGCAGATTTAATTGGGAATTCAGAAACTTGTATTTCGTATTTGGCTTATAAAAAGTTATTTCACCTTTGGCTTCTAATGAGTATACTTCACTGGGGGATTTTAAATAACATTAAAACCATATAAATTTAGAACCACAAGTTCTTATGTTTTTAAGCAAATTGTTTTGTTTGGTTTTACAAGTACTTTGAGGTACGCACATTGTATTATTTAACACTGCTTAACACCGTTCACAGTACTTTGATTGAGTGAATTTGACGATGTCTCTGTGCCATAATAAAATCTAAGTAATCGTGGTATTCAGTTTTCCCAAAGGAATATCAAAGGCATCTTGGCGTATATTTTATTTTTCCTCAGAAGATGTCAGTTGAAAAAAATCGATCACGAGTCATTTCTATGTCTTAGAAACGTAGTCAATTATGGAATAAATGCTATCTCCTGTTATAAGATTCTCAGCCCAACCCAATTAGCATGATACATGGCAAATGCAGTCGGAATTTAATTTCCTTTAATTATTGAGTCTAGTTTTGAAAATGGTTCTACCCTCCTTAAAGTAATACTGCATGATACATTTTTAAAATGCTAGATTTTGTAACCTGCGATCCCCTTCTGGGGCACTTGAGTTTGCAATAAACTACTGAAAAAATTTAAGTAAACATTTTCTGAACTATTCACAACAGCTTCAGTGAATCGTTTATAGTAACAGCAAACTAGCAAATTCAACAGAGACCTTGAAGTCAGCTATATGTTTGAAAGGGCACTTGTTTAAATATACCTAAAGATTACGGAAGGAAATGAACAAAACATTTTAGAAAAATGCAATACTGCCTACGGAAGTTGTCAGTAAATCTACCAAAAAGTATAAAAACTGATTCAACGTGTTCAAGTTCGTTAATAGGACCATATTGATTGAAGGTTAGTCTTGTTTCTGTCTAGGAATTGACCTAGACCAGCACTTCAAATCATCATAATAGATTATTTTATGGAAATTTGCACAACCAAATGGACATGTCATTTTATATTATATGCATACGTAAACAATTTTATTCTTATCTATAGAAAAGTATGGAAATAGCATTTTTTGATAGTGGCATATTCGTGTTGTGGTAACTCTGGCATATTCGAGTTGCGGTAACTCTGGCTTGGCTGATGAACAAATATCTTTTAGTCAAATAAGCTGCAAAACTGCATGTCTTCCCGTTTGTAAATTGGTTTAAAGTAAATTATGTACAATATCAAAACCTTACCCATAAGGTTTTCCGATTAAAAAGGATTATCCACGTGATGTTTCAATACTGAGTATCGTACAAAGTTAACTCAAGCTGCTTTGGCCATGCCAGGGTTTCGATTTTGAATTAGTTTTTCTTCTAGCTTCTACGGAAACCATATTTGTTAAAAATGAATACTTCGAAAACATCAATGTCGTTTCACCGCTTTTTATGCCCTTATGTTGAAAATATGCGCACCAAAATATTCTTACAATAATGTTGAGGTGCATTTTATCAGATTTTATTTTTACAAAAAATGCCTTAGAAGGTTTTAGGAAAGTTTGCAGATAACGATATAGTTTAAGAGCATGCTATGTCCGTTAATGCAGAATTTTGCCTGTTCATTTAGCAATGCTGCTTACGAAGTACGTAACATGGTTCATATTCCTTGCTAAATGTAGTGAGCTCTCGTTGGTAACTTCATAATAGCTAAATGACCGCATGCTTCTCCTTACAGGGAGTTTAAATAGCACAAAAATCCAGTTAAAAAACCAAATTTGTAATCCTTTCTAATCGAAAATGCATTTGAAAATGTATGTTTAAATTTCATTGGATAGGCCCATTACTATATACACGTATGTTCAAATGACAGAAGAGAAGAGAAGGACTGGCAGGTGATCTCTGAGCCCAATTACGTATTCTTCTGGCGTGTCAAACAGTCATGCGAGTCCATTGCCACTGACTGTGGGAAGCTGTAGCTCAGAGTATATTTTACTCACATTTGCAAATAACTATATATAGTGCAGCAGTTGAGAAACAGTTTCAGGTCAGCGTCTGACAAATAGATATCTTAGTTGATCGACTCATCAGTCAAATTCCGCGCCTTGTATGGTTGACGGCTTATCTGACTGGGCTAAGATGCTTACGCACGTTTACCGGTTTCAACAAAAGGCTTGGCCATGTTAAATCCCACGTCTGCGGTTGCACACCATTTAGACCTCAGCAGCCAAGCAATTAGCGGACAAGGAAAATAGATATCAATTTAAATCATTATGGTATATCCATAGGCAGTAGACGAACATTAAAATCTTCAGATCGAAAGCCTTATCTATTTCAAAGCGATTATTTTGCTCAAAGTGAAGTGATATACCAATGCCACAGAGCCTCTATTGGAATAGTATTTTCTTGAATGGAAGATTATTAAGATTTGAAAATTCAGACATGTTCAGAAAGACATAAAAATGGCAATACATTCATATTTCCACTAGGCCTGTCTGTCTTATATTTTTAAATGTTAAACAGGACAGATAGTCATAGAGATCCTTGTAACTGACCATTTACGTTATTTGATCTGTATATGAAGTTTAATGTTAACAGCGATTGTGGAAATGTGAGTTCCTCGTTATAACCCATATAAGGTTCACGTAATTTGCGAACGAAGTGCTGTAACTAATCCTCTGTGAAAATGACAGCATGGTTTCATCAAAGACCACATGAAGCTCGTTATTTGAGACAGAAGACGAATTCTTTGGCTTACCCTAGGAAACGTGTATGGTTTACCACTGCAAGACAATGGTCGGTACAAATCGATTCAAAAAGTAATATTATGACTCATATTGTTTTTAGTAATTACCATTTCGATACCCGATGGCAAATTTAATGCTCTCTGTATAGCTGTGAGGTCGCACATTTGCAGTCAGCACACCCAAAAAATATGCGTACGACCAGTACCCATGAAGAATTTCCGTAGGCGTCGAACTTAATTTTTCAAAGGAACCGTGACAAGGATATCCTTTGCATGAAGTCAACTCATTCGTGTTCTTTGCACGTGTGTGCTCGTTAGTGGACAAAATATGGTTGTTGGCTAATGGATTGCATCCAAACCCATCGACATCCTCCACGCTCATAGCGATGGAAGGCTTTCTTTGTGTCAGGCACAGCGAAGCTAGTCTGTGATGGCGGGGGGACGGGTTGGGAGGAGGTGAGGGTCCGCTGTTCACCAGATTGGAAGGGGGCTTCGCCCGAGGTTTGCCGCAGGTGTTGGATCGCGAGGGTGGATTTTGATGTTGGAGCGCAAATTTGTTTCTCTTCTCAGCCGAGCGTGACGGTCGCGCATGTTATTCGCTTCAGGAGACCGACGGTGGTAGCTATAAATCAACGCATTCCAGTATGCTATTTGAGTGAAAACAAATCTGAGAGGAGACACGCGGCTTGTTTTTTTGGCTTGAGGCGTCGGCTTTGTTTCTAGAGGATCAGTGCGTCAGCCAAGTTCACCGAGCACGGGCTAAATTCGGACGGTTCTTCCAGCTAAATTGCAGAGACATGCATGGCGTAAATCTGCGTCACGCACATGCCAGTGCCAAAGATATACGAAGCCATAATTTTTTTTGAAAATGACATGAAATGATGCACACGTTTGAAGTTTTAGGAAATGTATTAAAAATGGCGCAAAAGAGGTACACAGTAGGATGTATTTGCCACCAGAGGGAACCAAGGCTGGAGAGCATTTCAGAATTAACTCTTCTCCTGTCCCCTAGATGCGATCCAAAGTATAAGGACAAAGAGCCCTGGAAAATATTTCCGTGACATGAATGTGGTACCCGCTCATTCATTTAATCATTGAGTTCAATCTAGGCTCTTCGCAGTCAGATTTGGACAAAAGTATGCCGAAAAAGGTCTGGGGCGTGGAATAATTCACCCTGCCACATTTTTGGCTCCAGCCTTACCCCTTTTCGAAGACATCTGGATAACAGAATGCGGTTATTTGTGATATCAGTCAACAATCATGTTAAATGAAAACCGTTCTGTTTAAAGAAAACACTAAATTATCGGGTAATGTTTCAAAAATAGCTAAAATACCCAACAGGATAGCGTGCGATAGAAGTACAATATTCCTGAATTGATTCAAACATCTTTTCTACCTTCAGAAACATGCCCCCCTTCTAAATACGTTCGCCTATATCTGGAAGCTACTTTATTTGAAATGACCCGGTGGTTCTGAATGCTGGCAACCTGTCTGAGTCTCAGCCCAAAAAATAACGCTGCTTTTCACCAAATCATGGTTCTCTTTGTTTTGGCCTACAGCTCAACACTATCGTCAGCAATTTGTTCATTTAACCGCAAAAAAGTAAAATCCTTAATATTTATTGGACAAAAGACGGTACATATCGGAGTACCTATTTATGATTTCTTTAATAATATGTCCACTTGAAGGATGCGAAATCCTGTTTCCAATTTCCAGGATCACAAACCATTTTCTTACGCCTAGTTTTTGAAAAGTACTTTCCTATACTTGCGTTATAGTAACGATGGAATTGCTCTCGTGAGGTTTGTGTCAGGGGTCTAGAAGGAAATTTGAAGGAAGCTATTTTGTTTCCGTATCGTGTCGGATTGTTTACTAATAGTCGTATGTGCCTCTAAGTACTTACCATCGCAGCACGGGACTCTGTCTCAGAGGTGGAGCCTTGGGGATAAACTCAGGAAACTGTTGTTCGGCAGTCGCCTTGTCGTTGGTGGATATTCTTTAAACAAATTAATAGCTTAAGCACACTGACTGCATGTTGTGTGCATACTTTATGACGATAATCGGACTTTCTCTCGAAAGTATTTTCTATTAGTTAATAAGGCCATATAACCGGCTTATAGCAATTAGAAGCAGAGCTAACGAGTTCCCTCTCAGGCTGGGTTCAACCACCCATAGCTACGTTGTTAGTTAATACGTTTGTAAATTAGGGGCGTCATGAGCACAAAATAAGCTATGCGCTAGCGCAAGTGGTTAAGTTCCAAATGATTGGACCTCTATTAATTGACCCGCAGACTACTCCAAGTCCATGAATTAATTTCCGATAAAACAAAGGGGGTAAAAAATATATACTGCTACAATAAAGGACCGGCTTATCAATCCAAGTCCTCGCACTTGTGTCTTGCAGAAGCACCAGCTTAAGGAAACACTTGTCCAAGCTTTAACATAATACCTCTGCCGATAAAATGGTGAGTCAAACATTACGTTCATAGTAAATTTGTACTTTCGAACTGATCACTTACAGGTAGTCTTGTCTCGAATGAGTTTGCAGCTCTCCACCTCACCGATGCTAGCAAACAAGCTTCTAATTTCCTCCTGTGTCATGTTCTGAGGAAGGTAATTCACGATGAGGTTGGTGCCTGTATCCTCAGGGATGGTGCTGGGGGTAGGAGGCGCAATTTTTACCTCATTGTCCTTTGTGGACCCATCCAGCTCTGAAGCCTCGCTTAAGCACCTGAAGACGGCAGAATTACAGTCGACAGCCAGGGGTTCGTCTGTGGTGGAGACCACAACGTTGTCAGTGCTTTTTGCACTGCAGTCTCCCAGCGCATTTGGTGAACATTCACGGCTTCCGCTGTCCGCCGGCACTATGGGGGGTGATGGAGGACATGACTGAAACGACGGCAGTGAATGCGTCGGTGGAGGTGCCGAGGCCATTTTCATAGGTTCCTTCCCCGCCGGCTGATCTAAACAAGTGGAGGAAACACCACATTCGCTGGTCACAGAATTCTGCATCACCTCCTCCGCATCAGCCTCTTTTGTCGGCAGTTTCCCCTTCTTCTGATCCTTTGCCATTTCCGCTGTTTTGAGTCGAACCTTCTCAACTCCGGTCGTCTTTTTAATTTTAGTACTCCTCGTGGGCGTTGGTCGGCCGGCAGACTCGAGTTCAGCCGTCTGTGACATAGTAGATGCACTGGTCTCGGCTTTTGACGGTGGCTGCGTGGAGTCGGCGTCCTTGATGGTACTGCCGCCGGCGTTACGACCACACTTTGCACGCTCCTTTCGAGCCAGTGATTTTGCAACCGGGGGGTCATGATTCACTGTCCCCCCGGGCGCGCAGGTTTGACCGCTTGCGGTGCACTCGTGCGTAATGGGAACTTCGAAGTCCAGTAGGTCATTTTTTAGTTTCCGATCAGCGGCCGCCGGAATGTGTTCGGAGATGGCCACGAGAACTGAGACAGGTGCAGCAGTTGTACCTATTTCAGCCCCCGCTGATCTCTTGTTCGGGGTTCGAGGCATGAGGATGATGAGGCGGAGGAGAAGGAGGAGGGGGTGGTGGAAGAGGTTGAATGAATCCTGTTGATGAAGTGCGCAGTCTGACTGAGGTAGTAGATTGCCAACTGAAATGGGATGGGAAGGTTGGTTTACACAGAAATAGATGGTAATTTTTGGATGGGTTCGCCATGGCCAACCTCAGGTAGGTTGTTGGTGTTACTGAATTATAACTTGCGTCTTTACCCATGTAAGCGTCATTCAAGGCGAAGTGCAATTCAGATGGGCATTGAACCCTTTTTTCTCCTACATTCAAATGAGAATTTGCTTATATATAGCGAACTGGTCCATCTGTTTCATTAGATGTTGCGATTTATCACTCTTCATTTCTTCTTATTACAATAACGAGGTCATTTTCAATCGCAGCAAGCACCATTTTGAAAGAAGAAAATGTGACGCAAATTTGGTGTCTCATTTAACGACGACCGTTCAAGATGGCGACAAATTGTAGCATTCGGTCACCGTCTGTCATTTGTTATCTTCCGGTGTGATTTTTTTATGTACTCCTCTTTGTACACAATGAACGGAAGTCTTTTTGTTGAAAATTTTGAAATTTCAAAATAAATCGTATCTCTCTATCTTGTAAGGAATTATAACAAAACTATCCAGAGGGGTTTATCAAAATTTGCTGACGCGAAAGTGTTATAGTGATAGGATTGATGGTGTGAAAGTGGTGTACGTGAGGCCTATTTAAGACAAAGACGGGCAACACCTAAGTGATCAGTGTTCACTCATTTGCCCTCAATCTGCAGACCCACACTGAGTTGAATGAGGCATTAAACACAATTTACATATCTATTGCGAATAATTCTCTACTTTGAGCCGGAAACACATTACCAGTCAACTAAAATCCAGCTTATGAAAATTCATATGTGACATCGATCACAAATAGTGAACAGAAACTTCACCTTATCTCAGAGTTGCAAACCATTATCACAGTGCCAACAGGTCTGACAACGTTTTTCCAAAAAAACATATTTTATGTTCTTGCAAATCAGCGCATATATATATAACAATGGTAGTAGGGCGCTCACCGATCGGTTACAGGACTCACTCGTGCCGTTGTGCCTTGGGGCTCACTCTCAAGCCCCGCTAGCAGCCGTAAGGCAGCTAAGTATAAAGGCAGAATAACATGACCGACAAAGACAAGGGAGACTGGAATGGCCATTTCTGGCTTATAAGCCGTCAGCAGCCAGCCATATTCCACACCAGGCGCTGCGCCGCTTGAGCCTCGAACTCGAGACCTTGTTGGGCAGAAGTCCAACGCTCTACCCACTGCGCCACGAGCTCGTTGTCTTGCCGGTTTCGATCGGGAAATTAACAATGGTAGTAGGGCGCTCATCTATATACTTAGCTGCTATACGGCTGCTGGCGGGGCTTGAAAGTTAGCCACAAGGCACAACGGGACGAGTGAGTCCTGTAACCGATCGGTGAGCGCCCTACTACAATTACGACTATTCCCGATCGAAACCGGCAAGACAACGAGCTCGTGGCGCAGTAGGTAGAGCGTTGAACTTCTGCCCAACAAGGTCGCGAGTTCGAGGCTCAGGCGCCGCAGAACCTGGGGTTGGGTTTGGCAGGCTGATGACGGATAAAAAGCCAGAAATGGCCATTCCAGTTTCTCTTGTCTTTGTCTGTCATGTTATTCTGCCTACATACTTAGCTGCTATACGGCTGCTGGCGGGGCTTGAGAGTAAGCCCCAAGGCACAACGGGACGAGTGAGTCCTGTAACCGATCGGTGAGTGCCCTACTATCATTGTTAATATTCCCGATCGAAACCGGCAAGACAACGAAATCGTGGCGCAGTGAGTAGAGAGTTGGACTTCTGACCAACAAGGTGGCGAGCTCGAGGCTCGGGCGCCGCAGCGCCTTGGGTGGGGTATGGCTGGCTGATGACAGCTCATAAGATAGAATTGGCCATTCAAGTCTCCCTTGTCTTTGTCGGTCATGTTATTCTGTATATATATATATATATATAAATATATATATATCGGTAATGACCGTGAAACAGCTGTCTGCGTCTTGCCTGTTGCATTCTTAGCAACATAATTTGTGCTATATATATACATATATATATATATATATATATATATATATATATATATATATATATATATATATATATATATGGTAGTGTGTGGCTCACCGATCTGCTTAAGGAAAATGTATGTTCCGTTGTGTCCCTGGAGCTCAGACTAGAGCCCTCGCAGGCAGTCGCATAGCGAAATGTAGCATATGTTGTAAAAGTGAAACCGACAAAAACAAGGGAGACCGGAATGCCCATTTCTAGCTTTTTAGCCAACATCAGCCAGTCATACCCAATCCCAAGTGTGGCACACCTGGGATTCGAACACGCGACCTTTCGTAATTTAGTCACACGCTCTACCATTGAGCCACGGGCTCGTTGTATTGTTGGTTGCGATCGGGTGTATGATAATATTCTGTTGCTCACCGATCTGCTTAAGGAACATGTATGTTCCGTTGTGCCCTGGAGCTCAGACTAGAGCCCTCGCAGGCAATCGCATAGCGACATGTAGCATATTATGTTAAAGTGGAACCGACAAAGACAAGGGAGACCGAAATGGCCATTTCTGGCTTTTTAGGCGTCATCAGCCAGTCATACCCAATCCCAAGTGTGGCACACCTGGGATTCGAACACGCGACCTTTCGTAATTTAGTCACACGCTCTACCATTGAGCCACGGGCTCGTTGTATTGTTGGTTGCGATCGGGTATATGATAATATTCTGTTGCTCACCGATCTGCTTAAGGAACATGTATGTTCCGTTGTGCCCTGGAGCTCAGACTAGAGCCCTCGCAGGCAGTCGCATAGCGACATGTAGCATATTTAGTTAAAGTGGAACCGACAAAGACAAGGGAGACCGAAATGGCTATTTCTGGCTTTTTAGCCGCCATCAGCCAGTCATACCCAATCCCAAGTGTGGCACACCTGGGATTCGAACCCGCGACCCTTTGGTAATTTAGTCACACGCTCTACCAATGAGCCACGGGCTCGTTGTATTGTCGGTTGCGATCGGGTATATGATAATAGTATGTTGCTCACCGATCTGCTTAAGGAATATGTATATTCCGTTGTGCCCTGGAGCTCAGACTAGAGCCCTCGCAGGCGGTAGCATGGCGACATGTAGCATATGTTGTTAAAGTGGAACCGACAAAGACAAGGGAGACCGCTATGGCCATTTCTGGCTTATTAGCCGTCATCAGCCAGTCATACCCAATCCCAAGTGTGGCACACCTGAGATTCGAACCCTTTAGCAGATCGGTGAGCAACATACTTTCATCATATACCCGATCGCAACCGACAAAACAACGAGCCCGTGGCTTAATGGTAGAGCGTTTAAATCAAATACCGAAAGTCGCGGGTTCGAATCCCAGGTGTGCCACACTTGGGATTAGGTATGACAGGCTGATGACTGCTAAAAGCCAGAAATGGCCTTTCCCGTCTCCCTTGTCTTTGTCGCTATGCGACTGCCTGCGAGGTCTCTAGTCTAAGCTCCAGGGCACAACGGAACATACATGTTCCTTAAGCAGATCAGTGAGCAATATACTATCATATATATACATATATATATATATATATATATATATATATATATATATATATATATAGCGTTTTTGGTTGTCCTAGTAAACCGTAAAAATGCATGTATATGGAGATGTGAAATCCTGTTTGTGCAAAAACACAGATATCAGTGACAATTTACAAATATTCCTGCAATCTAAAATATAAATTATGCTTTGTTATGTTGATAATTAGAATATAGCGTATCCAGTACAGTGCAAGAAGATAATTTTAACAGATGGCTGTGGGACGAACAGCAGTTTCTGGAAAATATCCCAGAAGCCTGTTATTTGTCAAGTAAATGATTGTAGGTGGAGGTGAGCATATTTATATGCACAGCATTAATATGACACTATACTCCATGCTCCTTAACACCATTTGCATGCTTAAACAACTATTTTAAATTTGCACACCCTTTTAGCCATGGACGTAATGTTGAAATTTTTTATGACCTACGCTTTTGTGCTTAAATCTAGGCGTGTCTTTGTATTCATACAGATTGGTGTAGCATACAAGAAGTAAAAATCAAAAGTTTAGTTTCATTTGGGCCGAGTTGAATATTGTGGATTTCCAATTTTACATGAATTAATCATGCAAACTATGTTTTAACTTTTTTGGCAGGTCAGAATGTTCAAGCAGGCTCGCCCATCTATAATCGGAAAATTTCAAGGTTGTGCATAAGTAATGTTATCCCAAATATTTTACCAGGTGAGGCAAATTTTGTTCTTTTTGAGATTGAATGGCACATATAGGGTGAAACAGTGGAATTCAAAGAATGACATCAGTAAATTCTACATCCACTGGAATTCCCACTGTGCAGGAAGATTCTATTCTTAGTGTTGTGCGCAACACTATAGGTAGGACTCTGTCAGGTCAAGGAAGTTACTGCAGTCATTTCCCATCGCAGACCTAGTTCTTCAGTTTACTTTGCATCCTGGAGGTTGAACGTACTGTACAGGTAGGATTATTCTTAAAATCACTTCGACTGGCGCTATTTATTTGGAGCTTTCAAGCACAATGCTTTGGAGCCGAAGACGTGCCGTTTGTAAAACGCAGCTTGTACGAAGATTATATGCAATATACACATGACAGTTGCGCTTGAAAATTATCTTATCACTAGACTGAAAGAAAATGTTATTTTGGGCATCATTTTTACAAGCAGCATTTATTGTGAACCCTTACAGAGGGTCTGAATAAGAAACCAAAGTTATTTGCCCTTTCATAACTTTTGTCACATATCTGCTTCTATACGCCAGACTTCTGAATTCTTAGACTCATTATCACTAATTAATCCTCACCTGTTTATTTTAACCGCTCATAAAGAAAGGACCAAATAGCTTGATGAAGTAAATCAACTGTGAACAGGTTGCTCAGGTGGGTAAATTCTGATGGGGACCTTAGTGGGCCAACAGTATTCACTCTTCAGAAAGTGCATTGACGAATTCCCATTCTTAGGAAGACACCATTCAGGAGTACAACCAAATTACTGAACTTTGACAAGTAGCTTACTGAGCACTTCTCAACAAAGGCGAATTTGCCTTGTTTTAGGGAAGAAGCATACATTTTGAAATGTACGTAGCCATTGGATTTTGCTTGTCATTGACTAAAAACCTAACATAAACTTGAACTACTTAAACACTTTATTTAATATTCTGGGATTAAACGGCAAATATGAAGTTTTTGTGCAGACGACAAATGACGCTGAAAGTTGCTCATTCTTTACTGCCTCTACGTCTTACAGGGTCCTTTCGTTTTCGTCACCATGGACACGCACAGAGATAATAACTTGAACCAACAGTAGTGCCATCTCTGTTAATTTTCATCAAAACTATTTAATTTGTATTTGATAAGCAAATATTGCTTAAGTATGGTTTTTATCGAACTAATCCCACGGCCTAATCCCAATGTATTTTAGTCACGCCAGAATGCTGGGTTTCAAATGAGTTTCTTTCTGGTTGCATTCAGAAAATAACATTTGTTAAGACAATTACTTACTTACTATTAATGTTTCTCATTGCCTTTTATACCTTTAACTACAGGTTATAGAAGATGTTCAAAATATTTGTCTGTATTCATTTGGTAGCAGATTATTTCTTTAACTTTTCTTCCTGAAGAAAAAGTATCCTACGGTTCAACAACACTTTAAGGTCCTTACATGATTTGTTTTCATGCAAGGAAACTCATACATTTCTACGTGGAATAAGCAAGATTTTATGCAGTCATCATAAAACTTGGCAATGGACGTCAATCTTATTGTTTGCTTTTCAAGCAGCATAAATTAATGTGCTGCACTGATGTTTTAGGAATTTACATATATAGGTTTAAAAAAATCTCAGAATTGTAAACGTTAAAAACCGAAAGGAACACTTTCTTTAAGTTAAAAACTTGGAAACGTAATCTGCTGGTAAATGAGGAAAAACAAAATATTTCATCTGTATTTATTATAAAGTATACCTGAATATATAAAGCATCTAAAGCCAAGTATAAATATTCCTTCTCTTTAAGCGATCATGTTGTGCTGAATTTATGTTGTCAGGCCGGTATCCTGAATTGACTGAGATATCCTATTTTAGTCATCTTTTCTACTCGAAAGCACATTACAGAAGTTCGTTTGACATTTCATGGGGTATCACATTTGATGTACTAGCCTCTAAAATCTCTCTATCCTGCTTTTACAGTTTTGTCCTAGTTCATCGTGATATATAATCTATGCCTTTTTGATTGGATCTAATACCCATTGCTGAAGCTATAGCATTTAAGGGATTTTTAAAGTCACAGTAAGTGCGGAATCCTTCCCTCGAACGATGTGTGCAAACTTTATTCATTGTCTCTCAGTTCTATTAGTTCAGTTTATCGTGAATGCATTTATACCTAACGAAAGGTAATATAATAGTGTGAAATGTTGCTTTACCAATGCAAATACTGAATACAGTTTTGCACGTTTTGTTTAGGGCCAAACCCATGCTCAGAAATTTATGCTCCCTTGTGCCGCATGCAGGTACCTATATTGTCCGAAGGAGCTATGTATTTGCATAGCTTGGCAACCACTTCGGCTGCCATCTATCTGACATCCAGTATACTAATATTCGCAAAACTATATGGCTATAATAAAACAATGAATAGTTTTCTAATAAGATACTGACATGGCCAATATGTTCTGTTGGTTTTTATATTTTCTCTTTTTTCTAATAAGTGCGCAACAGCCTATAGCGTTGCGGTTTCAAATCATTTGAACGTTGTGTTTAAAAAAATCCAACTAATTTATGAAGGTGATGTGGCAGTAGATTTTACGGTTTGAAAAGCGTAATTTATGGTGAAATTTCGAATTCTCATGAAGTTTTGTCAGGCTTACGTGCATATTTGTACATTTAGGCTGCACAACGTACAAACTGAAATACGAGGGACAGCGTTCGCTCAAGTCACAATCACATATCCGGCGTCTTCAGGCGATCGACCAGCCTTCAAATGGAGACAAAAATAGCATCTAGTGTGTCTAGAAAACCAAACGTGTTCACTGTGGGGCAAGTCAACAGTTACTGACGGCATACTGACGTACCAGTGCGATTTCGTTTTTGGTTTCTCCCCGTACGCATTAGCAATGACTAACCCCACAAAGTTGTGTGGGGAAACAGCAAACTGTGATGGTCGAGGGAAAGGTAGGTGGAGGCGTATCAATTCAGGATAACTTTCAGGCATAGCCCGTGATATTCCACTTACTTCGAGGTAAGCAATAGAAACTGTTGCGCCAAAATTGTTGCACATTATCCCCTACATTTACTGCCGCATAAACTTACTATGAAATAATAGGAAACATTATGAGGCAGTAAAGAAAAACCTTAAAAGGCATGCAAATATAAGGAGCGTGGTCTCATTATGTCCTCCTGTTCCAGCCGTTAGGTTTTACGCACAAATTAGGCACCACGTTTAGGTGCTGGTAGTGAAAAATCATTGTAGGTAACCCTTATCTTTCTCTGCCATCCACTTTTTTGGAAAAACCGTGAAGGTTGTATGCCAACTACTTCGCCCAATCGCAACACCAATTGACCGGGCAGCTCGAATACTGGACATGAGTGTGTGAAGGGGAAAAGAGATTGAGGTTGACTGGGAACGCATAGTACTAATTATAGCCAAGGTGAGGCACTTGCATCTATCATGGGGCAATATATGTCGTAGGTTGAGAACCGACGGGATCACCCGATGTTCTTTTGCGGACGGCGAGTCAGACTGTATTGGCCTCCTCAAAATGCTGCCTACTTGGAATTCCAATTCAGTCGGTTTCCCAGGCACCAATTTGCTTGTTGTATTAAGTCTTGCTCCCTCGTGCCACTGCGTTCCATACCGCATTTATTTGACTCTGTCCTGACACGAGAACCCACGGGGGTAAAGAAAGCGAGAATACAGTAGATGCAGCGTGTCCACCAGCTCTATAAGCTAATCCCTGCGTAAATCACCTTCCATGGGAGCCCCAGCGCGGTGGGGCATGCAATGGATATCCTAAGAAACAACATCGATTTTTTACTAAATGACTGTCGAAGTAGTTTTCTTTTATATCTATCAGAATTAGCAAACACAGACAAAGAGGTACGTTTCACAAAGTCGCTGATTGTAGTTCTAATAACATACGCATTTAAAATGTGATTTTAGCCGACTTGTGTGGTTCATTGGGCCCACATTTTGAAAAACTTGCTGGTTCCCATTGCACTTAAAACCATGATAACGCATGCAAGGCCTGTGGTTATTCAATGCTTTAATTACCTGAGCTACGAGGCCGCAAACAAGACCACCACCAATTAAGTTAGCCTGATGGCTATCTGGTGGATTCGAGATTGGTTGTTTAGGCAAACTGGTTTGGGTTGTCGGCTTATCACATTAGCATGGGTGGACTCTATAAGTTGAAGAAGGTCGAACGGATAACCTAACTCAATTTTGATTGAACTCAGAGTGTCTGTTCGGCGTATCGTGGCTCAGGTGGCTAGCGCTGGTGCAGGCCCAGATGGGGGAGTTGAACAGAGAGGGAGGCAGATGCAATGCAAGTTGACTCTCATTCTAATCCAGCGTAAGTCAGCATCCCTGCATAACCCCTGCTGTGAAAGCACACTGTATACCTCGTCGGAATCACCGGTCGAACTGCTGCATATGCGTGTTACAGTTAAAACTCATCTTAGGTCGTGACGTTTTCACAGATGGGTCAGATGAAAACACGCCGTAGCTCAAAATCGTTTCCAATGCAAGCAAGCATCTAGAGAAACGAAATAGAACCGGGTGTGTTTTGGAAAGCCAACTGAACAATTATTTGAAACAAACTAAGTAGTGTTGCCAACCAGGATGATTATGGGATAGATTTTATTCTGGCCTACGTGTACCTAATAGCCAAATATTTGTTAAACTGGAACTCAGGAGGGGTTCTATTCTCAC
Organism: Schistocephalus solidus; assembly: GCA_017591395.1. Taxonomy (NCBI): domain Eukaryota; kingdom Metazoa; phylum Platyhelminthes; class Cestoda; order Diphyllobothriidea; family Diphyllobothriidae; genus Schistocephalus; species Schistocephalus solidus. Next base: position 211,580 of record WEDG01001616.1, read on the forward strand.
TGAGCATTTCATTAGAATGATTGAATCCATCAATGCATTCCCTTACGTGTTGGCCACAAACTGGCATACTCAGGTTCACGAAGGAAAAGTCTTCTCTGGACTCTGCTTAGTAAACAAACGGAAAAATATTTAAACGAAAATGCAGCTGTGCATCTAGCATGTTAAGCCTTTCTGCAGACAAAAGAAAAGGACTATCTCCCCTCGTTGATGCAAGTATTGTCGTCTTTTTTGACCACAGAACACGAAGAGGCAAAGTCGTGTTTTTCGTTTTCTGCCCGAAAATGTCTGCATCACGTGCTTGATTCGATCGCAAAGTTCCCCTGAGATTAGAGAAGCAAACTTTGTTTGTTTAGCAATGAGCAAGCCTGGAATTATTACCCCAATGGTTACTTTGATGAATAGGGGCACATTATCACCCTTGAAAGTGAGGAGCATGCGCACCATCTTTTTTGGCACGGATATTTCGGCCAAACTTTCTTGTCTAGGATGGCGATACTGGTCGGTGAAGTTCTCCGAAAACCCGTTTCCAAGAAACTGTATTTATGAGTTTACGTGTAGTCGCGGATTTAAACACATTGGGCGGAAAATAAGGTACCCAAGAGTTCAATCACGAAGCGCTGGGTGGACATTGGCCATGCAGTGGACCAATGACTACATTTCAGGTCATACTTCCAGCGACGACTGGGCGTCTCCTGCGCTTTGCAGAGGCCGCTGCAATACGGAGAAGAAAACCAGAATTGCAAATTGGTTACATGCCAAGTAATTTGCCGCAAAGCGACAAACTCCAGGGTATGCCTATTGAACCCATAGGCAAAACCTCTTGATCCAAGGTAGTACAGTAAGCGTGACACTCTGAACGTGCGAATCCTGTCACGTTGGCTCTTCCACAGAATGCTCTTCAACATTTGGTGAAATTTTAAAAACGTTTGGCAGTTTACAGAAACTAATTGAATCTGTGCAGCTGATGTGTACACGAAAAATCTGTTGAACACTTATACTGCTTTAAAACTAAGAAAGCAATATTTGTGAAAGGTGGCATTGTCCAGACCTTTCAAATGAGGCAGGATGAATCATTTGTCAAGTAGGGCCTATCCTGATGGCATGTAAATTCCCATAAATTCAGTCAAACAACGTACTTTAACTCATGTAAAAGTCAAAGGTGGTATAAATATTTGGACAATTATGTTTTTTTCTAGTAAATTCTATAACGTGTTTGAGTCCAAGGTATGGTAATAAAACAACATTCTACTGTGGATGCCGGATCCCAAGGAACACTGATGGACGTATGCAGGTGCGCTCTCATATAGAAGAGACTAATGCAATCGATACTACAATGCTACTACAATGGAACTAGGTCGCAGGTTGCTTTGTTCAGTGTAGCGGGCAGCTTTCAATATAAACTAATTTTAATGCCATTCAACATTCGAAAACAAGGCAACTGTTCCGAAAGGCGCATATTTTATTATTGTACATAACAAGAAGTAGATATGAGACACTCAACCATACATTCCATATCTCTTTCCTTCTCGTTATAATTTACCGAAAACGGAAGGCTAGGCAGTTCTGTAGTGGTTAGAAATTTTTATCAGCCTTAAGGTTGTTTCATGTGGTTTTAACTTCAGCCAAGTGAAAACTCTGCTTTTTATGTCCACTCAAGGCACGCCGACCGCCAAGAAAGGCGTAATTTCCCAAAAGCATCAGATAACCGACACCAACTATCGAGGCAGAAATCAAAAATTGGAAGCTTTTAGGATCGCCTTTAGCATCTGAGACCAAACTTTAAATAGAAGTCCAGATTTTTGAACCATCTTTGAGGAGCATTTAGAGGAAGTAATTGCCTATATAATCAATCAATATACGATTACGAATTTTTTTATTATTCATCAGGAAATTTAAAACTAGAGCGTCATGCTTAGACGATTATACCGCATAAGACTAGTGGTAGGGTTGTCGTAAGTTGGAATTTATTAGTGTGCAACTGGCAAGCCGTGCCTTTAGACTACACAACTGCATCAGTAATTATCAGTAATCAGTAATTATCAGTAAGTAGGAAGCGTATTTTTTGCAGGATCGATATCATTTGATGGATAACTAGTAGGTTCCGTCGACCGACGGCGCTAATTGCCGTTCATGTGCGATTTTTGCAATTGATGCATCGCGACCGAACCCTTCGTCATCATATTCAAGATCCTTAAAAGACGACTGATCTCATACATTTTGAAGATTTAACGTTGTAACAGGACTTTTTAACTGGAACCCTTTTTCCATGAGAGCCTTCATCAAACTCACAGGCAATTGACTCTTTAAAATGATAACTAACAGAAAGAAACTCATTTAACCCACTTGTGGAAAGCTTGGTGGTCTTGGTGCGATTCGCACTCATGTCATCAAGGGGAAGGCTTTAGTACAGCCAAAACTCTACCAACTGAGTTCCGAGGCCCCACCTGGAGCCAGGAGTTTAATCATATTTGGGTCTAGTTACCCACCCAGCATACTGCAATTTTTTGAATCCACCAATTCTGATGCAGTAGGCTGACTGTCCAAACAGGATTTCCTAGGGAATCAATCTAGAATCAACCAGATGACTACCAGGCACAATTAAATAGGAGAGGATTTTGGCAGATTTGAATTATTCATTTGACCTACTTGAGAAAATCTTGGCGGCCTCGGTGGAATTCGAACTCACGCCAGCAAGGAAAAGGCTTTAGTACAGTCGACGCTCTAGCCAACCGAGCTACCAGGCCCCACCCGGAGCCTAGTTGGGTAAAGTGTTGGCTGTACTTAAGCCTTCCCCTTGCCCGCGTGGGTTCGAATTCCACCGAGGCCACCGAGATTTTCTCAAGTGGGTCAAATGAATTATTAAAATCTGCAAAAATCCCCCACTAGAAAAAGAAATGTACTGGAATCCGTGCTAATAGAACTGGCAGTGCCTTTTGAAATCTTCTGTAGAAAATTCTCTTAACAGTTAACCAGTAAGAAATGACATTTTGCGCAGAGAACTGACTGAAGTTTGCATGCCAAGTGTGCAATTGTAACTAAATTGCGGTTAGGTAATAATTCTTTAAGTGGTTGTGGTGCATTAAACTCTTTATTATCTTTCACGGAACCCATTTTTATCGTGGTGTCTATGAGAATGAGGTATAATCAAGGAGTAAACTGATATGGAAATACCTGTTTTAGAAATTCATCGAACCTATTAGCAATCTGTCTTTCTAGGATAACAAATTAATGTTCAACATAGAATGTGTCATTCAGAAGGCAAATGTTCTTCATAGTACCTGAAAACAGTGATTGATAGATGCTTCTGATAATTAATCTTATTAGTATACGGTATGAAATATCTGCTCACTAAAAGTGTCCGCTAGTTTGCCATTAAGAAACTTGAGATCGCCACTTAGAACCGCGTGGAGGCATCTTTTTAAGTTAAAGGCATATATCTCTTCAAGTGTGATACTTTACAGGTCATATGAGAGTGTGACAGGGTTTCAAATATTTACAAAGATAAAAGGATTTATTTCAAAACATTAAGTGCCATCAAGTATTAATTTTTAATGGGGCACTTGAGTTCATCGTGAGCACGCCAAGTCTCATATATGCGCACTGGCCCAATTTACATCACCAGAAAGAGATCGGTCAAAACGATTTAAGTATAGTTTTACTTACATTGCTTGGCAGAGCAAGCTGTAAAGATGTTGGGGTGACGGCTGATCAATGGGTATGTTTCAAAGCAAATGATGGTTCTTTTTATGAACCTGCTGTCGCGTTTACATGTTAAGGAATTTGTATAGCATGTTACAAGCCTTCTATATTGCAAAACTTGAAGATGTACTCCTCATTAGGGATATTAGCAGCACCTTCGGTTTCACACGTATGTTCAAACGTTGGGTGCGCTCGCATAATATTGATGTCTATGTCCAAACGGTGAATACTCTTTGAGAATCTGTAAACAATAATAACTGAATAAAACATAATCAGAAGAAACTGGAACACTTCACGTGGCTAACAAGACGTCTTTAAAATAGCTGAAGAAGTTGCCGGCACAGAGCACCGAGATAGTAAGCCCAAATGTGCGTATTTCAGTAGGAAGGGTAATTGTGTAGTCTGTATGAGTTGCGCAACGCTTTTAAGAAGTAAGTTGAAATGAACTGAAAACCCTGCTTCATCTTCATCTTATAATTTTCCTATGATTAAATGCAGGAAAGGCTCGACTTTCCATTTATGAATTTTTGTATCTCTCGAGAGTTGATGTGAACTGAGGGTAACGACCAAGACAAAGGGGAAATTACTTTACTACGTAGATGTAAAGATAAGCATTTACAGGAGGCGGTGTGTCTGGCCTGAAGGCATGCCTTGGAAGATGCATTGCCATATGAATAAATAGAAATCGAATTAACCAATTTTGGCCAGTTTTGCATCACAAAGAGGCGTATTATGTGCCAGGCCCAAAGGTTCATCCTAACCAAATGGATCACTTAGGGTGTTACCGTTGAGTGAGGGACTTATTGCGTTCCCCTTAGAACTGGCAATATTGACATTCATAATAATGATGAATATTGCTGACAAAGACAAGGGAGTCTGGAGTGGCCATTTCTGGCTTATTAGCCATCATCAGCCAGTCCTTACCATACCCAGGTGGTGCACTAAGCTAGAATCAAACCCACAACCCGTTGATGAGACTTCTAACGTTATAACCATTGAGTCACGTGTTCATTGTCTTGACGGTTTTAGATCGGGAATATTGACTGCATTCGTTGATGAACGCTTCCTGCTCGCTAAGGGAACTCACTTGTTCCGCTCTGCCTTGAGACTCACTCACGAGGGCTGCCAGCAGCCGCATAGCGTCTAGTAGTAGAAGAAGTGGATGAATATTGCTTTGATCAACGAAAGAATTCGTAGTTATGGCAATTAAAAACCTTTTGGTAGATAACCAATTTTTACTATGCAACCGCCTGTGAATCACCTAGATGAGACCTTTTAGTGTGGACTGGGCAGCCCATATTTCATTAAAATCATGGAGTGGTAGGCGCATGTCTGACGGGCTTTACTACGTAATTAAGCATTCGCCCTTCACTTAAATACGATACCGGCAGTTTAATTTGGTTAACAGAACCAGCTCTCTGGTAATCTTGCTCTACCTTTAAAAACCCTTTGTTGATTCTATGCCAGAATGAGCCATTCCTTCAAGGTAACCTAAAGCAAATTCCGTTATGCGTTTTATCCAGTGTTTTGTGTTGAAGTCGTAGATTGTTTCAAAGACTTGTTTTTTCGACCGACTTAGCACCAAAGTTATGTTCCGTTTTACTACTTCGAAAGCCGTCATCAAGCGTAAAGAAATATGGTTGTATTGCAATTAAAAGTGACAGCTTCTCCAACAATGTATCTGTATTTAAGTTCAGTAGTTAGTATTGCTCATGCTACGGGAATCATCCGACGTAACAATATGTTCCCATTTTACGCAAAATTCAGCCAACCAGAAAATCGGAAATTCAGCAAGCAAACATGTGGCTCTGGAGGCCTGGGTTTATTTAAAATAGAAAGGCGTCAACGAATACTAATTTGATTTAATCGACCCGTACAAAGCTCCATGAAGGTTGCCTCTTTCGTGATAATTTAATTGGCCGTTAGCTTGGCAGCATCCATCCTCTTAGCCCAGCATCACGTACGAGAAACGTTGTTTTTTGGTCAGACAACACCAAGTCCACTTTTAAGCTAATGAATTAAAATAGGTAGAGCCTTGAGGCCTAGCACTACAATGGTAAAAGGTTTAGCCCGGATTTCGATTTCAAAAATTTGAATCAGTGACCATCGTAGTTGATTGCTCAAGCAAGCTTAAGTGGACTGTGAAGTTTCGCCGACCCCCCTAACTGTTCTTTAATTCAAAAACACTGTAACGATAGATTAAAACTGATGGTTCAGAGTCCAGACAATATCTCATCAGCCTTCGTAGGACGTTTAAGTTAAACGTACCGTTTTCCGAACGAAGCAGACCGATGGATACAGAAATCGTATGAAACTTTTGAGACTGATATAAGTAAATGGACAGGATTTAAAGTTCAACTTATGCCCATCTTGGCTCTTGGGACTAAAAAAATATTCTGGTTGCGGAAATTTATTAAACATGCACTATAGCTCATAAAAACAATAGCATAAGATGGGTTCATACACAAAAGATGGAGCTAGTTGTGTATTTTTCTTACCGAGAGGAGTAAGAGAAAAAACTAACTCTGATTTCTTTAGAAGCACGCAACTGTTTAGTTTTACCAAAATGGCATGAAGCGTAAGAACTGGACAATAGGTTATATGTCAGACTATGTTACAAATTTCACGCTTCATAGCTTAAGTAATACGGTATTTACCGGGCGTAACCGGAGCAATCCGTAGTGAAAAAGGACATTCTCTCAAACTACCCACCATAAAATAAATGTGATCTATTTTTTTGGCTAGATTACAAAACCGAAACTTCTCGAAGGCCGCTAAAACATTTCGGTGAGTTAGAAAATCGATATTATCAGTCCTAATTCCGATTCGCAAACCAGGCCTCATGAGCCTGTGTTTAACAAGTATGGGCTCAAGATTTTTCCTGGGACATCATTTATGAACTATTTCTGCTGATGTGTGCGCAGTTCCGTGCCTAAAGGCAGGCAACACTATTGTGCACGAATTCGGTCTTTCTTCTACTTTAGGATTGGTGCCTCGCATATCACGACTTACTATGCGTTAAAGGTAGGTGAGCTTTGAAAAAGTCAAATGTACTCGGGTTTTAGGTCCGATAAATATTAACCTACGCCAACTGTTAAAATCAAATTAGCAGACTTTATCATTTTGTTCATTCGTTTTTCTGCTATCAAGATAATGCTGTAAAGCCTGGATGGGGTGAAGCAGCAGTTCGAAACGTTTTCACGAAAACGCCAAGACAGAAAGATTACACCAGGTGTGGATCTAAGCTTAACGCCCTATACTCCCTTCCAGCCCAATAGCAGGTCAATTTCACTGCCCTGCCGTTCGTACACCTTAGGCCTACGGCCGCAGGCTACGGCTTTTTCCACCTAGGATGACAGCAAGTAAGGATGACTCAACTCCAACTCAAAAATGACTCATTAGCTTGTGGACCGCAATGAAGAGAGTATTTTTAAGAGCCACAAGAGCTACTCCTTTCACGTCCACTGACACATTACATGTATCCTGACAGTTTTTGGCCAGTTTCTGCTCATTTGGTTGACAACTAAATGAGCTCGGGCTCAATCGTTGACGCCTAAGGTGTGTACGTTTTTGTAAATGGAAAGATAAGACGTAAATAGCCGATGCAATTGTGTCTGTGACCTCGTGAACAGTGGACTAAATTAGTCCGAGATATCACAATAGCCAACTAGCAGCATAAAGACATTTGAAAAAAGGCAAATAAGTTTATCCGTAGAAGATGCTGGAGGGTCGGTGGACGTGCGTGGTACGACTCAGGCAAATATCAAAGGTGAAGACTGGTCTTCAATTCCAAGAAAGCGGTGGAAGTAGAAGTGCAAAATTTATGTTTCTGTGGATTTGAAAGCTCATTTCCTTATTCCGTTGCAGACATGGCTAACGGACTTGCATTCAATTGCTAACACGTGGATTTTCTGTTCAGATTGAAATTCCGGTAAGAATAATTGACCATAAGCCGGACCGAAATACCAATTTCATTTGTCAATCACTTATACGACAACGCAGACAAGTGGTGGAAATACGAACCATTTTAATCGTTATGTGCTGTTTACTTTGTGAGATTTTCCTTCCTGAATTAAAATTCAGGAAGGAAAATCGAAACTAAATAGTTGGAAATTCGCAGTTTTGGTAGGGCAACTAAATAATCTTAGGAGGTGCTCCAAATTGAGTTCTGTGTAAAATTTAGCAATATTTATGAACGGCAGCATAATATTTATCGGTAAAATTAGTTATAATTGATGTGACAGGATATTACTCACCTGCGTTAAAATGAAACACTGCATTAAAATGGTATAATATTAAATGCAGTAGCACTTTTAAGAGCAAAAGTCTGTATTGTTTAAAAAGGGGAAAAGATAATCTAGTATGATCCACAAAGAGTGTGCTGGGGCAGATGAACTGGCTGTGGCCAAAATATTACCATTTAACCACTAATGAATACTTTTCAAATAATATTTAGTTGCTCTCATACGAATCATCGTTCATGCAGTCCTGACTTGTTACGACAGACATAAAATATCAAGGATGAACTCCAGTGTTTTCGGGGTTAAATACCTTAATTCGAAAAAGGTTGCAATCTACTTATTAAAGTTTGTGCAATCACGCCTTTCAAAGGCTTAAACATTTATGGCAGAATATTTAATTTTTTCTTGCGGGTGTTAAGCCAGTTTAGGAGTTAAGTTACCTACTGTACCTCATACCTGTAAATCATTAGAATGTCACATGAAGAATTATGAATTCAGGAAATTGTGTTTTTGGAAAGAATGAAATTTGTGTGAGGAAATCACCAATTAGGTCAAGCAAAGAATTGTGAAAAGTCGGTGGGTAAAACGTTGCCTACAGGAAGTATCCAAACGCAAGCACGCTTTCCATTTACCTGTTTAAATAAAATAAGTCATCTTCAAAGTAAAGGAGTGATAAACTATTACTCTCCCTCTGATGGGACGGGAAGAAAGCTACGAGAGCGAGGGAGATAGACTACCCTGCGCGTTGGGATTCTGCGGACATCTTATAATATGATATGATGTATTTCAAATACACCTTAAATGTCGATGCTAACTCATTTCAAAGCACATTACTAGTAACTGAAGGTCTGAGCATTTTATTTCACAAACTTACTTCGACAGGACAGAAAGAAGACATCGTTCTGATGCGAACAACAACAAACCTCTGGCAAATAGACAGCTGGAAGGGAATGACTCGAATCACTGAAAAACCTTAATACCGTAGTTTTGACTTATGCTACTTTAAAACCTAACATTTTTGTTAGTGTTAAACGATGCCGCATTTCAAAAGTTCATTTCCTCCCAGGCTTCCGAAAAAAATTATTCGGGCCTTGTTTCACTTATGTAGGATAATGGATTTCCTAGTTTATGTTGCTAAGAATACCTTTTTATTTCTTTTAAATGTATACATAAATATACATTTGTGTAAAATCTCTGAGATTCAACGCCCATGAAAAGTTTCGCAACACATTCAACTGATTTTCACTCCATCAAAGCAAGCTTTTTACCTAATGTTTGCTCAATGGTCATGCCTTTCAGTTCTGGTCGAGTGAGAAAACCCTCAGATAATTGAATTTTCACGTAAATTTAATTATTGGGGTTTTGGAGAGGAAGTCCAAGCTCTTTTTGCAAAAAAACGAGATTTTTTTCACAAACTGCCCTCTAAAACGCAGTATAATAGTAATTACAGTGCTGTGTGCCCATAAATAAAAAAACATTGGCCAATTACTGATTTCTCTCCAAAAAGACATTTTACCACAAATATTGGCTTAACTGCCTAACGTTGGTGGTTGTACGTGCATTATGATCATGAAACTGGCCTTTTTGCAAGATTTATTAGGTCTTTTACAGGGTTAATTACGTGCTTGGACATTTGAACATTTCAGACAAAAGTACGTGGGTTTAATAAGTCTTAGTCATTCCCAACCTTAACTTACTTTTTCGAGCTCAAAACTGCTGCGACTGTGGCTTTTACTGGTAGTGTAAAGCATAGAAGTAATTGAAACAATTCCATGGCAGTAACTACCTTATTTGGTTCATGTGGACTAACATACAGTCCCCGTTTGCCAGCAGGGCATAAACGAGCTGATGGATGCTTTTCGTTATAGGGCAATTTAGTTGGCACTAAAGACTAGATTCGTTCTACTTTTGTTGTGAGCCTTGCTATGATGGAAGCAGAACAAATTCAGACTTCAAAGAAAAATGTAAACTCTAGTTACTGAATCGATGAAACCAGTCTCCGCAAAACATGTTCCGGTTAACTGCTTTTGTGGTATTCAGAGTTGTTGGATAGCAACCAGCAGCAGAATTTCGATTGCTCAGGCATTGTTTTGTGTTCGCGACGGGTGACTTCAGATATTTCATAGTAATTTCACAAAAAGTGTTGATTGTGGTGTATAATTCGGATTGTGGATATTTTCCTGTACTTTACTGTGGTCTGCAGACACAGAATTAACCATTTTTCTATTAGCATTGTCAGGAACCTAAACAACATGGATTCCTTCCCAGGCCGAATGATAAATGGAGGAGAAAATGAGTTGTCCCAATCGGTTCATTCTGTCCAAATCACATTCAACCGTTAGATTTCGTGCTTATAAATATATATGTTCTACTGCCTTGAGTCCAAAAGCGTAAAACGAATCATAACTTGAAAAGCGCATGTACTATGCTATAGGCTAAGAAGAGGTTTGATCTTTTAGTACAGTATCTTTATGAATAAACATCAAAAATTACGCAATAACTAGGGTCATATATGGAGGTCCAGTACGGTGCCGAATATTTGAATGCTTTCGGTAGTCTATTCGAAGTGGGTGGCTAAGACACTTTGTCTCACATCAATTATAATTTAACCATTGCTGGATGCGCTAAATCAACATTAAACCTCTAATTATTACGTCTACGTTTGCTCAGTTGCTCAGTGACATAAAGTTCAGGAAGTGTTTTATTCAGTAGCTATAACGAAGGCTTTTAGGTAATACATCGTTACCTGATACTACTCGATTTGCATAAAGGTATGATGGGAACATATTTCTTAATCAAATACAGAAGGTCATATGTAGGCTAGATTGTTTTGGAACAACCAACGTCTTTAAACTCCTTGTTAACTACATACGGTTTTAATGTAAACACTTATCACCTTTAGTTGCTTACCCTTGACAATCAAATCCAAAGCAATTAATTCTATCAGGCGCCTTTTTAAGCAGTAGATGGCAACGATATACCCCCGATAATCCTATGATTATAAAATTTAGAAGTAGATAACTTCACAACAGTTTATGCGCTGTTTTATATAACTCTAGTTAAGTAGCTAGATGATTGGAAAAGGAAGGAGTGCGACCCCATCACTGATTTCAAAAGTTACCCAGGCGGAACTTTTCAGTTTTTGTCTGTTGAACTGATGCATAGCCTGGTTGCGTTTTAGCAAGCTTACTATGACCGAAAGAATGCAGCACTTCCCTAGTTCTTTAATACTGAAGCGAAATTCAGTGTTGAGCATACCTGCTACGAAAAGTGCCTCCTAAAGCCTCTGAGAGGGGCTGGTTTCAGTTGTATATTTTTACAGTGAGGTCACTAAAATGGAACTAAATGAAACCGATAATTTAGTCCAGATAGCTTGTCGCAGGTATTTTTATCCTTCACAGCCCCGGCGATCGAAATATCATGCAAAAACGTAAGTCCTAAACAGGAAAATTTTAAGCTTTAAAAGGATTTGGGTGAGTTTGGAGGGGTAAACTGTTTGGAACATTTTTCGGTACTATGTAAACTTCACTTACTTAAACAGGTATGTTGTCAGCGCTTTTCTGTAAAATGCTCAGGGAACTCGCAAATATGCTGTTTTTGCTGCAAGTGTATGATTACAAGTCAGCTTCTGAGAAATTTGTACCTTTGACAGCATGACTGGACTAAGTTTAACCGCTTCTGCTAACTAGACAAAACTTTTCGAAAAATATTACAGCTAAACCGAAACATTTTTAAGCTTTTTTATTAGCGGCTTTCTCCAATTATTTAAACTCATACTGTTTAGAGCTATTTGCTACCAACTTATTAACGCAGATCCGCAGTAACATCTTTTTGTTTTCATGAAAGAATCAGCTGTTGTTTCATTTATCAGCCCGAAGGTTGCTTGCCCCTGCGATATAAACTGTGCACAAATCGAATTAAACATAAGAAATTTGGAATCCTGGGTGTGGCTAAAATAGGCACATTTTTCAAACTGAACCCCGAAAAAGTTAAAACAGTGAAGTATATAATTTTTTATCAGTTCAACTAGCTTAGCGGCGCAAAGTACACGAAAAATAAGCGTTAAACCTTTTTAAAGGACAGAAAATGCCAATTCGATGTCGATGCTGACATATCTAAACAACTGTTACAAACAAGTACATTTTCAAAATTTTCTTAACACTGCACTTGCTGATAACAAGCTATTTATAATACCTACCATTAAAGAGCTTACATTGTTTATATGTTCAAGAAACACATTTAAAAGTAAAATACACCTGAATTCAACAAGTGAGGCCATAAGAAAAGCTTTTTCTTCAGAAAATATTTACCGAAATGTGTCGCGCTGCCTTACTGCACTGTTAAACTAGGGGAAATATAAGGCTTTCTTATTTTTTTCGGGGAACGAAAGGCGTTAATAATCGGCAGAAAGTTAGGTCTATAACGGTATAGGAAAGGTTAATACTGCCTTAAAAGTATGCAAAAAAGCAGTATTCATTCGATTTTCAGTTTTTAAATATACTTGTGGACCTGTCCTGGAGTTGAGAGGGAGTTTTTCATTCTTTAGCAGTGGCCATAAAGTCCATGTTCGTCATTCAACTTTGATTAATTAATCGTTGTGTGACATTTGAAAGTATGATTTAAACAGTCAACTATATAAAAAATTATTTCACTGTTTAAAACCGCGAAGGAGTGCACGTTCAAATTTTTCCAATGTATTTGCAGTCTTCTTGGTTCTTAGGATAGTAACAACAGTATATGATATCAGGTGTGCGAAAATTGTTTGCTTACAAAATCTTTTCTGACAAAACTGGTGTTCTTTTTGTTTGCTAATTGCGGTGATTTTGATCTACTGACTATTCCAGTGAGGCTTGATCTTACTGCTAGTAATTTTCAGTCATCGATCAGGTTAGGAATATTGCACCCTTTGTCTGAACGCTGCATCGTCGCTGCATCCCTAGAGGACATAATTTGCATGTTTTTCATTCTAAAAGGCCTGACATGTGTCATTTCGGTGTAATAATTTTCCAGTTAGCCCAGAAAGACAGTTAGCAGGCCGTAGACAAAATCATTTTGGTATGAATTTGGGGATTCAAATGAAGATAGGAAAGTGCATGAAAGCGCACTGAAAAGTAAGACTTTGATTTCATGAAAACCCGGTTAACAAATATTGAATGAACTGTCTAAATTGTGTCTGAGGTATTCTGAAAAAAATGTATGTTTGATTTAATAAAGGTCGGTTCTAGGCTCTATTTAGATCGTAGAGCATAATTTTAACAAATCGATCCATATAAATTCTGTCAAAAATAAAAGATAAGCTTACTGTACTGGTGAAGCGATGTCGGTAATTCAGGGGCTTATTTCAACCAGATAATATTTACTCAAGGGAAGCGGGATATGGGGTCCTCAGTCATTATGGAAAACATACGTTTTCCTCTTAAGACTAAAGAAACTGTGTCCTAAAAGAAGGTTCGCTTACGTTTTTCCTATGAGGGTCTTTCCAGCGGAGAAACTTAGTGGTTTGCCGATCTGTAATGAGTGATGTTCGTGTGAAATTTCCCGCGTGAGGCATGGGCACTCACGTTCGCGTGTTTAATAATTTTGGTCAGGGCTGATTGGTTGCTCTTCCTCTTTTGCTGATTGGGTGGGCTCGTGTCGTTGTAGGGAACTAAATTCAACTCACCTCGACTTCCAACACGGTCCTTCCCTCCCCCCTACCCCACCGCCCGAAACCTTTTAGTCTGAAGTAAATAAACAGTCGTATCTGGATCTAAACGCTTCAAGCGAGGTGGCCTAGGCAATTTGGCATCTAATTTTTCTGCCAAACGGGTCGTGGAAACTATTTCTTCAGAAAATGATAGATTGCATGAAAAAGGATGGAAGCGCATTTTTTCAACAACTGTGACGTTCATTCTCGTAAATATAGGAAAAGCCTAGAAATGGTTCAACTACTTCACCGTAGAAACCAGTTTTTCCGTACTTTCTGCTGCTCAATATGTGGACGGTGATTTGAAAATGGTTGTACGTTCTGCCATCTTAACTTTTATCATGTCACTATGCACAAAATGAGGATTATTAGATTATATCTTTCTTAAATCTTCGAAAAAACATTGTTCTTATGTCCCCAAAGTAATCATAGTATTACTTGCCAAAATGTTTCCCATGCAGGCAGGCTGGAATGGTAGTTTTGAGGTTATACGTTATTGTCAGTCAGTCCGCACAAATGCTTTTAAAATATTCTTAATTGTTTAGGGGTTAGTAATTGAATCACATTACCATTACGGTAAGCTGCCTAGCCAGAACAGCCTAGAGGAGGAAAATTGTGTGAAAGCGTTGGTTTCATTGGGTGGGTAGTGTAGTTGATGGATTGAAGTTCAAGGACCACTTCCGATTTCAGGAAGCCTGCTCAAATGCATACGGCGCCGTTTTCACACTATTGCCTATTAAGTTCAGCGCTGGAAAGTGTGGATTTGTTGTAAGTGTCAGAGGCTTGCATTGGAGGATAATTTTCCTGCAAGACAACAAGAGCGTTGCTTCCATTCTGCCTGACGAGAGAGCGCCAACTTAAAACACTTTCGCTTTTGTTTTTAACCGGATGACAACCAAATAGCGCGTACAACCCTACCGGTTGCAACAACCCGTGAAATTTACTCCGTTGCTTATGGGGTAAAGACAAGGGAAGCCTGAGCGATAAAAAGGGTAAAATAAAAGGAGAGCTCTACTCATCGCATAAAATTTCCCATTCATTTAGCTATCTCATTCTGATGGTATGGCAACGCCCTTGGTCTTTACAAGTTTAATTAGTTCTAGCATCTTTGAAGTGCATACGAGCGGTCAGGTAAACAAAAGCCCGACTGCTTTAAAGGGATGAAAAAAATGTAAATCTTGCCATATTCTGTTTTACTGCACGCAAGGTTTACCTGCCGTGAAAATTCTGTGGAAATTCTGCTGCATCTAAATGTAGAAAGTTATCAAGCTCTTATCCAGCAAAGGGGTCATTAAACGTGGCAGGCAAGTCATTTTTGTGGAAGTTTCATCAGAATTTGCACTTTCGAAAGGTGAGTTAATGCTTCTTCTGTGACCACTTCGGCAGCAAGGCAACATAAACAGTTCGGTAGAAGACAAACCCTGTTCACGTGTTCCTGTCTGGCCTATTGTTAAAAGTTAGCCTATATGTTAGATCGTTTTTACAATGTCTTCAGCACAATTGTTGTACGAATTACAGTTTTTGAAAATTTAAACCTTTTTGGAATTTCGGATACTATTTGATTTTTGGATAGCTAGAATTATAGAACCTGTTTAAATCTTACCAACAATTGTGCTTGGGCTGATATCTTTTTGAATGTGGCTACTTTGGCAATAATTATTTACTGGATTAAATGTCGAGGTTTTGGTTGTCTATGGACGGCGTACACAGATGTGTTATGCTGACGCGATCTCAAGGGGACTTGCAGCTCAATTCAAGCATATTAGTAACCTTTGGGGCTTGGCTCGTATACGAAGAGAAAGCCTTAGTTAAATTACCGTCATGGTCATTTGTTTACACCCCTGCATAGACGCCAGCACTATCTGGAGACAACTAGCCTTCCGTCCTCTTAGCAGTTTTTGAACAGACTTTTAATAGTCTGCAGCGCAATAGGAATGAACGCCATGGTTACGCGTCCGGTGGGGAGGTACGATTTATGCCCTGTGTGCTTTCCGGACACTTCAGTAGTAATAAATGATCATGAAATTGCACAATTGTACGCCTTTTCTTTGCCAAAGATCATAACGAAGCGGATTATATTCTTCCTTATGGGTGGCCAAAATGCACCTTACTCAAAGGAAATTGAATTTTTCACTTTGTAGGTTGGACAGAAGTCATCCAACGGATGCCAACTTGGGGTGTAAGGGACAATAAACTGTGAGTTTTTAAAGCCTATAGGGGTTTATTTATTTCAAAAACGTGGGTTTTTTATTTTAATTTAGTGTCTGGTTGTGTATATCTGACTTCCTTTCTGTGTCCTAGTGTGCTTACCGACGTTATAGACTGGTGGATGCCTGAGGACCAAAAGACCCAGTTTAGTTTACTCCGTGTGATTTTCAGTCAAATAAACAGAGACGAAGTGAGGGCGTCTAAGATTCGAAACATAATTTCCTTTTTATATACTGATCTCTAAAGTGACAAACCACGAGGCTTAGAGAGTCAAACTCTGTTGGCTGCAAGCAAACGCAGTCAAAAAATCTCGAAATTATCTCTGTGCATCAAAGATGAAAAAATGGACTTCAACTCGATGAAAGTAAACCTATAATGGAAAGTTTTTACCATCTGAATCATTGTTTTAGTTATATGGATGGATTTCTCGCCTGTAAGAGTGATCATTTTAGGCAAAGTTCAATCGCAGTTAATGATCAAAACAAAGAGGATTTCAGATGTAGTAGTTAAGGGGAAGGAAACTCTGGCATTCGGACGAGAATTGCATTTGCTTAGGGCTTCCATTTTTCACTTTGCACTAATCCCTCGAATTTCATGGCGATCAGATTCCGAGAACCCCATGAAAATCAAATTTCCGCGAAGTGAGCGGCAAACTATTCTTATTCATATTTGCGAGCACAACCAACAGAGCAACGGGGCCCTGGTTCAATGGTACAGTGTAAGACTCGATAACCAAAGTTTTCGGGTTTGAATCTCAGGTTATCCACACCTGATATAAGGTATGGCTGGCTGATGACGGCTAAAAAGATCGAAATTGTCATTCCAGTCTCCTTTGTCTTTGTTGGTAATGCATTTCTGTCTATAATATATTAACCTCTTAGTGGCTGCTGGTGGCGAGTCTCGTAACACAAAGAGACGAGTGAGTTCCCTAAACGATCGGTGAGCGCTCACTTACCCCATGTATTCTTTTCAAGCTTAATGTCCATCATCGAAACCTTATTTATTTTTCCAAGACTCTTATAAACACTTCCAATGCTCTTAAACACTGTGCATCCTTTAAATAAACGTACGAAAATAGTAAAAATTTAAAAAATCGCAAAATATCGAAGATTTGTTGAACCCGCGAAGCATCAAATCCCTGAAAACAAACCACAAAAATTGCGAGGGAGTACTGTGTATCATTTTTTGACGTGTTTGGATGGGAATTCGTAGGGTTAAATTGAGAATATTCTTGTTGCTAACTCTCTTTTATGGCGTTGTTTTCAATATCGTATGGAATGCATGAGATTGCATGCATATCTATGAGTACATAGGCTGCTTTTTGCCTGGACCTATAGATATATGAAGCTGACACTGTCAGATAAATTTAGATGTGGCATAGAATAAAGCGGAAAACCTCGAAATTCACTTTGAAATTCAGTGTCCATGCTTAAATTCTGCCTGGGAACTTTTTTTTCCATTGGATAGAATTTGGTATGCCGATAATTGCTTACTGATAAGTATTTTTTATTATAAATTTTAAAGTTACCATACAACAGCTAAAAGACTCGGTGCCAATACTTTTGAATATTACCAACGAAAACAAGAAAGGTTACAGAGAAAATGCAAGAGTAAATCATAGAAAAGCATGCATTCGAACTAGTTAAAATGGTAAACCGTGATGCCAACATAGCTACTTGCTAAAAACCGATGTAGCAGCTACTGCATGACGCAACAATGAGAGGTTCGGCTCTTCGGTGAGTCCCTCAGCGTTCTTTATGCGGTTTCTGATATATGGACTCGTGAGAATAATCGAGGAAATTATTTCTGAAATTATTAAGTGATCCGGACCTGATTTTTTTTCGGTTCTGACCCTAAAAGATCAGGTCTGGAGCACCTGGCTCCTCGGAGACCAGGTGTTTATCCATCCGATTATTTGGCATATATATATATATATATAGATATATGAGAATAAGAGATGGAACTATGTAGTCCTGACGTTTCAAAAATCAAACAGGATTGCATCATGGAGGTAGATATTGTACTGCGCTCACAGTATTTATAGGTGGTAACATTTTCGGCTATCGGGATTACTAGGTTTTTGAATTTGCGTAGAGGGGCTGGTTTGGGGTGAGATTCTCATCATCATGCTGCTTAATGAGCATGGTGGTGTTTCATTCTTGGCGATCATCCTTTGCCTGTTGCACTGAGTCCGTGGTGGACTGGGGGAGGGCTGGTGATTGCTTGTTCTCAATCTGGTCGGGGGCCGGAGTTCGCTGTCTTTGGAGGCGGACCATTGCGCAGACTCTGGACACACGTTCGCCTTCCAGAATGCTGAAATTCTTGGTCGGGGAAGTGACCGCGTGGCAAGGGAAACCATCGAGGCTTGGCACACGGGAACAACCTCCATCAATCGTTGTGTGACGCTTCCTACGGCCTACCAAGCCCTTCGGACGCAGCTCAATGATCGAAAGAACCAAACGTGAATATGGGCCTAACGTGCATCCGAACATGGGTGAGTCCATGGCGGACACGCACGCAATCGCAACACAACCCAGACCCGACGAAGGAACAGTTATCGCCTCGGCCAGCTCAACCACTTATCTGACAGGTGCGAATACACACGGAGGTGCGATCGCAACCAAGATTAACAACCTGGGGCGGCAGCTTCTGTCGATGAGGGTACTGACGACTACTGCCAACGTGCGAACTCCGGCCCCTGATCAGATTGAGAACAAGCAATCACCAGCCCTCCCCCAGTCCACCACGGACTCAGTGCATCAGGCAAAGGATGATCGCCAAGAATGAAACACCACCATGCTCATCAAGCAGCATGATGACTGAGAATCTCCACCCCCAACCCGGCCCCTCCTCTACGCGAATTCAAAAACCTTAGTAATCCCGTATTAGCTGAAATGTTACCACCTATAAATACTGTGAGGCGCGGTACAATATTTACCTCCGACGATGAAATCCTGTTTGATTTTGAAACGTCAGGACAATAAAACCATGGTTCCCGTGATCGCCTCTTCTTCTCATTTATTTCCGGGAACGCGCATCTTCGCTTCTATTAGCAATATATATATATATATGCATATATATATATATGATAGTGTGGGGCTCACCGATCTGCTTAAGGAACATGCATGTTCCGTTGTGCCCTGGAGCTCAGACTAGAGCCCTCGCAGGCGGTCGCATAGCGACGTGTAGCATATGTTGATAAGGTGGAACCGACAAAGACAAGGGAGACCGGAATGGCCATTTCTGGCTTATTAGCCGTCATCAGCCAGTCATACCCAATCCCAAGTGTGGCACACATGGGATTCGAACCCGCGACCTTTGGTATTTGAGTCGAACGCTCTACCATTGAGCCACGGGCTCGTTGTTTTTGTCGGTTGTGATCGGGAATATGATGATAGTGTGGGGCTCACCGATCTGCTTAAGGAACATGCATGTTCCGTTGTGCCCTGGAGCTCAGACTAGAGCCCTCGCAGGCGGTCGCATAGCAACGTGTAGCATATGTTGATAAGGTGGAACCGACAAAAGACAAGGGAGACCGGAATGGCCATTTCTGGCTTATTAGCCGTCATCAGCCAGTGATACCCAATCCCAAGTGTGGCACACCTGGGATTCGAACCCGTGACCTTTGGTATTTGAGTCGAACGCTCTACCATTGAGCCACGGGCTCGTTATTTTGTCGGTTGTGATCGGGAATATGATGATAGTGTGGGGCTCACCGATCTGCTTAAGGAACATGCATGTTCCGTTGTGCCCTGGAGCTCAGGCTAGAGCCCTCGCAGGCGGTCGCATAGCGACGTGTAGCATATGTTGATAAGGTGGAACCGACAAAGACAAGGGAGACCGACATGGCCATTTCTGGCTTATTAGCCGTCATCAGCCAAGTGTGCCACACTTTGGATTGGGTATGACAGTCGAACCCATAAGGACTGTAAGAATAAAAGTTTTTTTAGTTAGGATTGGATGATGCTTGTACTATGGCTATGCATTATTGCTTGTAAGATCGCGTATATATATTTCTATGCAATAATGTGTCATACTAGCAGAATTTTGAGGATGGCTTTCGCTAGTATGTGCTTTGGGTTAAACGGATTCAATGGTGAAAAAAATTTAAGATAAATACTTTGGTTTATTATCCTGAATTCATCACTGCGATCTTTACCCATATTTCATTTGGTTCTCTAAAAACGGTGTCCTCTGTTGACCGTTGTTCCGTCTCACATATACGTATGTTCATCGCTGTTTTATACCTTTGCTTTTGGAAGTCAAAAGGCAGTATTCTTTCTTCAACATCGAAAACTGTGTTGTTTATTTGCTACACGGAGTTATATGGTGGATATAAACACACATACATTTAACTGCATGTTTCTTTTCATTCATTCTTCATGCGTTACTTTATTTTTAAATATGTTTATGCTATATGAAAGGTAAGAGCGAGCATGAAACACTCTTCCGTTACAAAGCAACCTGCTCAAGATGAAATTTAATTTTTGCAATGAAGTTTAAAAAAATGGTTATCAATCAAAACGCAGTCTTTTTAATTCATTAAAGAAAAATAACCTAAACATGTAACAGCTGTATGTTTAAGCAGACAGACATTACTATAGGAAAGTAACTTCTAGGTAAGCGGGCCCACAGTTGATCCATTTAATGCCCTTTCAATAGAGTAAATATCTTATAAGTATGAAAGTACAGAGATGGCAAAGGAAATCATGGAAATAATTCCAATAGAATAGATTGTTAGGACTTGACTTTTCAATAGTTGACCTGAATGTTACGCAACAAAAAATAATAGGAAATTCAACATGAGTTTTCAAATTATTATTTTCACATCAGGACGAAAAACTCATAATACGATAGTATGTGATAATCTTTGATAATAAAATGGATTTATAAGTGCACGCCAGTCGGAACCAAAACTGCTAAGCACTATGTCAGAATTAACCATCAAGTCTTCCCACAAAGATACTATACAACTTTCTACTTGCTCTTCAAATCCTAGATTTGAGAAGACATCAGAGAATTATACTTTCGTATAAGTCCATATCCACTCAAATTCTCGATGATTTTGGTACAGTATGTTTATTCTTAGCAATTCTTCATAAAGAAGGCTCCTGTTTTTATTATGATCGTGTTTTCTTCTTTGCAGTCGTCCTAATTGTTATTAACGACCTGGTAAAGTTTGTATACACAACCGAGTTATAATTGTAAAATGCATTGATATGTTAAGTAAGGCTTTTTAAATATTTCACTTTGCACGGAGTTATGACTTCACTTTGGTCATTTAGAAATAAGTGAAATTAATTCACACATTAGAGAAAATCAAGGGTCGTCACAACTGCTCTGGCGTTAGACATAAAAATATGCACGTGTACGCTGCTGCCTAGACAACTGCTGGCATATTATAGGTTGTATAATTATATTAGCTTAAAACGTATATCAATCAATTAAGGTCAACTCTTGCGGAATAATAAAAAGCATTTGCTTGAGATTACACTTGTAATCGCACGGCAAACTGCGTTACTTAGAAATTGTACTGAATATAATGATGAATTAAAGGTAACCTGCTAACGGCTTTCAGACGTTCTCTCCTTAAAAAACCTCAAAAACATTTAAAAGGTTTTTCGAATATAAAATTTCAAGGAATATTTTTCAAAAATAACCACACCTTTAAAAACATAAAATTAAAATACGAAGGCCATTGCTGTTTAAGTAGTTTACACGGAGCAGAGCTCCTGGGGGTAAAGCCATTCAATATCACATAATTATTTTGTTAAAGCGTAAAGTTTTAAATGAGTACTACGAGCAAATATAAGATTGAGTACGACAATTGTCCAGAGTACCCGTTTTTGGAAAGCCGAAACATACATTTTAAAATAAAAAACTAAGGAAAATTTTTTGATAGGATGATAGAAGAAGCTTGTTTTTTAATGAGTCATCCGATAAAATAAGGGTTCTCTCATTAAAGGATATCATTCTACAGTGACTGCGTTTATAGATAAAAGCCGAAAGAGGTAAACATACATAGGTAAAACAAAAAACACTATTGATATTATAAAAAAACATAAAAATTAAATGTGAGAAACAATTACAACTGGAAAAAAATGTCAGAAAACTGTAAAAAATAACATTTTGGATTTATTTGATATATTCATGAACGCACGGTTTACGAATGACAGTGTCCAACCTTGTTTTCAAATAACCTCTTATCATTTTGTCAATTAACTAAATAGTATAAACAAATCTTTCGACAATTTGAAGGGCATTGAAATTGGATACTCCTTATGTTTTCTCCTATGATCATTTCGGTTCAATATATTTGCTGGATTTCTGTGACCATATTCACACTGCTTATTTCTTATAAGAAAGAGAAGTTTGTCCAAAATTAGGAACAGGGTACGTTTGTAAGTCCGACACTTGAATATACGATCCAGTCCTGGAGAATCTGGACGCAACAGGAATTCGCCTTACTCGAAAGCGTGTGGAGCGGAAGAAAAAAAATTATAAAGAGATCATGGTGTGTTGTTTCATGATAGCTGCCTAAATAACCTAAACCTCTATCCTCTGAGTTTTAGGCAGTTACGCGGGGAATATATTTAAACTCTCCGTAGTGTGCCTAGATTTAACTAAGGCCTCTTCGTGGTGAGGTTTTCCAACTCACAATTACAATTTATCTCCTTTGATTTACGTGTACCCCAACGAATATTGGATATGATAAATTATTTTGCTCCGACTGTGTGGCGGAACCGTGGATTAAGTTGCCCGAGGGGTTTGGAATGTCTCAGTCTATGGAGACTTTTAGCCCTTGGCTTGAGGCAATATGCTGCAGCAAACAAGTTGACTTTTTGACCGTTTAGCTTTAGACAACTAATGTACTATTTTGCTTAAAATTAACTTTAACTTGACGATGTAATTTCTTTATACCATTGTTAAGTCTTCTGGTTTATATGACGAGCAGGGTGCTCAAAGGCGTATGCATTTTTTGCCAAATATACTCAACCGACATAAAAATATAAAGGCAGCGTCATGTTGCGTAATAATAAAAATAAATTTACGAGCAAACGGTGTTCGATTTATGTCTATATATTTGCGATCAGATATGAAAACTGATTTGCAAGCAATGAGCAAAACGTCAAACTTGGTCTAAAAAGAACGAAATGGTGTGATTTGATTAGAAGAAAAGGATAAAATCCCGAAGAAATCCTCCGGCCCAAAGAGGAAGTATGACCACGTATTATCCTAGGTGTACAGTGCAGGCTATAACGTTAGTGTCTGTAAGAAATGGAAATTGAGTCTAGCACTTTCAACCAGTCTTGGTACGGTAAAGGCTTAAGACCGTCGAACAAATTCATTACCCTACGTTGCACCTGTTCAAGGAGCTAAACAGCTTTCTTGATCCACGGTGTCCAGGCTAGTATTCTGTTATCTAAATGCGATATTATGAATACGCCAAAGATTTTTCCGAAGAGATCCATTGCAGCTTACTTTTTGCCTTCTGGGCCGCTTTCTTGCAGTGGTTTGAGGGAATCAATTTCGTGGTTGTCCGTTCCCACTTCTTTTAATGCAGTGCCATTAATAAAATACTGGCCTTTCTGAGAATTTTCGACCATAACTAACCATCAGAACCACACACATGGATAAATTAAACTAAACAAGCCACCTGGTGGCCCAGACAATCAGTTTGTCAACATTCGGTTTTAATACTGTTGCGTCGTTAGCGCAGCTGTCTTTACCCATTCATATACGTCATTCGCAAATATGACAGCTTCACAGATGAAGTCATTGAGACAGTCGTTCGCGTAGGTAAGGAAGAGAAACGTGCCCGAAACAGACCCTTGTGACACACCATATTGCACTTTCACCCATTCCGAGGCAAAGATTACAGAAATGACTCTTTGTACTCCTAAGAACAAGAAACTCTTAATCAATTTCAAATTTTTTCCTCAAATTTTTACCTCCAAAATTTTTTGTAAAAGAAGCCTGTGTGGTACGCTATCCAGATGGCCTTTTAAATGCTTTTTGATCATACGGTCCATTATTTTAGACGCTATGCAAGTTAAACTGCTGCCGTACTACTTCTTAACTGACAGACTTAACTATCAGCGTAGGGTGAAAACAGAGGAATTCAACCTAATTGTCAATATATCGCGTGGGGTCGAAAGAAAGTGATTAATTTAAACATGGAGTAAAAATTCTCTGAACCTTTCCGATTTTGCTGCGGCTGCAGGCATTCATTAGAACAATGGAAGGGCAACAACATTCGAGGTTAGGAAAACAAACATTTTTAAAGACAACTTTATTTCCCGAAGGTAAAAGTATGTGATATGAACTCGCATAACAGCGCAACCTTTGCTGAAATACGATCTGCATGAGGTGATAAAGTATGCTTATTTTTATAACTTTGACCTAGGTCCTTTATTGTGGAGTTGTCTGAGAGTGCGTTATTTTGAAAGATTATGAGGCCAGGAGGCATGGCATGGTCAAAATACATCGAACTGGACTTGGGCGAAAAAAACCCATCTGCCATGTTGAACTGCGTTTACACAAGCATTGTAGATTGAAATTTATTGTTTTAAAGAAAAACTTTGCGGTGTCCTTAGGATATGAATTAATACATAAAAGGTCCCTGAAGACGTTGTGATGTCACCATCGCTGGAAAGCTTTAAAAGGAACCTTGACAGTTTTATGTTCCGCAACGAGCCTGAGCGATGAGGCATTTATCTTAACCCTCGAGAGTCGTGCACCACTTGTCAAATTTTATGACCGCCTTTTGTACCTTGGCAACCCACACGGTTTCTCTGTATACCGCACTTAATTTTACGTTACAAATAGGGTACTCAAAGGCCCATGCCTATTTCCCTCAATAAATTGAATTGAATTGAATTGAATTGTATAAACGAATGTTTGCGAATTTCTGTTTTCTTTTGAAATATCGTTGATGTTCAGTTCAGTTCAGTTCAGCTTATTTGTGGGCACCTTTTAACTCCCTATTTATTGCATGCAGTGGAACTTTGTGAGAAATTTTGAAAAGGGAACATCAAAGATTGCAAGTGAAACCTCCTAAGCTGGACACACAGATGAACTAGTCTGTGGTTCTATAGTATTTGGAGACATTTGCGTGTACCATGGCGCGTAATGCAGTGGGTAACGTAAGCACACGTTTGATACAGAGAAATTTAAATAAGAGTTCTGGTCTGCAGGCAGTGTGATAAATGTCCGCAGGGAATGGCACAGAGAGTGAAACAAATATTTATAAAAAAAGGCGTACTTAAAGGTTTTAAGTAGGATTATTAACAAGAATAGAGTTCATCAGGATTTCAGCGGTCGGAAGGCAACGTTGTGTGTACTGCAATGCTGATCCATTTTCCGTTTAAAAAAATCCACGGATACAGACAAAAATTTCCTCTAGCAATGCATTGAAAACGTTAACCACTCTGTTTGAGAATACGAAATTCCATGTGTCCAGCCTGACGCCAGCTTGAGTGGGTGACCTTGCAGGTTGGTTGTGGTTGCCAGCTCGAAGAAGTCTCCCGGTGATAGGCAGCAATTCTGACCACATATGATGCGGAAATTTTGCGTAAGGTCACGTCGTACTTTTCTGTAACTCAAATAAAAAAGGTCAAAATTAGCTAATCATGTTTTGTAGGGCGAAGGGCTCTGTTTGGTTATGAATTTCATTGCACGCCTTTGAGCCTTTGGTCCTTAGCGGTCGAGGGTCTCCATGTTTGCATGGAAAACTCCAGTTGTTGCGGTCAAAGTTTCAGAAGACCTTTGAGAAGAAGTCTTCATCAAAAAGGAGAACGCGCGGTGTACAAGGTTTACTACTAACAGCACCGACTTAACCACCTTTGAGCAGTGGACCGAGGGTTTGAGTGAATTCGTTATCCGTACACTCAAGGCTTCCTGGGCGTTCACCTCTTGCAGTAGTATACCGTTCAGGCGGTCGATCATACTATTCGGTGATCTGATTCTACCGACTCTTAATGAGTTACGCTTTCCCGTAAAAATGGCATAAGCCAGTCATTCGACCATTGTTCAAGTCGGTTTAAGTGTGTCTTCAAAAGTTCTTCGTTAAATGCATGTTGGATAACACTACATATCTTAATATCATCGGCAAACATGATGACATCACAATTCAGTTCATTGACGCAGTCGTTGATATTTATATAATGTACAGAGTAGGGCCAAGAACGAAGTCTTGGGGAACACCAGTTTCAACTGCAACCCTCGCTGACTGCTAGGTTTTGACATAGACAGTTTGAGAGCAACCAATTAGGAGGCTTTGTATGCACACCAAAAGCTTACCACTTCTTAGTATACGGCTGAGGCAAGTTATCGAAGGTTTTCGTATCGTCGATATAGACTGCATGCACCATGT
This sequence comes from Schistocephalus solidus, assembly GCA_017591395.1. Taxonomy (NCBI): domain Eukaryota; kingdom Metazoa; phylum Platyhelminthes; class Cestoda; order Diphyllobothriidea; family Diphyllobothriidae; genus Schistocephalus; species Schistocephalus solidus. Next base: position 237,789 of record WEDG01001616.1, read on the forward strand.
TCCCTGTATCAACTGCTTTTGTCCAACGCTTAAAACAGTAAAGCAAGTTTGTCCAGAGAACCTGCACTTACGGAAACCATGCTGAAAATATGAAAGTAGATTGTTTTGTTCAATGAACTGCATTATTTGTCACTCAATTATTTTTACACAAGTTTGCAGCAAATAGAATTAAGGTTGACTGGCCTGTAGTTGTTTGCCGAGACCCGGCTGCCGCCCTTATACAGCTGTGTTATAAACGCAGATTTCCACTCGCTGGTAGGCATTCAACCTCGAAAGATGCATCAAAATGCACAGGCGAGTTCCTTCAACAGTTTGACCAGTACCTCATCGGGGCCTGACGATTTGGATTCCTTATGATCCAGCAGCTCCTTTAGAACAACCCGTTCATTTAGCTGAAAGGCCTCAATTGTCGTAATCTCGAACAGATCACTCGTGGGAGACTTGAATTTCGATGTCGCTGGTGAAAAAAAGACCGGAAAATTCTGAAAGACGATCAGCTTTCGCTTTATCTTCAGTGGGGTTTATACTCTAAACAGTCCTCAACAGATATAATGGATCTGTGTTTTGCGTGCTCTGAAACCGTATACATTCTTTTCGAGTTTTCCGTGTCACAGTTAAGCAGATCCACTTCTAATTCCCGTCTTTTTTGAGAATAAATCCCTTGAATCGATTACTTTGAAATTTTTATGCACTTATGAATGCGCGGCTTCTCTCTATAAATCATTTTTCTACAGCCTGCGCCTTTTGTTTACCTCAATTTTTAAGGCTCGCGTTAGCCATCAGGGTCTACCTGCCAACCTCTTTTTCGTATAAATGGACAGTGGTTTGCGATGAGCCTCTGAATTATTCCTCGGAACTGTTCCCTGTCCGCAGTTACATTTCCAGACAATACCGATTCCCTCTCATTGCATGTGATCTCAGCCTACATCTTCTCCTGAAACTCACCTCTTTCGGTATATATGGTAAACTTCTGAACTTGATATCTTCTTACCTGAGCTCTCGCACGCAAAATGTTAAGATCTCCAGTGTTAGCTCCAAGCCCGCCCGTATAAGAGTATGTGCTTGGCCCGCTCTTCTTTTTTTCTTTTTTTCAAGGATTTACTAGGTTTATTTCGGAATAGTACGCCCTTTATGTATGCCGACGATTTAAAAGTTGCTTATCAATACAAGCCGGCTGATCGCGACTCCACGCTTGATCTATTAAAAATGTTCTTGAGGCCTTTACCTAGTGGTGCTGTACATTGGGCCTTTCCGTTTCTTGACATAAATGTTCCTTTATGGTTGTTGGCGATGACCATCAGCCTCAACTAAGCATCTATGGCCACGAAATAAATTTGCCTGGCATTGTTAAGCATCTTGGCATATCATATTCCAATGGTCTTAATCTTTCAAAGCATTGCAGCCTGATTGTCTTTAAAGTGCGCAAAATTTCCGGGTTTATAGTCCGAAATTTTAAAACTATTTATATTAGACTTCGCCTTTACAAAATATACGTAAGGTCTTGTTTAGAATACTGCTCGTTTCTGTTAAGCCTTATGCGTGCTAGTGAACGGAAGAAAAAAGAATCGGTCCGGCACATCTTTCAGAAAACATTTTTATCTTCAGAGCACCGTAAGCTGACGTATAAATAACTCTGTGGGCTTATAAACAGTGATCCCGTATAGTTTTGCCGATTACAGAAGGGAATCTCTTTACTCTTTAAGCTTTTGAATAGTCGTACATTTAAACCCCTTGCCACTGTGAGGCAGCTTGACCACCCTCTGCGCAGCAGTCATCGCAATGTCTTTTTATTTCTTTCATTAGCTCGCACAGTTAGGTATTGTCATAGACATATGGAATAAACTACTCCAAAATATAAAAATCCTGTGAAGTTATTCTTTGTTTAAGATAACTATTACTTGTTTTTGCATTCAGAACATCTTCCAAGAATTCTGGCTGCCAACACAGTAGAATATGTTTTCCGGTTCGACGGAGTGCATGTCATCTGAGCCCTATCCAATGTCTTATCTTGAGGGAGATGGCACCGTCGCTGCAGTCTGCACCCAGTGACTTCTTCGGCAGACAGCGAGCAACCGTCCACAGATGCACTTTTCCCTGGAGCAGAATCCGGTTCCTCAAAAATACACAGATAATGCAAAAAAGTGCACTTGTGTTAGCCCTTCGCCGATCTGAACTGCTATATTCCCACAGGCAGCAGTTTTTTCTCCTGAAGACTATAAAGATAAGAAAAACACTTATTTTTTGCTAACCACTTTACCATTTAAACTAGCCTCACTCCCTCAATTCCTCTGCTTACAAATTCAAATGCACAGCTTACAAATATTAAATTCTCGCCTTCAAATATTCAAAAAGAAATAGCTTGTCTAAATAATTCGCATTCGGTTGGAACTGATAACATTCCTAACTCACGTATTAAACATTTAAGAGCTTTTCCACCTCTACTTAGCAAATCATTCTCAGTATTTCTCGAAAACGGTTTCTTCACTGATTATTGGAAAACTTCTATCATAATACCAGTTTTTAAGTCTGGTTTCCGCTCTGCCATTCTTAACTATCGCAGTGTTCATAAAACTCCCTCTTTTGCTTTACTCTTCGAAAAACTAATTGCACAACAAATCACGGATTTGTGCATAAGTATTCAAATTATCAACTTTTCCCAACACGGCTTTTTACCGGACTGCTCTTGTGAAACCTGCCACATGTCTTTTCTAAATCTACTAACCTCTCTTCGTAATGATCATCTATCTCTAGTAGTTATCTATTTTGATCTTAGTAAGGCATTCGATAAAGTGCCTCATAGACAACTTCTAGCTTAACTAGAAGCTATAGGATTTCGTAGTCCCCTTATTGACAAGGTACCGCACAGACGTCTTCTGGTGAAACTGGAAGCCCTCGGCATCCGGCCTTCTTTCCTTGACTTCATTGGTTCCTATTTGTCTAACCACAGCCAGAAGGTTTTAGTAAGTAAAAGCGCATCGACGCCTCAGCCGATCACGAGTGGCGTTTTTCAAGGCACGGTTCTAGGTCCTCTTCTCTTCATTCTGTACATAAACGAAATTTCAACTTAACTCACAAATTCAAAAAAAATCGTTTATGCTGACGATCTCAAGTGCATATATTCATTTTCTAAAGACACTGCCAATAGTTGCGTTGATAAAATCAACACTGGTCTACTTGTGCTCTCACGTTGGAGCTCTAGTTAGCAGACGAAATTTTCTCCATCCAAGAGTAGTTGCATGTGTTTTGGCCAAACCAAGCTTCCTGGACCCCTAGTATTTCAAAATAGTACACTTTTAGAACGATCTTCCATAAGAGACGTAGGTCTTAGTTACACGAATAAGCTAGCATTATAGCCTCATGCAGATCAAATTTCTACAAAGGCTGCACAGATATGTGGTTTTATATCACATAATTTCTTCCTTCCGGAAATAAAGTGAAACCTGTACCGCATGTTTGTTTTGACGATCCTAGAATACTGCTGTCCCCTCTTTGGGCTGATGAACACCTCTGACCGCAGTAAGATTGAAAAAGTTCAGAGGGTTTTTACTCGAAGACTATTTTCTCTTCCTGGATCCAGTATCTCTTATACGGATAGATGCCAGTTAGCAAACATTAAATTTCTGTGGGTTGGAAGACTCGAAGCCGGTCTCTGCTTCCTGTATTGCGTAAACTATAGTCCGAATCTCCCACGAATTAACGCTCTCGCTCAGGTAGATCGATCCTATGCCACTCGTAATTCCTCCATGAGCATTTCACCAACCCTTAGCTCCACAACTAATCGTTCTCATTTTTTGCCTCCAAATATGCTTTCATCTGGAATAATCTTCCACTGCAAATAAGGTTGTCGTCTACATTAGCTATTTTCAAAACAAAATTAGGCAAACATTTAACTTTGGAAGATACAACGTCCTTATTGTCTGTTTCCTTCCTAAACTCACAACTTTTGGATTTCGAAAAGGGTCCTTCTGGTACTTGAGGCACCTCCCTTGATATTATTTTGGTCTCTAATTACATTTTCATCATCCTCTGCAGAGTCAATATTTGCATTCACTTTTTCGTCCCCCCCCCCTTTTAAACTAGCATCACCAACTCTTGACAACCTTGATACTTTCCTCCGCTTTTGCAACCCCGATGAAAGTCTCCAAGTTCAGTTGATGATCAAGGTGGGTTCTTATGGTTTTGCCTCTTTGATTGGTCGCAGCTCGATTATGATCGCATGACCTCTACTGTTTACTCTTTGGTTTGACCCTGGTGTCCACGATGAGTTCCTCCTCTCTCACCTCCACTGGTGGTTACAAACAGGTGCTCTGACTGCAATATTATCTCTCACACGACAAGGAGCGTTCAAGACGCTCATTCGCTGTCAGCAACATCACAATGCTATCCCATTGCATCTAGCTATTATTTTTTAGTGAAGCATTTTTTCTCCTAATTTTTTTTTATTTGGCGGCTCACCGAACTCCGCATCCGATTTAACCGTAGGAGATTTTTACTGCTTCTTTTTTAGTTCACCGTATACGGCAAAGATTGTTGACTATTGTTTTAAAAATGGCAAATCGTCCTGAATCGGATATGCCTACCATATTGTTCATTTGTGCTGTTAATATGGCTGCTCACATAGTGCAGCAATTATCCACTTTGTATTTATGTATACCGCGATACTAATTTTGAAATGACGGGCTCGCTGGTAATTAAATATACAATTTATTTATTTACTGACTTCATTAGATCATGCCTTAATGATCGAAAACAAAAAGTTTTAGTTTGGTCCTTATACTAAAGTGCTACCTCGTTTGTCAGTGTTGTCCTTCAAGGTACCGTATTAGGTCCATTTTTGTTCTTACTATATATAAATGATATTTCATCGATAGTTTAACATTCTAAATCTTTTATTTATGCTGATGACCTCAAATGCGTGCAATCCTTCTCTAACTCTGCGACCGAACGATGTCTAGAACAAATTCATTCGGACTAAGACGCTTTTTCGGCCTGGAGCTCCACATGACTAATGGAGTTGTCATCTTCTTAGTGTCGCTACATGAGTTTTAAGCCTGTAGGGCTGCCGCAACCTCTTATTTTTGAAGGTCGCCCTATGATGGAATGTTCCTCCATCAAGGACTTGGGCTACACCAATAAATTAGATCTATCGCCTCATGCCAATAGAATTATGACCAAAGCTGCTCAGATTTGCTACTTTATTTCTTATAATTTCTACCTTCCAGAAATTAAATTAAAACTTTATCGTATGTTTTTACTTCCCATTTTTGAATTTTGCTGTCATTTCTTCGGTTTGATGAAGGAATCTAGCCGTTCAAAAATTGAAAAGGTCCACAGACATTTAACAAAATAAACTCCTGTTTACAACTCTTTCAACTACTTCCTATTCAACAAGATGCAGCTAACAAAGCATAAATTTTTTTCGGTCAGGAGATTGTAAGCAGGCTTTTGTCTTCTTTTCCGACTAAATAATAGCTCAACCCTCCCCTAGCTTTCTGTAATTACCCCCGTTAGTCTTCCTTATAACCTAAGAAATTCTGCACTAATTATACCTCCTCCTGCATTCTCCACGTTTAAACGCTCTCTCATCTTTGCTTCTAGGTAAAGTTTTCTTTGGAATAACTTGCCAATCGAAAAAAGGTCGTTAACTAGTCTATCTGCGTTCAAGTGAAGACTGCGCATTTATCTTAACACTGATTCTATTAACCTTTTATTTTCCTCATCTTTTCCCAGTAGCTTTCCCCATGACTCGGAGAAAGGACCATCGGGAATTTCAGTGACCCTCTAGAAACTATATTTTCGCTACCTCAAGTCGCCCATGAAACATGATGTCTCGTTATATCCCCAGTCATCAAAACGAGGAAGTCATTCAGACGTGCACATTCAGTGGTTCACAGTCTAAAATGCTGCCGTTTCTTTGGATACTAACCATCATCAGAATTCAATTCTGGATCCTAAGATGCTGATGACCTAAGTTCATTGACGCATTTTCGTGAGATTTTGTTTCATGCGCCTAAGTGATCAAGAACGCATCATCTCAACGTTTCATTGTCTCATTCTGAGATGCTACTGCAGTATTACCCTACTCTACCACCTGACCTTATCCTCCTAAGCAGATTTATTCTCCTACCTTCTATTCGAAAATGAAGGCCTATTGAAATCTGCCTCCATTTTTAAGGTAATCGTTTTTTTCACTGCCAATTTGTTCTAGTTCACCATTAATTTAAAAATATCGCAAACTGTTGACCGAGCAGAAAAAGTTCTGTCTACATTATTAAGTATTTGCACATTTTATCTGCACACATTGTCATAACTTTATTTCGTTACTAATTTTTTTTTTGACAGTGCCTTGCCGGTGCTAACCAAATATAAATTCTTAATTCTTAATAAATAAATATTTCGTCTGATACTGCCTTTTAACCAGCATTAAATACAACTACTATAATTACTTCTGGTCGAACTCACCGCGCCAAAGGTTTTTTCTGGCTGTCGTGTGTCTTCCGTGTATTAAAATGAGCGAGTACTCTCATGGCAGTACGACACGGTCAATTTTACCAAGAGTGGTGGACATGACAACTCCTCACTACTGGCTTGGCCGTAGCGTACTCTCGTTAGAAACCTAATGTGTTGAGTGAGAAATATAAGGTGAAAATCAAAGGCCATTTCTGAGTCCGAGCTCCAGTCAATGTGAGGTGCATTAAAGTCACCCATAACCATAGTATATGGCCGTGTACAAATCTTTTCTAGCTCCGCTAGCAGATTGGCATCAGCCGTGTGATTCATTCTCCCTGGTCGATAGACTCACAGGACCCTGATGCATGGAGAACCCAGTTATTTAATAGACAACCTGATTGCCTCAGAAGTACACGTCAGTTTATCTGTTCTGTCTGATATTATTAGTACATGTTTTACATACATGAGTACTCCTCCTCCCTGACGCCCTTACCAGTGTCTTCTTAACAGCTGGTAGCCCGGCCTGGTTAACCTACGGTCAACCACGTGCTTGGGCAACCAGGTTTCTGTTATCGAGAGTACGTCAGAGGATAGATTACCGAGGCGGATCTGCAGCTTGTTTAACTTTGAAAATATCCTCTGCGCATTGGTGTACATGAATTTTACTTTCCTGTTTATTGGAAATAGAGTAACTATGCGGCTCGAAACTTCAGTTATTGCGTTGGCTGTGTGGTCAGGCCTCCTGGACCCATCCAAAGAAAGGATGGTGGACGCTGCCTTACTTGCTTGTTGTATATGAGAAAATTCTTTTCCATGGTGCTTTCTCAGTTCCAGAACTAGTATATGAAGTTTCAGGCTTTCTGCTGGTAAGAAGCTCTGTTGAAAAGAAACGCCTGGGTTGGAGCCCTTCATCCTAAATGGCCTGGAAAGAATGAGCTCAGATTGTTTTCTACTGACCATCATGACTTTTAGTAGTCAGGCACGTGTTAATTCTGATGCAGTGTCCGACCGTTTTCCCAGAGCGAAGGCTTTGATCACCTATATTGTCTCAGAGGGTTCCAAAATTGTATTGAGTAGACGTTGGAAGAGTGCTAGGTCTTCCGGAACTCGCTCCTTGGGAGTGGTTGCATTTCATTCATGGAATCACTGAATAACGAGAAATTTATCTCTTTTGATTTCGTTTGTATATTTTACAGTGCTCTCGTACTCTCTTTGATGTAACGCTCTGTTTCCTGGTGATGGCGGAGCAGATGCTGAGATTATACCGTGTAAATTCTGGTCTTCATACGCTTCTGTTTGAGAGGTTGGTTGGAACAGAGATAAAACCTAGTTCTCTACATATTACGACTCTTCGTTCAGTTGCAACTTCCGACAGTGCGTTTTTTTCTTGAAATATGCTTAGGTTTGGTCTGTTCGTACTGACCCTGTGGTTTGATCTGTCTTTTTGGGATGCCCTGAGACGTTTCTGCGTTTTCTTAAATCTCTGCCGAATGCAATTTTTCCGTAATAGCAATTTTTTAACGGTTATGCCGAGCCCTATAGATGCAACATAATTTTTATGTATTTGATGTTAGGGTTCAGGAAGCTGTGTGGGCATATAAGCGTTTTACCCCATCATGTTCCATCGTTAAGGACTACTTCATTTCTGTTAAACTGAATGGAAGTTTCTTCAGCTTCTTTATCTACATTTTCAGCACCAGTATATCCTTTTCCATATCCAAGATTTTTGAAGAAGTTTAAAGCATGCCGTACACGCTTCGTCCTAGTAATTGGCATCCAACGAACGTATTACACCATTGGCTAATTTGGCGAGAGGCGATTTTGAGGTAACATGTCCGTAAATGCCGTACTTCGTATTGTGACTAGTTCTTATTCCAGCATTTAATTTAAATTAGCAATTTTGGAGCGTGCTGTAGCTTGTCATGCACCGGTGGCCTGGTTAAAATTTAGTTGATGACATACACTTTGCACTTTTTCTGAAGGGTATATTTTCAATTTCCATGATAGATTGTAAAAATGGTACAGATTGTTGAAGTTATGGGACAAATATTTTAGCGAGATCAACTTTATGACTAAAATATCGAAATGCCTCAACCGTTTGTAGATTGAATGATCTCGTAGAGCTGCTGGTGAGAAGTGCACAGGCAGATATCGGTTTTTTCCACTGTTGCCTTGCAGTAAGCTAATAAGGAGGAAGAGAATGTTGAATATAATCCCTAGCTTAATAACTAAAGTCCGCCAGTGTGCCCAGTTGACCGAAATTTCCAAAGAATTGCATTTCTTGGGGTCAAAAACTTCAAACCAAATTCAAAGGGTGCGCTGAGTGCAAAGAATTGTACCAACACAGATCTGTGTTTTGAAGTGCGAAATTGATCGAGTGAGGCGTTGATTAGCTTTTACCAACACTGACATTCTGCTAGCCGTTGTATAACTAGGACCCGATGAAGTCGAGTACTGGAGGCTGGACCCTAAGGGCTTTGAAGTTAACCAAAACTCGTTTATGTGGCACTTTGGGATAGACTGGAGCCCTGCACATGTACCTGACCCAAACGCTGCCCGGTTCTTCATTAGTAATTTGATTCAGCAATTGGTAGAGAACTTCTATCCATTAAGAAAGTAAATGTGCAGCTGCCGAACCGAATAAGTGATATTGGAAATAAAAAGGAAGCTCAAGAAGAAAATAAGACTGTGGATAACATATGCCAGATATCAACAACCCGCACATTTTTCTACTTTTAAGAAACAGCGAAATCGGTGTCGGAATCGTCTGAGAAAGGTAAGATCAGCCTTTGTGTCAGAAATATTCAAAGACATACCAAGAAAGTCGAAAAAGTTCTTTGCTGACGTGAATTAGGCAAAACGAAATCGGGACTCCATTCCTTGTCTAAAAGACTATCAGGGAAACAGGCTAACCGATAACTCTGATAAGACCAGTCTCTGATTCAATTGCTTTATTTCCCTGCTTACGGAAAAACCACCTTTTGTCGAGGAAGAATAATGCTGTATTACCACATGTACAAAAACATAAGCATGGTGTCGTTCCAATAGACACAGTAAGGAACACTCTGAAGCAGCTACAGTCCACTTAATCGCCTGGCCCAGATGGTATATCCGCAAAATTTCTCAATGAGCTCACTGACTAGCTGGCCTCTCTACTCTTCCAGATCATTGAAAGTTCGATGGAGACGGGGGCTCTGCCTACCGAGTGGAACATAGCAAATATAACCCCCATCTATAAAGGAGGAGAGAGGACATCACCAAATAGTTTCAGACCAGTCAGCCTCCCAAGTAGCTGTTGCAAAATGATGGAAAAGATAATCAAAACGGAACTGATGGGGCATATTGATGACAATAACTTGCTAAGTTCGTATCAACGTGGATTTCAAAGTTGACGATCCTGCCTAACAAACCTGCTCACATCCATGGAAAGCTGAACGAAATCCTAAGAAATGGGTTTGGCAGTCGATGCGGTCTACATTGACTTTTGCAAAGCCTTTGACACGGTTCCACACATACGTCTGATATTTAAGTTGCGTCAAATGGGTGTGACTTGCAACCTACTCAAATGGTTGACAAACTTTCTCACAGGCAGGCTCCAACGTGTTTGTATTGGAGACGCCAAGTCGCACTGGGTAACCGTTCACAGTGGAGTTCCGCAGGGGAGCGTTCTGGATCCCATTTTGTTTCTGATACACGTGAACGATTGCCTTGATTTTCTGACATGCGAAAAGGTTATGTTCGCTGACTGTCTGAAATTATGGAGCTCCATTGAAAAACCGGAGGATGCGTGGAACTTACAGAAAACTTTAATTGCTTGTAAACATGGTGTGATGAGTGGCTGTCGAACCTCAATTTCACTAAATGCCAAATCATCCGACTGTGGTCTAGTTACAGAAGTATCATAACTTCATCAGTGATCACCAACTCGAAGATGTAAATAATAATAAATAATAAAAAATAAATTGTTTGGTTAAGGCTCAGAGGGCCCCATCATTACAAGCTTAGTATCACGGTATAAATAAATTCAAAGTGGATAATTGCTGTTCTATGTGAGTAACCATATGAACAGCAGAAATGATTAGTATGGTAGGCATATCCGATTCAGAACGATTTGCCCTTTTTAAAACAATAGTTTACAATCTTTGGTCTATACGGAGAACTACAAAAGAAGCAGTACAAAAATCCTGCAGTTCAATTGGGGGCGGAGTTCGGCTAGCTGCCAATTTAAAAAAATAGGAGAAAAACTGTGTCTCTAAAAATTAATAGATAGAGTTTATGGGATTGGTACGATGCAATGTATTATATCCCCACGGGTGTGATAGAGGAGAAGGCAAAGCCGGTTTCTGGTAAAAAAAAAAACATTTTATTCTTGGCCGACAGAAAACAGCAGATCTCAAGCTCATCAACTCTCGTCCGTTTATTAAGCTCTCGGGGTTCTCGAACATTCCGACCAAGCGTGACGCAGAACGTTCTGGAACTTTCTGGCCTGCAACGTGTCTCACAATGATTGGTCGCTTCTCACCCTGGAACCCCCTGGCGGAAACTTCTCAAATTTGGGCCGCACGCATGCGTGGGGGCTTGACGCGTGCTCGGTGCAGCGGTGCATACCGATTGGTTGCCTGGTTGCCTGCGCATTTTTCTCAGTCGGCTTGACCTATTTTGGCGTGCGTCAACACGTGCCATACCCGCCTTGGGCCACGACTCAACTGTGGATCCCGTCTCCGTAACATCTCCCGCTTTTGAAAGGTGGAACTCCTATCTTTTTTTCTTCTGGTCCACAAGGATTTTTTTGATGGTTGTGTTTTTCTATGACTCTTGCGGACGGGAGGTGTTTTGGGCCTTGTGTCTTCTTCGGGGGTAGGGACCTTAAAAACGTCAAATAGCAAATCGGGGGTTATTTGGCCATCCATGGTGAACCTCCGTCTGGTTTGCATGTCGTTTTTCTTTATCCCTGTTGCCGTTTCCTCCTCAAAGACAACACCTTTCGACTTTCTGGTAATGGGATAGTATTTTGATGTTGCTGACAACGTATGAGGGTTTGGAACGCTCCTTGTCGGGTGAGAGATAATATAACTGTCAGAGCTACTGTTTATAGCCACCATGGAGGTGAGAGAGGCGGAACTCATCGTGGACAACATGGTCGAAACAAATAGGGGAAAGTTGAGGTCACGAGATCATCACCGAGATGCGACCTTGCTGACTGCATAGTCCACCAACAAAGAGGCGAAAACATCAGAACCCATCACGATCATCAACAGATCCCGCAGACCATCCTCAGGGTTGCAAAATTGGAGGAAAGTATCTAGGTTGTCAAGAGTTGGCGATGCTAGTTAAAAAGAAGGGGACTTGGGTATGTGGATAACGCTCACTCTCAAACCATCTTCACACTGAGCAAATATAGTAAAGGAAGCTCTGTGTATCACAGGAGTGATCAGGATATCCTTTGTTAATTTTAGGAGGAGCTTTTAGGGCGCGTGTTTAGAACATTTATCCGGCCGGTGTTGTAATATTTCGTTCAAGTGTGTTGCCCCTGTACGAAACATGACTACGCTCTGTTGGAGAAGTTCAATGGAGAGCGACGAAACTAGTCAGTGGATTGGAATGCCTACCATGTGAGCGCCAAATATTAAGACTTAAATTGTTCCTCACTCGTATAGGGATATGATATTAATCTTAAAATTTGTCAGAAGGTTTGATTGTGCCTTTTAGGTGGTTGACTGTTTTGAATTGGCAAAACTTACAAGTCTCCGAGTTCACCAATACAAACTGAAGAGAAACTACGCCAAACGTGAATTGCGGGCCAAATTCTTTTCCCAACGGGCGATTGAAGAATGGAACAAACTGCCAACTTCGGTTTGGCAGGTTTAAAGTGTTGAAATGTTTTAAAGAAGACTTGATGAATTTTTGCTTGATGGACATATATTTAGTCGACACCAAGGACCGATATAATATAACCATATCACTAAATAAAATTTGCATATTTTCCTAGCGTCTACATGTAAATACGGCTTTTAAGGCTCTGCCTATCTCTCTTATATATACTGAATTAAAAGAGATATTTTTTCCTCTTCAACCTACCTCTTACTGCATATGCATTCGTCAAGAAGGAGACACGATCACTGGAACAACAGCTTTATTAGCCTGACATTTCAGATTCTCTCTCGAACCAAACTTCAGTGACAGTCGCACAAAACCGTAATGTGGAGCACAAGGGGTGCAAAATTTTAACGGCGCTGTTGCCAAGTGACCATATGCCAACCATATTGGGTAATTCATGTGGTCTTCACGAGGGACCGAATTTTATATGATAATTGCTCATTGGTCCGTACGAGGGTTGTGAATTGCCGTGATTTCATCACAGATGTCGACCCTTTACGTGAAGCATTCTCGGCATTTTGGCCCACTATCACCAGGGATATGAAGCTCCTGTTCCATTGGCATGTATTTTTCTTAACGAATACTTCCTGGAACTCGCCTCTTCACTTCCATTAGCATATACATGCGGGTTTGTCGGGTGTTGAACTGTATAGTTCAGAGTTTACATAGACAAAAGCCTATATTAGGTGGTCTACTCAACCGAGCATCCTACCATCGACATCTTCAGCCACAAGTTATGTACAACTACAAGCGAAAAGTGCAGTTCTGTGACAGGCGCCTATAGTAGGACCACTAAATTACTGTGCCGCAGAATGTTATATAGCGCCAATGTAATTGTGGATTTCTTGGACAGATTAAGAGAACCAGCAAATATAAGAGAGGCTGGAATGGTCATTTCTGGATGATTAACGGTCAGTAGCCAGATTTACCTAACCCCAGGTGGTGCCCTAACCGAGGCTCGAACCGGCGACCTGATGATCAGAAGTTGAACACCCTAACCATCGAACCATGGCCTTGATGCCTTGCCGGCTTACATCAGTTGCCATTTGTTGACTTACTCTCACTGGTCACCAATAGAGCTCGCTCGTTGCGTTCTGTCTTGTGGCTGACTTGCGAGCCCCGTCAACACCCGACAGCGGCTAGTAGTAGATGAGGCAGATGAATATTGCCGACAGAGAGCAGGGAGGCTGAAATAGCCATTTCAGGCTTAGTAATCATTGATAGGCAGTTATACCCAACACAGGTGATGCATCACCCGAGGATCGAACCTGTGACCCGTTGGTCAAAAGTCCAACGCTCTAACCATTGAGCCCCAAGGCACATCGGGACGATTGACTTCCGTCAGCGATCAATAAGCGTATTCCAACGAATTTTTCTTTAAACAATTGTTTTTAGCTTATTTAATTACCTCAAAAAGGGTAAGCAGTTCATATTTGGAGGTTATGGTATAATATGTTTGTAAAAAATCTAAAAGGAGTTCAGGTGTGCTGAAAGGGTGTCCTAGCCTTTCAAGGCCGACTGGAGGTTCAAGAGCGATCATTTGAACGATCCCTAAATTCGTGTGCCGTATTAGGAATGGATGGTGAGTGGGCGAGGTGCTCCCTTTAAAATTAAATGTGTCAGAAAAGTTCCTTAGCTTTTAACTGTTCTGGAAAATTGAATCGATATTAATAAATAGTAATGATTGCCTATGCATATGCTCGGTTATACAGATATCTGTATAACCGAGTATTTATTCCATAATAAAAATTCGGATCCGAAAATTTGTATCTCATTTTTCGACCGCACAGCGGGACCCCTTGTTCCTGACGTAGACCCCTACTATGGTAAACGCACGATTTAAGACCCCCCGTCCATGGATGACGCACGCTATCTCATGACAGTTACGTAACCCTTGAAAGAGTGCGTAGGTTTATATTATGTATTTTATTTGAAAAGCGTTTAAAATAAATAAAATTTTAAAAATAGGAAAAGAAAGGTGTACACCTGGGACTAGTCGAAAGCAGATTTTGGTTGCGTTGAGGGTCATGCTGCTCCTTGCGCCCAACCCTGTGGTTCACCATCTAAAAGGGAACAATAAGAAAATTTGAAGTTTTGAACTTTTAATTTATTTTAGATATTTAAATAGAATATAAGTGTTCGTAATGACCAATATGAACTGTGGCTAAGGTAAGTATTGTAATTAAAAAATCTTTAGCTGACTAACCTTGCAAGTTGTTGCCCTGTGACGCCTTAAGGCCACGTTTTTGCAGTCGATCATATGCTTTCTTGAAAGCATTTTTAAATTCCCTTTCAAACTGTTGTTTATACGTTGATTGGGCGTAACTCCACCTATTAAAAACGTTTGCATGAGGTGGTGAGTTGATGAAGAGACATCAGGTCTGACCAACTACGAGCGTGTAGACGGAGGAGCCGAAAAAGGCTTTTTCCCTGCTGTTGCCCATAAAATGTCAGTTTATAAGTTATTTCATCTTGAAATAATGCGGCGAACAAATTATCCACAAAGGTGTTAACGTTTTCACCGCTAAAGGAGGATAAGTCTATTATCTACAAGAAAATGTTGTAATGTAAGTTTTCACATACGACTTCCTGTCTGTATCCATTGTCGAATAAGACCTTACTGAATTCATCAAGGTCACTTAGGGTGACCATGTGTTTTGATCATGGGCCTTTCGGTGCGTTGTTGAGGGGCGTTTGAGTTGGAGCACCCTAGGTACTCATCTAGGCGTTTCTGTAGGGCAGCCGTAATATTCAAATATTTATCCACCTAGAAGAAAAGACGAAACCTCTGTCTAAACGGCATTAATTAAAAACTTCTTCAAGGCCATCTATGGCCCGGCATCAAGGGAAACCGCACCGCTGCTCAGCTCTGACGGCACATCTCTGCTGACAGAGAAATCGCAAATTCTGAAGCGCTGGGCCGAACAATTCAGAAGTGTCCTTAATTGATCATCAGCCATTTCCGATGCTGTCATTGACCGACTTCCTCAATTGGACACGATCAATGACCTGGATCTACCGCCTTCCCTACCAGAAACCATCCAGGCCGTGCAGCAGATTTCCAGCGGTAAAGCACCGGGATCCGATGCAATCCTACCGGAAGTCTACAAGCATGTTGGGCCCCGGTTGATGGCAGAACTCACAACACTTCCAGCAAATGTCTCACCATAGACAAGTTCCTCAGGATTTCAAAGACGCGACCATCGTCCATCTCTACAAGCCGAAGAGGAAACGGCACCCCAGAGGCATCTCGTTACTCAACATCCCCGGGAAGATCTTCGCCCGTATCCTTCTCAATGGTCTGAATGGTCACCTAGAGTAGGGCCTGTTCCCTGAAAGCCAATGTGGCTTCTAACGACACCCCGGAACAACCGACATGATCTTTGCCGCCCGCCAGCTACAAGGGACGGGCCAGGAGATATGAACCCACCTCTACACTACCTTCGTGGATCTGACGAAAGCCTTTGACATGGTTGATAGTGACGGACTGTGGAAAGTCATGCAGAAATTCGGCTGCCCTGAGCGGTTCACGCAACGAGTGCGTCAGCTTCATGACGGGATGACGGTGAGCGTCACTGACAACGGGGCGGTATCCGAAGCATTCGCAGTGACCAACGTAGTGAAGCAGGGCTGCGTACTAGCCACCAACCTCTTCAGTCTCATGTTCTCTTCTATACTGATGGACGCCTACCGTGATGAGCGCCCTGGAATCCGCATCGCCTACAGAACTGACCGGCACCTTCTCAACAGTCGGCGTATGCAGACCCCAACGCGCGTGTCTACGACTGCAGTCAATGAATCGCTCTTCGCAGACGAGCATGGACCTCTTCGACGCAGGCTGTGCCAATTTTGGATTAACAATCAGTTCTGCCAAAACGGTGGTCATGCCTCAACCGTCGCTCAGCGCAGAATACAATGCTCAACTCATAAATGTGGAAACCTTTGCTTGTCTGGGAATCACACTGTTACGCAATCCGAGAATCGATGACGAGGTTGCTCAACGGATCTCCAAAGCCAGTCCAACCTTCGGCCGGCTGCAGGCCTCCATGTGGAATCGCCACGATATTCACCTGAACACCAATCTGAAAATGTACAAGGCCGTCGTATTGAAGATGCTCCTTTATTGAGCGGAAAACATGGACCGTCTACTCGAGCCAATTCAGGAAGCTGAATCCCTTCCATGTCAGCTGCCTCCGCAGAATACTGAAGCTGAGATGGTAAGACAGGATCCCGGACACGGAAGTCCTGGAGCGGACCGGAATCCTCAGCATCCACGCCATGCTGAGGCAAGTGCAACTGCGATGGAGTGGCTACCTAGTAAGAATGGATGACGAGCGACTACCCAAACGACTTTTCTACGGGGATGTCGCTACGGGTGCTTGCCAACAGGGAGGTCACAAATTACACTACAAGTGCACTGGCGAAATCTCTGAATCAACTGCAAATCAACCCGGTGACCTGGGAGGATCTCGCCCAGGATAGACCGGCATGGAGAATATCCGTGAAGACTGGTTCAGCAATCTATGTGGCCAACCGGATCGCCGCCGCCAAGGTCAACAGAGCGGCACGAAAGTCACCAGCGCCCCGGACCAACACCGTCGACGCCCAGGCCCTTCCAACTTGCCCACGCTGTCTACGCACATTCCGCGCGCAAATCAACCTGGTTTGACATCGTCGAACTCAATGCAACAACAACCCCATCACATCAACCTCTGTCACACCTGCCTAAGACTCCACGACGACGACCACCTCAACCACTAATAACAACTTCATCGATGCCCCGCCGCCCACGATCACTGACACCATCCTCCCTCCACCCACTGTGCCGATCACGCCGACGAACACCACTTGCCCTTTTCCCACCACCTCAGTGGCTACCTCCGACTACCTCCCACCTACCTTCACCCTCACCACCACCGCCTCCAGTACCAGTGATGGAGAATCGGTACTAACCTGTCGTCATTGCGTTCGCACATTCACCTCACACATCGAATCCACCTCACCCCACTTGCGAATCCATCGCACAGAGACTGTCGAACTAGTGCTTGGAGCACCAACACACAGCAGAGACCGCAGCCTCCAATGCCCTCACTGCCCACGCTCATTTACTCATCGCATAAGCTTGTTCGGTCACGTGCGCATCCAAGTAAGCTGAATCCACCGCTATGCCAACATATCTTGCACACCCATTAACATTTCCCATAGTCCTCCCGTGAGCTCGACTATCAGCAGAACCCTCGCAGACTCAGCACCTCCTGACCTATCTTGTCCTCATTGTCACCGCACATGCACATCACGCATCGGCTTGGTCGGTCACTTGCGAATCAATCGCACAGAGACCGGTGAACCAGTGCCAGGAGCATCAAAATTCACCCGCCGCACTCGACATAACTGTCCGCACTGCCCACGCACGTTCACACACCGTATGGGCCTATTAGGTCACATGCGTCTCCATGAAAACCTGTGGTAGAACACCGCTGGCTATACCACAACACTACATCTCCTTATCAGCCTCTGCACCTCACATTATCACACGCAACACCACAAACATCATGCTTTCAGTCTGCATAGCTGATCGAGAAGTACGTATGATCCTCGGCTCCTCTGTTGCATGTGTGATCTGAGCTTGAGAATATCATGGGTAGCTAAGCGCCGTGGGTTGGAAGGTTGCTAATGACGATTACGCTCAGACCTCGCAGTCCGTCCAGTGTGTTGTGGGGAGTGACTGATCGGTGGTCTTCGAGTCAGGCTGTGATGGCTCCTTCTTAACGTGACCCTTGGTTATCTCACACATGTGAGATGTGAGCCGTTCAATCCCCTGTTGTGTGAAATCCTGGTGCTTGTGTTTGGGGGCCAGGTCGTGTATGTAGTACACGTATACGAGGTCACCAGCAGCTGCGCCCACTTCCGTATCAGATAAATGACCGGCTCTGGCAGGGGTCTGATTGTGGAGGTGGGAGAGAGAGTTTGGTCGAGGGCTCAGCGCATTTTCCTCACTATAAACAATCTGACGCGCTTGAAACTATCACGGTGCGCCAAAAGCCGTGGCTTGGAGGGTTGCCAACTGAGAGGAGAACTCGGACCGTGTGATCGGCCCAGTGTGTGCGTTTGTGTGTCATGGATGACTGGCGGCCTGAGAATCAGGCTGCAATGGCTCCTTTTTGTGGCCTTTATGGCACTCCCACTCCGTGGCATCGGAGCCAGGTGTTGTGGAGCGCCCAAGGACGGATCCGGTCGGGCCAGCCACCTGCGCCCTCTCTCTTCTCCGGTATTCTTGACTCTGTCGTGACAATGGGCTCAGGTGGGAGCGGAGGAGAGATTGCGGTAGCTGCAGCGCAAGGCTACTGTCACTAAAAACTAATCCACGCGCAAGTCACCGTCCCTGCACCACCCTTCTGCGTAGCATACGGTGGACATCGTCGGACTACGACGGTTGAACTGTCGTGTGTAGTTGCCCACAAGGGCCCAAATAGGAGCTCTTATACCGCAGAGAGGATGATCAGACCGCAAGTTAAAGTTATGCCTTGATTTTCTCAGGTGTTTAGTTGTTCCATCTGCTCAGTATTTCAGAATCTTTGAGACTTAACTGTGGTCAGAAGTTGTTTGATATTCCGCCATCAGAGACTGTGCGCTCCTACCCTCTTTACCGCCCTGCCTTAATTGCTCATTCAGGCTCGCAATTTCCTACCAGTCTCTCTGATGTAGTTCTTTTGTCAATGCCTGCGTCCACGGCTTTGTGCGTTTCCCATCTTGGCCAAATACCCTCCGATCCCCTGGTGTGATGTAGAAGTATTGTTTTAGTGGTCGAAACCCGTCCCCTGAGGTCCGGCAAGACCAGTGGCTTTTAGGGCGTCCTTACTTATGGCCCGTCCACCTTCGAATCCAACCTGACTGCCATTTACTGTCTCCTTCAGATGTATGCATTAACATTTTGTAACAACTCCGTTCTGCTCTCCAGTCACAACGGAGAAGGCGCTTTCCTCGCCACCCTCCGCGCCACCGCCACCATACAGCCCCGCAACCTGCACCGGACCACAGGCGCCATATCCCGGATGGGTCGGTTCTCCGCAGCCAGGCAGGTTTATCTCGCACGATTTTCAGTTTTCTTTTTAATGATTAGTTGATATGTACTTAATTCTGGTTACTGAAACCCTGTCAGGATATTTTCGTTGTTGAACTGTTTGTGTCAAACCACTGAATGTGAAATTTTTCTTCGCAACGGCAACGATGATGATGATGGTGGTGGTGGTGGTGGTGGTGTTGGTGCATTCGCGCAATACCTTTTGCCGAGTGTATTTTAGCTTGTTCTGGAAACTGGGGTTATGCTAGAAACCAAATGGGAACGCTAACGAATGCACTGATAAGTCAAGCCCCTCGCATTGACGCAGAAAAAATTCATGCGTGCCTGGGTTTTTATGCAGTACCTGCGTTGAGAGCTTTTTGGAGCCATATTTGATTTGGTGATTTGACCAATTTAACAAAATAACCAGTTGTTGAAAACTGGACGGCCTCGGTGAGACTCGAATCCCCGATAGCAAGGGCACCGTCCGAGTACAGTCGATGCCCTAACCACTTGAGCTATGCGACTGCTGGCCTTGCCTTTTCACATTTCGAATAAGCTACCCGCTCAGTCTGTCACAACCTCTAAAAACGGCTAATTCGGGCCAGTAGGCAGGCTATCCGAGCGGGTTTTCTTAAACAATTAATCCCACTGAGTCTGTCATTTTTTCACGATTGGATATTGAGTTACAGTTTTTTTGTGTATTCAAGGCTGAACTTGCCATCTTCGGGCTTAGCGACAAATGCAACAAGCAAGAATTTAAAAATCGTCCCTGGTTTATTTAACGTTGTCGATCGGTCAAATTTTTGCGACAGGTCTTTCGTCCGGTCTCGTGGTTTCTGCAGGTTCTTGATCCGTCTCGCTGGGGTTGCACCATCGTGCCAGTGATTGTGGTCCATTTCTAGGCCATAGGAGACTGCTCTGCACCACAAACTTGCGTATGCGTATTCACTACCCAAACCTTCATCTCTATCTCTGCCTTCTATAGGTTCAGGGGCACCAAATACTTGGAAGGACGACCGTTGTCTTACTGTACTTTCCACGTACCATAAACGGGTCAACCTAATCAGCACGAAGCTATTCGTGTCAAACTGCCAGAGAGGCAACCCGAGGCCTCTGATGAGAACTCGGCGCGCTGAATTCGAATTCGCATGCCGGGCCGTCGGAGCGCAGGTGACATTGTCTGCGGATTGGCTGAAGCAGGCTGCAGGGGTCTCAAACAGCCAGAAAACCAAATTTATTGTTTGCTGGTATCGAGGGCGATGGCTGGCTCGCGAAAAGTTTGTACTTTTTCACTTATTAGTAAAAGAAGACCATTGAAAACCAGTACAGTGGTCTGGGTCTGTAGGCTGGTTGGTTTGCCTCGAAGTTTATGATTCATCCTTCTACAAAGCCAGTCGCATAAGGATAGCAACTGTCAGTGTTTTCAAAATCAGGCGGTTAGTGTGCGCATGGAGACCGCAAGTATTCAAAAGTCGGAACTCGCACATACGGTCGATTTTGGGGTAAAATAAAGGTCTATCGGAAAACATTGCATACCTTAAATTGAAACCAATGTTTTCCTTCGTGTTAGTTACCCAATCTTCCAATACTTATTTTTTGAATCCTAATACGATTGACCGCGGAACTCTGATTTAAAAAAAATTATAGTGATTTTGGTAGCATTCTCTTGGCCATTGTGGATCAGGAGAGATTCGTTTAACTCTGCTGTAACCGCTTCTTCAATGGACATGTTCTAGGTGTTTCCTCCTACCCGCCACCTCCTGCAGTCACCTGCCAGCCCGTAACAAACGTACATCTACACACAGGCAGTTCCGGTGCGTTTTGTGATTTCTTTTCCTATTTTAGCTGCCTTTTTTGGGTTTTCTTTCACATGTGGGGTGACACATATCTGAGGCGAAGGAGTATTTCTTGACCAACAGAAATTCACCCAACTTCGGCCGATCTACCTCACAGGAACTTCGTTCTCGCAGTTAACTTAGACTTCTGGGAACGATCTCCGTTTTGAAACTGACATGCATTTTATATGGGGGGGTGGGGAATGCGCGGACACTTCGCGTCCAACAGTAGGTCTCTTTACATCATTTCGCAGCAACTTTCAGTCGCTTTTATCTGTCTCCTCAGTCTCCCGTCTACGAGCTGAGGGCACTCGAAATGTGCGTGTATTCGCATTCGCCGTAGTTCTCCCAGACAGGGCCCGTCCAGCATCGAGTTTCCTATGATCGCCTATAGTAACTTATGGTTACTATCTGGATGCTATGTGGAGGCAGCACTCACCGCTAACAGGTCAAATATTGAGGTCCGTACTCGTACGATGATCTTGAACCCACTAATTCTTCAATCCTTTGTGAACTAACTAGAAGGTCACTCGTTTAAGAATATGGAACAGGGAAGTGCTTATTTCACGTCTTGAGGAGTTCATCGATGCTATTTGAGGCTAACACTTAATTAGCTCGTTCCTGTCATAGAAGCAACCAAATGCGTGTCGGTGTAATACTTTTTTTGGTGATAATGCAATTTAAACACGTCCTCCTGAAACCCATGCTCGTATGGTTGCTGCTTTGGCCAGACTTTCGAACTTTTGATTTTCGGCGTACAGTATGTTTAGCATATTCATTTCTTAGACTATGGTGGTTGAGCCAAAAATTATTTGTTTGCTTGTGGACAGCATAGGCCATGCAAACCATAGAAGAAGAAACCGTGATACCTTTGTCCGGCACCAGAATGGTGAGTTACTTCTACTGAAATCGTACGAACTTTCTTCATAACGGTGGACAGCGTTCAATACTTAAAGGATTCAGGACCTAGTTGGAAATGCATTCTTTAAGAATGTGCACGTACGTGTGGGGTGACACTATCGGAGGTTGATTTTGCTAATATCTTTCTGGCGACGGATTTCAGGGTGGGAAGTGAGGTAGTTACTCTTCAGTATAACTTCTCGTTCGAAGTAGAAACCGAGTCAGCAGCCGACACTTCAGTGGATGCCAACTGAACTGAGTAATGCTTGATATTGTTATAAGTCCGCCAAGTTTTACGAATAGCTCCTCACAAGTTCAAAGGAAGACATCGTTCGTTTTTCGAACTGTTTTCGCACATTCAGCTGGGCAAATTCACCTACCCTTGGCACACTCTCATTTCGAAAGTGTTGGGCACCACACTAAATCGCCTGAGGTCACCTCGGAAAGGCTTCGGCATCTTCCACTTACTTATTGTCAAAATAACACTCACCATTCTGATTGTCAGTCTCCGTTCCTCAGTAGCTGGATGTCGGGACCTTTGAAATGGGCTCACAGAACGTGACAAACCGCATGCGAATTCTGAAATATTTATTAAACTCATTTAATGTGCCTTTTGATAGAGAAGCTTAATAGTTTTACCGCATTGGTTATAACCTTCTTTAAGTTTACGCATGGCGCCGCGCTCTCTCTTGTCTATGAATCTTTCCAATCACTGTGGTAGGTGAATGGGTGCACATGTTCGAATTCCAGGAAAGCAAGAATGAAGGCTAGTTGACCGCCGGAACCATTTTGTTTATTCTACTGGGCTTTCGAACTCGTGCGGCAACAGAACAAGTGACAGGCATGGAGTTATGCTTAAATCCCAGTGAGCAGTCTGGGATAATGTGCCATATTCGATGCCTAAATTTCACCTGTAAGTACACAGGTCAGACTGAGCACATGATTAGATGGCGAATGCACGAAAAAAACTGGCTGTGCGACGGAGTACCGAATAATCATAAGTGGCTGCTCACCCCTTCGAAACGGCTAATGCAGTCACTAAGATAATCGCGCATGACAAAAGCATGACAAGGTGTGAATGGATTGAACCTCCGGCCTCGGATTAGGACTCGGTCCGTCGATGTATCGATCTGGTGCCGGCATACAGAGCCCTGAACAGTCACCTTCAGAACTTTTACCGCTTTTCCCGTTGCTGCTTTCATCTCTGACATGCACGAGCTCCTACACGAGCATGAAAACTCGTAAGATTGGCCAGTCTTTGTCCTTCTGTAAATGACAGCCAGGTGAATAAATATACTTAGGTCTCGTATTTCGCTACGATCTCATTATGGATGAAATCTGACAGTGCTAACCCGAGACCGAGCATCTAAACGCAGAATTGGTGACCGGCTCCGTTGGGGGGGGGAGAGGGCTAGACTCCGGACTCCAAGGCTAAACAAACGTGGGCCGGTGGAATCGCTTCTCGTCATTACATTTGTACTGAGACTGTCTACGTCCTGTCTAACGCGATAAGCCTCTGTTGCGTGCCTTACCCCGCTGATTCAGACCAACCAAGTACCGCAGGCGGCAGCGCGATGAACAATGCATACAGATCCGTCTCATGCACTCCACAGGAAACCGCAGGAGTGGGGGTTGGAAGTTGCGCGGGCCGCCGAGAGCATACCGCCTGGTTTCAAAGCTCCGATCAGTCTTGAAGACAAAATCGATTGCTTGGTGTGCAAATGTATTGCTAGTCCGCGGAACGACGCAGTGCAACATGGCAGGCTCAGTGTTGTAGCAGCCCAATTTTAACCCTCGGGTAAGGTCCTCTCCAAAATATCGATTTTTTGCGCATCGCAACGGGTGTTTGAGACTGCCTGCAGCGCGTCATTTCACCTCCTGATCTTAGATCCGCGCACAAAACAATCGATTATGGTATCAAACGGGACTAGGGGCAACCTCGTAATGCATGTGGCCTTGCACTAAATCCGAGGAAAGTGCATGACGTCAGGCACCGATCCGGGGACTTTCACTCATGGCCGCCTGTATTGTCGGGGTTTCTTTTCTCGTGTCTTGCCTCCATTTTGACGTTGATACACTAGGGCTATCAAGACTGAATTTTTGTTTTCGGTATTTCACCTGAGTGATATTAGCTCGGTTCTCCTCTGGCCCTCGATGGGTTTCCGGCAAAGTGTATCAGTGTTCTGTATTCACGGTCCACCCCGCCACGGCTGGTTGACGTCGTTTGTATGGATCGGCGGGCTAGCACGAAGCAGCAAAAGCCCGTAACGCTGGACAGAATTCAGGATGAGGGGTGTGCTATCAGTTTGACTTCAAACTTTGTGATGGGAAACTAATCCACTGGCCCACTGCTATCCGCCTTTTGGCCGTCAGTCAAGGGCCCACACAGTTCATTCAGCGTTAAGTGGTTCACTCTCGGAGTCCGCATCACAAGGTCGAAGATCATAGAAAAATTCACCTCTTCACTAACGTGTACAAGGAGCGATTACATACATTCTTAAGCAGAAACTGGCCGTATGCCACCATCTGCGAACTTACCCGAAATTATAACCAAGGAAACTCTGCGTGCTAGGCTTACTGAGGTAATCTTTTATACCAGAGGTCACATTTAAGACGTTTAATAAACGCTTGACGAGTCTCGATGTTCATTATTGATACCCACTTTCAGACGCTAATATTGCGACTTGGCCTATTAGTTGTTGTTCTCTCTCTCTCTCTCTCTCTCTCTCTCTCTCTCTTTCTCTCTCATCTCTCTCTCTCTCTCTCTCTCTCTCTCTCTCTCTCTCTCTCTCTCTCTCTCTCTCTCTCTCTCTCTCTCTCTCTCTCTCTCTCTCTCTCTCTCTCTCTCTCTCTCTCTCTCTCTCTCTCTCTCTCTCTCTCTCTCTCTCTCTCTCTCTCTACTCTCTCTCTCTCTCTCTCTCTCTCTCTGCTCTCTCTCTCTCTCTCTCTCTCTCCTCTCTCTCTCTCTCTCTCTCTCTGCTCTCTCTCTCTCTCTCTCTCTCTCTCTCTCTCTCTCTCTCTCTCTCTCTCTCTCTCTCTCTCTCTCTCTCTCTCTCTCTCTCTCTCTCATATATCTCTCTCTCTCTCTCTCGATGGTGCGCGCGTTTTGATCCTCGTTTCGGTTGGACCTCCCGCTGTCAAAATCCATTTAGGAACCTTGAAATAGGCAGAATAACATTACTGACAAAGACAAGAGATACTGAAGTGGCCATTTCTGGCATATTAGTCATCATCAGTCAGCCATGCTCAACCTCCATGTGACGCCCCACCGGAGGCTCCAGCCGGAAACCTCTTGGTTAGCATTTTTATACTCTACCTGTTAAGTCTCCGAGATTGCAACACATGGGGTTCGGTATGGTTGACTTATGATGGCTAATAAGCCAGAAATGACCATTCAAGTAGCCCTTATCTTTATCGGTAATTTGATTCTACCTGTGCTACTAGGTGCTGTGCTGCTACTGCTTACGAGACTCGAGATTAAACCCCAAGGTACAACAGGATGAGCGTGCCCCGTAACGTAATCGTTGAGTACCCCACTATCACTGCACCTCGAAATTTCAGAAGGGGAAGCTCCGTGAGGTGTTTGCGAAAATCTAATTGGATTCTTTTAGGCTTTAAAGGTAACTTCTCGTCACAAGACTTTCGGAATGCTGGTCTGTCAAGAGCAGTTGTAATGAGTTAGTGGATTATAAGAAAACAGTATGCTTAATGGGCTGTGTCTCCCACTGAGGCTGTTAATAGCCATTCATAGCATTTGACTGATTTATAGCAGTGTCAGGAAATAGCCGCTTTCCTCACGATTCAACGCTCACTTCGGTAACCTTCAACTAAAAGGTTGCCTACAGTTGGCTGGGTTTTTATCTTCTTCAAGCGAAGTCTATGTTCGATTCGCATTTTCGTGTTTTTAATACCACCAGTGCTCACCACTGTTGGTAAAAGTGCTCTTATGGGTAGCAGGTCAAAAAGGGGAACCGCGCACCTAGGGGAGTTCCTTTCTGTCTTGATGTTCGGAGCAACGAGCTTCGCTGCTCTTCTTCATTGCTCAGGGACTCTTGTACATTCCGTCATTATGTGGCACATGGCTTGCATGCGTGTGCTGTCTGATGCGTCGTAGATCAGCGTCCCTGTACCACCACCTTGCTGGGAAGTACACGGTAGACATCGTCAAACTCGATGGTCAAACAGATCGCTTATGCCGCCCGTGGGCACTAAGAAGAGCCCCCATCCCGTAATGGTCGGTATCGTTCCCGTGTCCTCATTTTCTGCCCTCACGGGTCAGCAGTGGAAAAGACACGGATGCATGAACCCCCCTTCCCACTTATTCCAGTGACCTCGTGCTAATTCCCAGTGCGATAATGGTCAGTGCTGACAGTGCGGTTACGACACAGGCATATTGACCATTCCTGAAGTTCGGCATAAAGTCACCGGTCTAGCACGGGGAAGGGTTTTCATTGCGGTGTCTTATCCGGCAGTGGTTGTGCAAATGGACTGCTGATGCAAGTGAGGACACTGTGACGTGATCAATACAAATCTAGACACTCCATGAGTTCGGCTGAAGCTGTCATCCAGACTGGAAATTCCTCTGTAGTCTGAAGTTTTCGAGCTCGGCAAACAGATTTGTATTCAGACCCTGGCTCCATATGGTAGTTTCAATCCAGGATGCTGGCCGTGAGGTGAATGGTAATCATGCTATCCAACCCTTTTGGAAGGAGAACCGATGCTGAAATGTAAGAACTCTTGTGTCTAAGGGTGGATGTTGCCGTCCTCTCTGGTGGATGGTTCGGCTACAGTGCTGCATTTCTGCTCAAGGGAAGATGGTCGTGGCCTACCGAACCACACTGCACCTTATTCTCTCGGAAATTCAGCGTCTGATGTCTCCAGGGCACAGTGACCTCATCTCGCAACCGTAAGCCAGAAAAAAATAACATCGGTCTCGAAAGCAGGAATTGTTTTCCTCGTCAATACACCTCCTTCGAGCCAAGATCGGCTTTATGTGTTTTGAGTAGAGGTTAGCCTTAGCCGCCTGAAATCGCCTTTCTTCCACCAGCACAAAACTTTGGACCCTTCCGCTCTCTAGCCTACTGTCTTCATTAGAATAATCCCTTCCAGCTGGAGGTGCGCTCCAGTCGATGGAATTCGTGAGTGGATATAGGTGAAAAACCGTTACATGGAGTGAATGCCGCAGAGCCAACTTTTGAGGCCCCATCCTAAATTTAGTATGTGCGGTGAGTCTTTTAGCAGTTTTATGCATATTTCGCGTTTTTACGCTGAACCTGACGGATTTCCGTCCAAATATTCCCATCAAGTTTTGAAACGAGCTTTAAAAGGTTCATCCCAGAGCACTTACTCTAAACTGGCACATTAATTTATACAGAAGTTAACAGACCTAACATTTGAAACTTGACTATATACCAGAGCGCATCTGGCAAATGCTAGGGGTCACTGATGATGTGGTTTTGGCTTGGGCGCCTACCGCGTCCGCTCATGGCGCATGAGGGTGAGTGAGAGCGACTGAGATTTGGGTGGGTCAATAGTAGTGAAAAGGTGATTCCCAGGTGACTTGACAAAAGAAGAAGAGGTGTTCATCGGGAGTGGCTTCTGTTGAGTCTGACGTTTGTAGTAGCGATTTCGGCTACCAATCTTCAGAGCCCGGAGATTCCTGTGCACAGCACATTTTGCGTAGATTGCCAACGCCGACTGTGGGTGTGAATTGGAGACCCGTTTCACGGACCTCGGGGACTGTGGCGATAATTGGCAGTCCTGCTTGTTTCGCGCCTTCGCTCCTCCCGTCCAGAAGGTTCGTATTTGATGGTGGTGGTTGACTAACAAGGTTGCCAACTGACGGGATTACTCGGACCGCGTGGCCAGCCCAGTGGGTGTTTGTGCGGAGGAGCTGACTGGCAGACGGAGAGCCAGACTGCAATGGCTCCTTCTTAATGTGACCTTTATGGTGCTCCCACTCCGTGGGATCCGACCGCCCGCCACCTGCGCCCCACCCCGCCTCTGATCTTCTTGGCTCTGTCTTTGCACCGGGCACAGACGGGTGAGGGAACAGAGTGTGGAACTGGAGCATAGGAATTAGCACAGCATCACTACAACCGAAAACCGGTCTAGCACCTGCACTAAGAACTCCATTACCTGCGTCACCAGCACCACCCGTTCAGTAGCCACAGTCCCATCCTCTTTGTACTTCCACCGTACACTTGCACCACGCATCGGCTTGGTCAGTCACTTGAGAATCCACCGCTCTAAAAACGGGGGCCAGTGTCAGGAGCCCCGAAACACACCCCTCGTTCTCGTCTCACACACTGCCTCAGGACATTCGGCTCTTGCAAGGGCCTATTCAGCCTTATGCGCCTCCAGGACAATTTTAGGTGTGAAATCTCAATCCAAGTCCCATGACTACACTTCGCCCTACTCGTTTACACACCTACACAACGCACTTTTACATGCCACCCGCGTAACCCCATGGTTCTCACACCAGCAAACTTGCATTCTACTCTGCCACCACCAGTATGACTGGCAAAACGTGTCATGTCCGTGCATGCACATCTCACTTGCACGGGCATCACGTCCGTTGATGTCACCTGGTGCATTTAGTTTATATCAAGTCGTGTGTGGTGCATGTAGACCAGTTGTAGACTCTGTCAGCCATTACACCTAATTCCATCGACAGTTGGCTAACAGGCTCGGACATTCAGTTTACTGGAGTATGTGAGAGGGCATAGTGAGGTTCAAAGTGGGTAATCAACTCCCACTACAAACCAATGTTTCTTGCTGTAATAAATATTATGCTTTGGAATCTCTCATTACGCGCTAAGAGTCGGGACTTGTGGAAGGTCGCCCAATTACGGGATAACACGGTCCGCAGGAAATTATTTCGGAGTGAATGGATGGCGAATAATCAGGCTCTTTCGGCCTTTATGACATTTTCCCTGTTGCTATATACTAACTGCCCTGTTGGGTGTCTGAAACGTCTGGAGTGGAGACCAGGCCATGTGTGGCACGCGTAGACAAACTTTTTAGCTTGATCAGCCGCTGTCTTACCATCAGATTAAAGTGGGTGATGGAAGGTGAGAGAGAGCGCACAGTTGTCGTAACGCGTGTCTGCTTCAATCACCCGGGCTAAGCCCACTCCATGGTGGACGTCCTCGCTTGCACCTGTCGAGCTGTCGGATTTTGTGTGAGTCTCTCTCACCTCCCGTAAACTCAACCTTTTCACCCACTCCAGGTGCTGGACGTCTTCCGTTTACGTGCTCTTGTATATCTCATTAATTGTTCGCTGAGGGCTATCAAACCCGACGTATCAAAATCTATCCTTATTACCCAATGTCTGTTCCAAAGGTCCACCTAAAGACGCAAATAATATAATTAATGTTAGAAGGGAAGAAGCAAGTTCCAGGAAGCAGTTCAGAAGAAGAAGAAGAGGCAATCACTGAAACATGGTGTTTACTGGCCTGACGTTTCGGATCGCTCTCTAAAACCTCTCATGAGAGACGGTTGCAGAAAAGGGTACTTGGGGCGCAAGTTGCGCATGGCTGCCAATCAACCAGAAGCCTACTATTGCTAGTGTGCTGGTAGTTGATGCGATGATTGCTTTTTGCTCGGTACCCGAGTCATTAATGACCGTGATTTATGCCCGTTGTCGATTCCTGGCGTGAGAATAATTACTCAGCCCTGTTACTTTCCTTGCTGTAATTGCAGGACCCAAGCCACCACCGCGCTTTGGACCCTATTCTGTGCAGGCCCACTGTCCAAACTGTAATGTGGACACCTTCACAAGCATTGAACGCAGGAACGGTTGTCTCACCTGGCTCTGCTGTTTCCTAATCTTCATTTTCGGGTAGGTTTGATTTTTGCAGGCTGAGGAGCCGCAGTCCTACGAAGTCTGATTTCATGTTGTGTTCTAAACTCTCACTGTGTCCATCTGCTCGCATGTCTGTCGACACCTCCTCCCCTGTTACCAACCGTGACCTGACTGATGATTACCTGATCGTGACCCACTGTCGTGCTTTCGGGCATTATTTGATAGGGCGTTTAACTTAACCCCTAGGTATCCAAAGCATCTCCGTATGTAGTCTTGATCACCCAGACCGAGGATTGAGTATGCTCGGCTGACGACGCATGGTAGGCCAGAAGTGGCCGTCCCAGTCCTCCCCGTCTTTTTTGGTTGTCCTTTCTGCGCATACGCATATTCTTTTCTCCGTTGTAGGTAAACTGACAATGAAATATTTGCCGTCAGTTCGTTTACTGTGGTAATTTACTCCTTTTTTCGGGTTTTAGTGGCGTCTTCTTCTGCTGCTTCATCCCCTTCTGTTGCGCCAAATGCCAGGATGTACAGCACAAATGTCCGAACTGCAGAAAGCAGCTTGGCTACTACCGTCGTCTCTAACTGTGTCTCCTGCCAAAAGCGTTCTCCAAAATTTCTACTGGGCAGTGTCTACGGATGGACTTTCTTTCCCCGTGCATGGATTCTCTTATCCCAAGTTCGACTGAGCATTTCACCGTTTTTTTCACGAAGTATTTTTGACTGCTTATCCCAACTACCGAGTTCTATAACGTTTCCAAATAAAGCATTCAATGTTATCATACTGAGGACGTTTAAACCCTCCTCTTCTTCTTCTTTCTTATTCTCCAGCTTGCTTCGCTTTTTTGGGTCTCCGTGTACCGGTGGCTCCGCGCTTAGCTCCTGTAAGGTCAGCCTTGGTCACCGTGGGACACTTCCTGACAAACTCCAGCCATTTGGATGATATGTATAAACCGTCGAGGTTTAAGTCAAAACTGCTAAGCTGGCAGCAGCCTTACTGACCAATTTTGAGATGCCGAGGAGACTTCCTGGAGTTCGAAGCTCTGGCCTACCGGGCGGCGCGCGGCTGGTCCATACAGCTGCCTACGCGAGAGGTGAGCTCGACCAACAGGAGGCGGAGAAAAGCTCAGAACACGACACGCGTTAGGCGAGATGTGTACCCATAACGAGTGCTGCACATGGGTGACAGCACACCTAGGCAGAGCCTCGCGGCGTGCCAGCCCCTGCGTCCAATGTCCGCATCAGCTTGAACAGTGGACCTGCCTAGGAGAGGGAAAATATAATGAGGTGGACTCTTTGGAGCTCACATTCCTCACTGTAAACAATCTCTTACGTTTTAAACTACCACTATGTGTTAAAAGCTGGAGTTTCGATGGTGAGATGAATCGGTTTTCTCGGGATGGAGTGTAGCTGCTGTGGCTTCTTCTGAATTTGGCGTCGGTAAGGATGCCTTGTATTGCCGCCTAAACGAGACACGTGAAATGCAACCGCCCACATTACATGTGGCCTTGCGTTGATTTTCAAGGAAATTATGCTTAGAATTAGGGTACGGGTTAGGGTTAGGTTCAGTCAGAATTACGGTTAGAGCCATGATTAGTGTGTTGACTGTAGGGTTAAGATCAAGAGTTAAGTTTATTGTTAGCCACAAGGCACGGATATATTTACCCTTGCTTCAATTTACCTTAAGGCCACCTATTTTAAGCGTTCAGGTCGGTTTCTATTATTGTGTGCTGTTAAAGCGGCCATACGAGGTATCCCTAACATGGCATCTGTGGCCCCGTTCGCTCGGTTGAGATCCAAGACGCCCTTATTCGTGCGGAAACCTGATCCATTTGCCGCTGACCACGTTTGTGTGACCCCTCATTGGACGGGCTGCCTAAGTTTTGTCAGCCAATGGACCCAATTCCTTCTCCGGTCTTGTCGTTTCTCGATATCGAGCTCAGTTGGTGAGGTAGAAGAGGTAGCGGTAGATGCTGTGGGCAGATGGTGAACATCGTGGTTCGCGGCGATAGATGTGTCTGCTGGAAATGGAATTTCATTCGAAAACACCTGCTCTTCTCTGTTTGGTCCTATATCTCGGGCATTTTATGGAGAAGACGTGGTCTGCTTGTTATTTTGGTTGCAATCTGCCCTGTCTGTCCAGGCCGGGAGGAGTGTGGGTTGTGGAATGGTCTTTAATTAGATGCCATGGCAGCAGTTTCTCAGACCCGAAGCGTAAGCCGTCATGGACGATGCGACGGTAATGCCCTTCCGGTGTGGATTGCCACTGATCTAGGAAATGGGTTGTCTGTATAAGATGGTCAGTATTCTAAAGTGGTACTGTGGCATAATGAGTGCTGCCTACCATCCGGCAGAACGCTGGGCCATTCGACTACTTGCTGTGTCGTAGGAAACATCCGTCTCCCGCAGTCGGGAAACCGTCCCGCCGCCCAGCTGCTCAACCCAACTCATTTTGGTTAAGCTGCGACTTGGCTGAGCTTCAGATGCCCGAGGACGCTAGGGGGTTTTCAGCTGTTCTTTCAAACTGTTTCCGGACGTACATTGTTGCATTCCTATCCTCCTTTAGATTGCACATACATCGTTTAGTTACGGTTTCTTAGACTCCACAGGGGCCTTCAAATAGCTTATCTAGGTGATAAAGCCGTTAGGAGAAAGTGGTTGATAGGAACAGAAGGAGGTATTTCGGTCTAGTTGCACCATACTATGGTACCGTAGGCTCGTTATGTGTGTAGGCGGTCGTATCATATATAGGCGGGCGTTCGGCACCCGCGTCATCACTTCCTGGGTCGTCGACTCGATTGTTATGAGGGAGGTCATGAGGACGACAAAAGTGCACTACCAAACTTGGGAGCAATGTACAAGGAACCGTTTCTTGTAAGAAGACACGAGTTTTGCACTTCAGCAAGCGTTCACAACAAAGTATGCTTTTTCAAGGTAACGTAGCGGTTGGTTATAAAAGCCTCCAACGCCTATATGTCCAGTGATATCTCGCCACATTCACGGTCAATTTTGGTCGTTTTCTTGAGAAGTCCCTAGTGCATGCCTATAAGTGGGACCCGTCCTCAACAACGAGATCTCCGACTTACAGACGGTCACTTGATTTGTAATTGTGTGATGAATTTTGCGCCTTTAACATCCCCGACCAGTAAACCTAACAGGCGTCGTGGCATTTGCGGCTCTCCAGAAAATATTTTCATAGCAACTCAGTACTACTTTTGGTAGCTTTGCCTGTTTTCCTTCTACGCACGGTCGTTCTTTTTTGGTGGCGTACTTTGGCCGATTCTTTGGGGGGCGCCTACCACGTTAAATGAATTCTTCCACTCAGTGCACGCTCGCTTCTGTTATACCTACGCGCCCGAGCTCACCTCTGGCCGCCGTCTTGCTACCGGAGTCATATGGGTGAGGGAAGAGAGTGTGACAGTTGCTGCGCAAGTCGCCGTCCCGACCCGTGGACGTCATCGCCCGCGGCGAACCGAATGGCATATTTCAATAAAACTCCAAAATTCTACAAAGTTGACCATTGCCATAGGAAGGCGGCTTCCGGGCACCATTCAATAACCACGGGTCAAGCTACTTCGCGTTTAATTTAGGATAGATGATTTGAAGCATTCCCGAGAACTAATTCTCTTCCCCGGAGCTGTGATTCGCTGCCTGCTTTGTTGCAACTTTGTGCTGCGGGTCAGAAAGTTCGTGATTTATTTCCAAAATTGCATTCTATTTTTTGCAGGGCGGATAGGACTCTTTCCTCACAAGGGTTTATAATTTAAACACTACCTCCGCGCATATGCTAATGAGGCTAGCTTTGTCTTCAGGGACAGCAAGCAGGTGTATGTTTTCAGTGCCTTCAATATGCTACCCAAAATAACGGTTTCTTTAGCAAAAGTCGCATAAAAATCCCAAAAATTTACGCAACTGTACCATTGTTCAGGACCAGCTGGGATGTTACGAAATAGTTCTCTTTTTTCATGTTAGCAGAACAAATACCATATCCTCAGTGTTCACCAATTAAGCTACCTCTCCTTCCTACCTTGGCGTGTGAACTCTATCGTTTGGCGTTTGCGAAGCACTAACTGCGTAGAGCGTTGCTGTGGACAACAGCATTGATCGGCCACTTGTGTTTGCTTGTCTGCATAGCTTTTTATTATCGCTGCCAATTTTAACACAGGATTAGCCAGAGTACATGCCGCCGACCTAGTGGCCTTAAAGACGCCTCGTCTTCTGAAATTTCTTTAAAGTTGCTTCATAGCTAGGTTGAAAAGAGTGACTTCGCTGCTACGGTGACCTAGGACAGGCGATCTGTGGTATAAAGGCGTTATTTTTGGAGAAGCGTGGTGACTTTATCAACCTTCCGCTTAAAAGACTCCGAAGGAGCTAATGCATTTTCTCAAAACAATGAAGAAACGCATTCGTTGATGAACGCTCACTGATCGCTAACGGAACTCACTCGTCCCATTCTGCTTTGAGGCGCACTCTCGAGCCCTGCCAGCAGCCGCACAGCGTCTAATAGTAGAAAAGGCAGATGATTATTGTCGGCAAAGACAAGGGAGATTGGAAGGGCCATTTCTGGCTTATAAGCCGTCTTCAGCCAGTCGTACACAATCCCAGGTGGTGCACAACCCCAGGATTGAACCCGCGACCCGTTGATCGGAAGCCCAGCGCTCTAACCATTGAGCCACAGGCTCGGGTGTTGCACAACCTGGGGTTGGGTATGACTGACTGGCGACGGCTACGAAGCCAGAAATGGCCATTCCAGTCTCCCTTGTCTTTGCCGGTAATGTTCACTGGCGTAATGAATAAACGCTTGTCATGGGCACATGGATGCTGGGGCAGTTATTCACTATTTTTACGCCTCGTGGGAAAATTTCGAAAGGAGGAGAGGTCACGTTGGATTCCATCTCATTCATTGCTGACTGGGAATGCTGCTTCACCTCTACCTATAACATATAAGGCATTCGCGAACACTCATGATCCAATGATCTCAATTTTCCCCAATGATTCCCGAGGCTACTAACGGTAGAACAAGAAGTTGCGAAACTCATGAGTCGATCGAAGCGCGATGGGGTGGACAAGGAAATGCGGAGTGTGGGGGATACGTTGCTTGAAGGCCATTCTACCGTTTTAAATATCCCCGAGCGCAACCAGTAGGACAACGAGCCCATGGCTTGATGCGTGGGCGTTGGAATTCTAACAAACAGGTCGCGGATTCGAACCTCAGGGGTTGCAAAACCTATAGTAGGGTATGGCCAGCTGATGTCGGCTAATAAGCCAGAATTTGTCCTTCTAGTCTCCTTTGTCCGTATTGATATTCGGCCTATGGACAGAGGTTTTTCACCTCAAAAGTTAGGAAGACTAGGACGACCGTTATTGCAGCAAGAAAGCGCTCAAGCGGCCAACAGGCCAGTGGCAACAATTCTTCCGCCGAGCTCTGTCAGTCGTCGATGCTGAATGAGTGCACGCACCCGAGTTTTAGCAGGTAGCGGTCACGTCTTACTGACCGAATTATCGACCAGCGCCACGGTGTCGGCAAACCGAAGACTGAATCTCCCCGGGCACAGAAAGTGAACTGGTGGTGATGGGGGATGGGGGGGTGTCGGTCGCTATCATCCCGCCGATTAGGCAGCCACAAGTCAGTCAGAGCATGACCCCGGGTTTCAAAGTTCTGTAAACCCGCACGCGTGCGCCAGTGGCAGCCTGGTTCTCGGCCAATCACTAAACAGGCTCTCGGCCAATCACTAAACAGGTTCTCGGCCAATCACTAAACAGGATAGTCCACTTCAAGGCTGACACAGACGCCCTTGCTCAAGGCACTCTGATGCATGAGCCCCAGTCGCCCAGCCCGCCTGCTCTCCAGGTGCCGGATGTGCGCTTTTGTCCGGCTACCTATCCTCCGGGTACAGAATAAAATGCTCTGTCTACCGGCTTTCAACTTCTTCTTCTATTCGAAACCTGGCCTGAAGATCGTGGTGGCTGGGGTCTGTCTATGCCTTGAGCTGCCATGACAGATGAGCTGTACAACTTCGACCGTACACAGTCCAAGAGATAATTTGTTAATATAAGACAGTGGAAGGTGATTTCCCTGTCAATTTTATTCGCATTAATGTCGTACAATCGCAAGAACAATTTTGGCTGGTCTAAAGGGCCCTTGTTTTACAAAGGCATTTACTTAGACCGGTATCATCGTTGCGAACAAATCTCCAACACACTTAAAGATGCTGAAGGATGTTTTGCTGGAGCTATAACTCTTCACCATCTGATGACGTTAGTTTGGTATATGCGAATGGATGGGGGCCAATGGAGACTGTGATGGCCATTTCTGACATCAGCAGTCAGCCATATTCGACCCCAGGTTTATACGAGCTGAGAG
This sequence comes from Schistocephalus solidus, assembly GCA_017591395.1. NCBI lineage: Eukaryota > Metazoa > Platyhelminthes > Cestoda > Diphyllobothriidea > Diphyllobothriidae > Schistocephalus > Schistocephalus solidus. Next base: position 274,085 of record WEDG01001616.1, read on the forward strand.
TCGGACTGGAATTCATTGAGCATGTACAAATCCAACGCTCTAATACTGAACCACGAGCCAGTGGCCTTGTCGGTATGTTAACATCTTAAATAGTATGCTTGTGCTAAAGAAGCCTCACCATCTAAAAGGTAGACTTTATGCACATGGAATTCAACTTTGGATTTTCTAGGAGGGGGTGAAGATTGGCTTGTTCTTACAGTCCTGGTAGGAATGCCTTGTATAACCACCTAAACATGGCACGGGAACAGAAACTGCCCCGCTCGCTTAAAATATGTTGCCTTACGGTGAATTTCAGGAAATGTAAATATGCCCGTGTCGTCAAACTATCAGTAACCATGACATAAAACTAGACTGCCATCTTAATTTTAACCTTAGCCCTACCCTAAACCTTACAGTTAGCATGATAATAACCTTAACGCTTAGCTTATCATGACCCTAACTTTATCCTCAAGCTTAAACCTAACCCAAAACTTAGCCGTAACCCTCAGCTTAATCCTAAACCTGATAGCCTTGGAAGTTAGCGTGAAGCCACGTGCATTGTAAACGTTTCTTTTTTGCCGTCTCCTGTTTAGGCGGTCACGCAAGGCATCCCTACTGGCCATCCATCGATGATAAAATTGTCCAATGGATGCCATCCATCGATCGTGCAGTAGCTTGTTCTGTTTGGCATTTTTGAACCGTTACTTTGAAGTATAGGGGAATGGCTTAGGTAATCCAATTGACCCGATTGAAGGTGTAGCCTCACTAAACTTGGCCAATCAGCCTTTGAGTTTTTGGAATGTTCTAGAAAAACCACCGTCGACTGCAATCGCCAATATTGCCGTGCGCCGTCTCGATCTTGGACAAGGCTGCATGGGACCATACGACAGTTCATGCGTTGATCAAGATGACCATCATCCCCCTGGAGGCAAAATAATAAATAAATAAATAATTATATCCAATCACTTAGATATTACAGGAAGATTCCATGTATCTTATCTTCTCTGTTTGCGGATATAGGTGAAATCGAGTGTCCACCTGGCGCAGCAGTGTACTTGGGTTTAACATTAATCGTAGTTTTAGCGTGGGATAGCTTTAAAGTTGTAGTTACTCGTTAAATGCTTGCGCATAATCAATCCCAGTCTAGACTTCTGTCTGTGAGTGATTGGATAAATAAGTCTGGGCATGTTCCTGAAAATAGTGCGGTTGGTACCCTTAACATAAACGCAATCAGGATGCACACAAGCTAAATGAGATTGGAGTGATACCTCGAGGTAAGATGGTTAATAACTTGTAGGTTCCCAAATCCAAAGGCATGGTAGATAGTTAGAGGGACAAGGTTTTAATGAGGCAGGGAATTTACATGCGGCACTGCTATTAGTTGCAGCAAAAGCTCTTAGCCGGCAAGTGGAGATTAGCTTAAGCTGATAATATGCTTAACCCCCACATGTGTGGTCTCCCTCACGAGGTTAAGGTTATGCATTGCGCGGTCTCAATAGCGAGTTGAAAGGTAGCGTGAAGCGTACAGAATGGCTGCATGACAAATCTGTGGGGATCGTGGGAGCGGATGGACACAAAGAAACTGCCTGCTTCACCCAAAGCAATACCAGTCACAGTTTGGAGGGTTATCAACTGACGCGATAGTTGGTTCCTTTTCAGGACTGGAGGCCAGACTGTAGTGGATCCTTAATTCGACCTCATAGGGAACCTTTTCCGAGCGCCTTTTGCAATGCTGCGCCTCACATGCGCATAACAGTGACAGTCTGGACCTTAGCCAAACAAAGCTATGCACACAGGCCAAGTAACTTCAGGGTGACGCAGGCGTACCCTAGCTCAACGCGTTCCGAACCTTTCCCCGCAGTGCTCGGACGACCGTTCTAGTGACGCCGGATGTGCGACTGCCGTGCGTTTGCCAACTTGCTCCAACTTATTCTCCATTCATTCTTTACAGTATGTAGCGCCCCTCAGCTGACGTCTATCTCCTATTATATCTAGTTGGGGCCGTGCCTGAAGTTCGTATTTGCCGGCGTCTGCCTATGACTCTAGCTTCCACGACAAAATTTATGACACTTTTAACAAAGTGAGATCCACGAACGCCTCCTCCACCTTCCATGAAGATAAATGGGAGCGTAATAAAATACTAGGTTTTGTGTGGTACGCGTAGATGCGTTTTTAGGCTTTTTCAGCCAACGCGCACACACTGAAAGAGGATGCATTCTGGTAGGGAGAATGAGGTAAACGCACCGAATGTCTACCGCACTACAAAAAATAAACGCGAAAACCATGGCTAAGTCTACTATGGGTAAACATTGGTGGACCTCATCGCTTGCGACGGTCGAATTATCATGGTTCTTCAGCCAGTCACCAAGGTCCCTGGAGTTGGGCTCCCGCACTGGGCACAACTTCATGCAAGCGCTCGTAGAGTCAGTTACCACTATGTCTTGGTTTCTCGAACTTAGTTTCTTGTCACAACTTACTCACAGCTTTCTTCCTAATTTCAAATAAGCATGCACTTTTACCGTGTGACCCTCAGTTTCTTATTACTGCGACGACTGATATCAACAATGGTTGGATAGTAGTTTATTTTGACGATAGACTCTACTACCAGAATCTTACATCGAAACAGTGGGGCAAGTTTGATTTTACGCAAACGTGGGACAGAAGCGGGATAGCTAATTCGTTCAGCTAGGCACTTCGTGCGCCTGTCACGCTATCAAAGCAGCCTCGTCGCTATAGCGGATAAAATTAGAGACACCAGGGACCACCCCCATCACTGCCGTACTCTCTGTCAAGTTTTGGGGTTCCCCCACTCATGGCTGACTGCACACGCGTGAGATCAAGACGAAGCCCGCCTCTCTCTGTAAGTATATGTAAACTCTCTCCATAGCTCCCGAGTTCATCTACCGAATAATCGTAGTGGTCTGATGATAGAGTGCCAAAAACAAATGTTCGCCAATCTACTTTTCCATCGTAACATCGAAATCTTCGCCAAACCTGGTGGGTTGCAGTGGCTGTTATGCTGATGGCCTTTCCTGGCCATAGCACACGAGTTCATCTACCGAATAATCGTAGTGGTCTGATGATAGAGTGCCAAAAACATATGTTCGCCAATGGACTTTTCCATCGTAACATGGGAATCTTCGCCAAACCTGGTGGGATTCGGTGGCTGTTATGCTGATGGCCTTTCCTGGAGAGATTGCTTGTGGCAACTGCTCGTTGGGCTCTTGGGTCGCAGGCCAAGCGTGTCCAACCTACTATGACCTCCTTGATTGGTGATTTGGGAACTCTGACAACAGCGTTGATCAGGCGTGCAAATACTCGCGAGCAGATGAACTATCGTCAGGCGTTTGAAGCATATACTATCTTAAATTTGAGCCATTACATGCAACACGGAAAGATACAGGCTTTTAAAAAAATGGAATGAATTAGTCAAAAGGATCGATTTCCAGGACGCCGCTTCATCGAGCGGAGATCCAAAAACCGCCTCGAGGAGAGAAATGCGGCATCTCCGAATGAGAACACCGGCAAACCCTCGTACATCCTGATCAGACCTACGGGGTCAGTGTTAGAACCGCTTCCCGCCAAATCAAGCTTGATAGCGTCTTTTCCAGTGGCCTGCGGGAATTTCCTGCAATCGATTATTTACAAGTTTTTTGGAGGCATTTGACCGAGATTTCCTAAGGTTAGCTTAGTCTGAACGAATATTTCTGTCAGGTGAGGGCACCAAACAGCGACTCTTTATTTTGATTTCCTATTATCCTGTTCAAGGGAACTTGTTTAGTGGATGGGAATTGCTGCAACACTGCGCTTGCGATGGCATGGTCCCACTAAAGTTGACTAGTCCCAGTATTAGTGTACCAACGTAGATCTCACTTCCCGATCAGCAACTGTCGTGTTTAGCGCAGGGGCCATTCCTTAGGTGATGTTCGAATAATTCAACGCGGTGTCTAGGGGTGTGAAAGTGGGCCGGGTAGGTTCGGGGAAATACGGCCCTTGTCAAACTGTCCTCCTAGCCACGATTCACCATTCGGCCAACGATGCATGCGCAGATATTTCATCAGGCCAACGGGGAACAGGAGAACGTAAGACATTCAGGGGTGTTGAGGCCACTAATACGGTGATTTTTGATGTTTCAGAGAGTGGCAAAGATATTGTGAGTGGTTTTAGGCCGGTAGCTGCGTAGGTGTCCGGCAAAGTCGGTCAATGCTTCTGACATAAGCTGACAGTGTGCCGGTGATGGTACTCGGATGTTCAGACGTTTGTATCGGCCGCACGACATTGGTCTCTTTCATGTGACTGACTTCTCCGGTTGTCACTCCATTTTGATGGCAGGTCACCAGCCCTGCCGATTCTGTTCCCCAGTGGCCGCATTTCGGATTGTTTCAGCAATTGCTCAACTATATTATTGTATAATCGTTATTGCTATCTGATAACGATAATTGCATAGAAGCAATACTTTGGCGGGTGCACCTCATTTATACCGACGACACGACCGCTTCATTGATGCTAACTCTCTTTCACCATCGCAAATTCGCGGAGCATACCAGTCAAATTCACGACTACAGTTTCTTGTCAATGCGCTCCTCTGTGTGCCATAGAGAAGTAGTTACAAGACCACATCCTTACACCTTATTAACGTTATGCTAATGAAAATTTCCGACAACGATTTAAAGCAGAAAATCAAACTCTGCCGGATATTTGGCTGCGTGTGGAGATTTGGGCTTCAAGTTAATCATAGATCTTGGCGTGGTTTTGAGACTGTACTTCCAAGGTAGAAGAATTGGGTAATATTTATGAGCTCATATCCGTTTACGAGGTCTGATGGTTCCGTAGAATCCAGGGTTTGTGCCGATGCGATTATTACTGTAGCGGCATACTCGACGTGGTAGCAAAAATCAAAAGCCCTCTCTCCCGTCAGTTCATTGGGTGCGCTTAAAATGACTCAGCTCTCGCACGCACCGCGACGCCAATCGATCGATCGATCGACGCCACTGCCAGACCAAGCTCGGACACCTGCACATACCTCGCGCCGGCGTTACCAACATAAACGACTGATACGCAGTTTATTAAAACAACTGCTGCCACTGTTGGCTGAGCCACTTGCGATCTCACTTCCTGTTCTTAAATTTGCCCTAACAACTGTTCTCTTTTGTCGAAGGTGTCCGCGTCCTATCTGGCCAGTTCACGGGCAATCCGAGCTCGCCTCCTTTCCGGTCGTTTGGCCATTTGGCCTGGATGGGGATAACTTTTATCGTTTATGTTTCATTTGTGTGTAACGGGTGTGGCACTCATGGTCAGCTGCATAGATGACGTGAACCAGCATTCGCATGGGGCACGTTTCTTATCTCCTTGCCCGTGAAGGGCAAACAATGTGCCATGGATATGACAATAAAAACAACACAGGCGGATTCCGAAACCCACGATGGGTCGTGACCGAGTGTAGTGGGAATAGACTTGGGTCGCCCAAGCGATGACAGGTCGCTTTTTCTGTAGAATCTTTCATGAGGATTAAGGGTTTAGGACGGAGGGTGTATGGTTGAGAGGACTGAATGATGGAGAAAGATGCGTGGAATTATAGTGGGGAAAGATTGCACAGCAAAGTTCTATCTCCACCTTTGAAGTCTCATCACGATCCATTAGCAAGTGGGCATCAAACCAGTATACGGACCCTTCATCTGGTCTAGAGTTCCACTCCAAACGACTAACAATGTGGCCGTTGTACGGAACATGACTTTGTAGAGCCAAAGATGGGAGTTGGTTGCCAGGCCGATTCGGAATAGGGGAACTGTCAAATGCATCGCAGCTAGTGTATAAATATGTCATTTCCATATAATTATTCTGGACTAGGTGTTGGCATTGCACACCGGTCCAAAGGTATCATGCACAGCATGGGAATGAAAAGCAAAGACTGACTTAATCCTAAAAAAACAATTTGGGGTAGTGTATCGTATTCCAGGCCTAACCTATCCTTGTAACTTCGCAGACCTGACTCAACGCATGCTGGGCTCGTGCATACGTGAACATAAGGTGGCAGTGTGACGATACGGCGGACTATCGCAAGTTGCTGTCCACACCTATGAAACAAGCCATGAACTTAACTTTGCAGCCGTCAAGGTAATCGCCCACGCCAGAACCAGGACGAGCAGAGAATTGATTGAAGCCGGGTCCACGGGTGGGAACTCAATCAATCGATGTATCGATTTGGCGCCTGCGCACAGGGTCCTGCGCAGTCACGTCCAGATTTGTGGCAATCAGCATTGGTTGGTTTGCACCTCCTATAAGTGTCATTTGTTTGCTGCTCATATCTCGGACGATGGACTCCTGCAGGAGTTCGAAAGCTCGGAATAATAAACAATTTTTCCGGTCTCGAACAGATTTCACCCTTGCACATTAATCCCATTCATCCTACACCGGTGTACTAGGATAGACAATGACCAAATGGCGTAATTATGGCGCCGTTAGACCCATTCTGACAACATTACGCCTGTGGCGGAACGCTCTTGCAGTCGGCAGCATAGTCAATTACCCATGTGGCCGTCTGCCCGCCATGTACGCCTCTCGAGCACTGCATGCGTGTGCCTCAGCTTTCCGCTTATTGACACCGTAAAACTGATCGTTATTTTTTGGCTGCATTGATTGGTCGCAGCCGAACAGGGCTCAGGCATGGGGACGAACTTCGCGTCAGGACTGACGGCTATAAACGACTGGTGTGCCCAATTGCTATCACAGCCTATTTTCAGTTGTATGTACGCTTTCCTACAGCAGAAAAGGAGGTCTGACTTACTGGTCTCCCCGAGTTTCATTTAGAAAAAGCTGGATTTGGCAATCATCGTATTTCAATACACCTCTGGGGGCATAATTGTCTGTGATCTGCAAGGAGTAGAAGGAGGATCACTTGAGGTGTGTTTGGCTTGCGCCCTTGATGTTCGCTTTGTTCACTCGCGAGGTCCTACTTTATGTTGCTAGGTGGCCTGTCAATCACTTAAATTTAATGTACTCCAAATGTTCTCTTCTGACTTACCAATCTTCCGGCCTGACTCGTACCGCCTTTGATTTCCGGGTCTTGTAACTGGTCAGGCATGTTCTCGATCACTTCGAAGTGGTAATTTTTTCTAGGCTCAGTTGTTAAGCCGAAGTTAGACGGAATCCCTTGACAGGTATACTTCCTACACTGTAAGCGTCTCATCAGCTTACATCAGGGAATTACTTTTTCGGAGTGTACTTGAGGATCAGAACCGCGTTAGAATGAATAGTCAGCCATAATAGCCGGTCAGTTGTCTGAGGTGGGAGTGGGTGCATTGGCTGACAGGTCCGGCGAATCCATCTCCGCGCGCCACAGCACGACCTGGCCCTCTTAACGCACACGCCAGGATGCACTAAATCAGGGGGTATGGAGGAGCAATCGCCGCCTGACTCACATTCCACTGGACAGCCACTCGACACACACAGCACACACACTGGACCGACGGCATGGTCTGGTATACAGCGTCAGTTGCCAGTCTTCCAAGCAACGGCTTCTAGTAAGCCGTGATAGTCCCAGACTTGTGTCACATATGCAACAGAGGGGGCCACATGCAGAAGAAGCGAGGTTAGTGCTTCCCGCTCACTGCGAGGTGTTGATTGAAAGCATGTTTTATGTGGTGCTCCGTGTGACCTTGGGTGATGCAGAGACTCACCAGAAGAGATGCGGTAATGTGGTATAGCCGGCGGTGTTCTACCGCAGGTTTTCGTGGAGACGCATGTGGCCTACTAGGCCCATACGATGTACTGAATAGGTGTGGACCGTGCAGACAGTTGCATCAGGTGCGGTGGTTGTATGTTGATGCTCCTGTCACTTTTTCACTGGTCGCTGTGCGATGGGCTCGCAAGTAACCGACCAGGCTGATGCGTGAGGCGAATGTGCGATCGCAATGAGGACACTGTAGTACCGAGAAGCTATCGCTGGTACTGGAGGTGGTGGTGGTTGAGGAAGCAGATGGTGGGGAGTAGAAGGTGGTCCCTTCAGTTGTGGGAGTGGGTTAAATGGTGCCAGTGGTGATCATCGCTGTGATCAACGCCGGAGTTGTGGTAGAGATGGTGGTGCTAAGGCTCGAGAGTGGCGGGCCATCGGAAAGTTGATCATTGGTGGTGGTGGGTGTTGTCGTTATCGTGGGGTTTGAGGCAGGGTGGCAGAAGGGATGATTTTTGATGTATAAGTTGATGTTGCCGGAGTGTTTTTGGATTGCATCCGAAGATGTCTGACCAGGCCGATTTGCGCGCTGAGGGTGGGCAGGTGGAGAGAGCTGGGGCATTGGTGATGGTGCTCTGGAGCGCTTGTTATTCGCGTGCCACCCTTTCGGCCTTAGCAGCTTGCTTCATAGATTGCTGCACCTGTCTTCACCGTCCTCCTGCAGGCCGCTCGGTTCCGGATGAGGTCCTCCCAGTTTGCCGGATTGATCTGCAATTGTTTTAAGGAAGTGTTCAGAGTGCCCTTGTAGCGACGCACTTGACCCCCTTGTCGACGAGAACCCGTGATGACACCTCCATAGGAGAATAATTTGGGTAGTTGCTCGTCGTCCATCCTCAATAGATGGCCACTCCAGCGCATTTGCAATTGTTCCACCACTTCTGCGTCCGGGATCCCGTCTTGCCATCTCCACTTCAGTATTATGTGGAGGCAGCTTGGATGAAAGTGGTTGAGTTTACGTGCCTGCTTCTTGTACAACGTCCAGGTCTCCACTCAATACAGCAGTGTCGGCAAGACGACAGCTTTGTACATCTCGAGCTTGGTGCTGAGGTGTCGATTTCGGGCGATGGTCTGCAGATGACCGAGGACTTGACTGACTTTGGTGATTAGGTGGACGACGGAAGAGTGTGCTGCCTAGGTAGGTGTAGGTGTCCATGGCTTACAGCTGGGACACCATTAAAAATTAATAAAAGGTGCTTGCACACGGCGTTCGGTGGCGGCCGATGCATGACCACCGTTTTCTCCGCGTTGATGGTCAGTCCGAAGTTTTCGCAAGTGGTGGTGAAGAGCTCAATGCTTCTTTGCATGCCCCCTTCTGTAGTTGCGTTGAGAGTCTCTTCGTTGGCGAACAGATGCTCGTGGATACTAGTGGTGGATACACGCGACTGGAAGTGCATCCGCCGTTGATTGAGGAGTTGGCCATCCATCGAGTAGGCGATGCGGATCCCAGCGCGTTTGTCATGGTAGTTATCCATTAACATGGCAGAGAACATGAGACTGAAGAGGGAAGGCGCAATGACGCAGCCTTGCTTCACCCCGTTGGTAACTGCAAAGGATTCAGAGGCCTTCCGTTGCCCATGACGCATGCCATCATCTTGTCGTGGAGTTGATGCACCATGCGCTTAAACCGCTCAGGACAGCAAAAATTCTGTATGATTCTCTACAGTACATCGCTGTTCACCGTGTAAAAGGATCTCGTCAGCATCACGAAGGTCGTGTACCGGTGGGTTCACATCTCCTGGTACTTCTCGTGTAGCTAGCGAGCGGTGAAAATCATGTCGGTTGTTCCGCGGTGCGTTGGAATCCACAGTGACTTTTGCGGAAGCCCTCCCTGATCTGGGTGGCCATTCAGACGATTAAGCAGAATGAAAGCGAAAATTGTCCCGGCGATATTGAGCAGCAAGATGCCTCCGTGGTTTTTACAGAGCTGTTGGTTCCATTTTTTATTGTAGAGATGGACGATTGTGGTGTCCCTTGAAATCGTGAGGGAACTGTCCTTGGCGCCACACCCCCTGGAAGAGAGATTTTAGGTGAATACTAACTTTAGAGCTGCCGTTTTTATAAACCTCAGCAGGGATCACGTCTGATTGGGGTGCTTTTCCGCTGGAGGGTTGCTGCGCGACCCTGATGGTTTCTCGAAGAACACACAGGCACACTCAGCAAATTGACCGTCACGTATTACGATGTCCACAGAATGCCCCACGGAATGCGTGGGTGACCGTGATTTAAGCCCAAATCAGTTTAGTGAGTCAAACGTGCGGTTCATCTTCTGCGCCGTCTCTTTACTTACCAACTGTACTCCGACGGTAAGGCAGTATCAAAAAGACCGGATTTGGGTGGAGGCGCAGTGTAGGAAACATTTAAACAGCCCGTCTTATCGTGTCACTTAAGACCTGGTCGCCATTAGATCTACCAGACTTCTTTAAAATCGGCTCGGATCTTATGTGTGGGATAATGCCATCGAGACCATAGTAAGAAAGGGTTACTGACTCGATAAACACTGGATAAAATCCGGATAAACACTGAATTATCCCGTCAGTTATTAAACTTCGAACCGACAACTTGATATTTTTAAGCGTGTTACATTAAAAAGACCAGTTGGCAAGCATACGTTTGCTTTCTCATTGGGCCAGTACATTTACGTAAGAACATGCGATCAATAACGTTCCTCTTGTCAGACAAATGATTCGTTTAAAAATTGGGTGCAGAACTTGTAAAAACTTGTATTGTGCGCACAAGACCGGCTTCCTCAACCTGATGGTGGGGGCTTCTGCTGTTGCTTACAGACCCTAAAACAGTCACTTGGGGTAGTTCGGTAGTTTGGTGGTACTTTCGTGTTAGATTAATTATAACGAGGAATGCACTGGAGAAGCGTGAGGATGGAATCTCCGAAGTTGTTTTCTCATGCAGCAATAGACTGTCCAAGATCCAGACCAGGGAAGCCTGGATGTTAAACCCAACCTTTTGCAAGTGGAACACTCCATCCAACTCCGTCTGGAGCGTCTAAGGTGATGTAGAGAATGAGTTCGTGTAACTGCTCTGCCAAACTCATTTTGTGTCGTGAATTTACAACGTTGGATTACGATGAGCAATGATCAAGTTAGAGCATACGAGCTCTCTTGACGTGATAAAGACAAAGTAACCGTTGCTGTCCAGCGTAGATGCGTCTTTATGTAGGTCTGGCGTTAGAAGCTCGGTTATGTAGGTTATGGGGGCCAGGTCGTGCTGTGGTGCGCGAAGACGGGTACGCCGACCCGTCAGCCAATGCGCCCACTGCTACTTCAGACAACTGACTGGCTCGGATAGTGGTCTGATTGTGGGGTGGGGGAGAAAGTGAGGTCAACATATCAGCGCATTTTTCTCACTATAAACAATCTAACGCGCTTGAAACTATCACGGTGTGCTAAAAGCCGTGGCTTGGAAGGTTGCCAACTGACGGGATAACTCGGACCGCGTGGTCATTCCAATGTGTGTTTTGTGTGGAGTGGCAGACTGGTGGACTGAGAGTTAGGCTGCAATGGCTCCTTCTTAATGTGGCCTTTATGGCACACCCGCTCCGTGGGATCCGAGCCAGGTGTGGTGGTACACCCAGGGGCGGCTCCGGCCGCGCCAGCCACCTGCACCCTCTCCCATCTCCGGTCTTCTTGACTCTGTCTTGACACCGGGCTCAGGTGGAAGAGGATGAGAGAGTGCGGTAGCTGCAGCGCAAGGCTACTATCACTTAAAACTAATTCACGGGCAACTCACCATCCCTGCACCACCTGGTGTGGAGAATACGGTGGACCTCGTCGAAATTGACGGTTGAAATGTAGTGTGTATGTAGTCATAATATAAAACATAGTAATACTTCACCATTTGAAGTGTGATCCGCTGATGAAGTAGCGGGCAATGTTTCTCAATGTTAACTTAATATGTTAGTCAAACGAGCAAATAATTGACTCCGTGCCTCATCCGGTGGAGAGTTTATCTCAAGTAGTAGATTGACTGGTGATCAGAGTAAGATCGTTAAACCTCTTTATCTGCAAGACCTCTCGGTTACTAGTCGCGTTTCCCTAAATCACCGTCGGAAATTATCCTAATCAGGAATACCGGATGGCTTGTTTACATTCCTCGATGAACGCTCACCGATCGCTAACGGAACTCACTCGTCCCATTCTCACTCTCGAGCACCACTAGCAGCCGCATAGGGGGCTACTGATAGTAAAGGCAAACGAACAATGCCAAGGGTGGGGCACCAGCTGAGCTTGGGTACGACTGGCTGCTGATGTCTAACGAGCCAGAAATGGCCACTCCAGTCTCCCTTGTCGGCCTTGTTCCTGCCTTGTTTAGTTTTCTAAAAATATTCTACTAAATTTATTCAAGTAAACATTTGTTTTTAGAAACGCAGTATCCACTAGATGCGTTACCGATTTGCACCGGCCCTCATCATGCAGTCAATAGTCAACAGCTCGCCCCGTGGATGGATTGAAGGGGGTCATAAAAAGATCAAAAACTTCCATCGACGGATTCCTAAAAATACTAAAAAGACTAGTAGATAGAGTGATAGGATATTTGAACCACCTGACATTTCAAAGAGCTGAACCTACTGTCCGCTTTCAAATAAAGATAAATTATGGGAGCAATTTTATAAATTAATTGTTTATGCAAAATTTTCAAGTATAAGATGGCGTACGAACAGCTAGAAGTTATATCACGTATCAGCCTGCTTCCGCCTTCTCTTTGTGTCCTGCGGCCCGTTTAATTCGAGCATCTAGGTTTTGCTTCACACATACTTTTAACAACATTTCTGTTGTGGTAAATGTAATGCATCTTGCGGCATCTTATTTGGGTACATTCGTAATGCGAACTTTTAGCAATTTTTTCGCAGAGTCCAAATTAAATGCGAGTTGCCACGTATTTAGAGCTAGTGTAGATCAGTTGACTGGAAGACACGAACCGATGTCCTTGTCAACGAGGAACAACTAAACTTTTAGGGTGACAGATTCTTTGATGACTCCTACAAAATTTGTTTCCGGGCGTTTCTTCCATCCGATAAAATAATTTCGGCCTAGCCTCTCTATTAGCGGCTGGTTCTCGTGCGTGTGAGTTTGAAGTTAACCTCTCATATAAGTGAGAAGTGTGTTTCTCAGCTCTTTCTAAATTTGGCTCCTCTGCTGTACGTGTGATCCAAGCCCAAAGCTATAACGGTGCGCTAAAAGCCGGGGCTTGGTTGGCTGCAAACTGATGGGGTAACTCAAAACTCACAGCCACCTCAGTGCGTGTTTGAGTTGAATGGCTAACTGATGGATTGAGATCCAGGTTTTTTCTTAATTTGGCCTCGATGGTGGGATCCGTGGGATCCGGGCACGTTGTGGTGGCACGCCTAGAAACAGTTCCGGCTGCACCGGTCATCTATGCTCTCTCTCTCTCTCTCTCTTTCTCTCTCTCTCTCTCTCACCACCGGTTTCCTGGACTTTAACATGACAACGGGCACAATTGAGGGAGGATAGAGTGTGGTAGATGCAAAGCAAGTCTAATATCGCTTTACATTAAATCTCATGCAAGTCACCGTCCATGCACCACCTTATTTTGGGTGCACACGCTGAAACTCGTCGGAATCGACGACCTAATTTTTGAGCTTGCTAGTGTCATTCAGCACTGGACCTGCTTTTTTATTCCCCAGAACAGTCACAGTTAATCGAACTGATGAGCACTCAACAAGGCACGGTGGAACTTCCGTTGCATCGGGCGATACTGGATGGCAGCAGGCCAATAGTTTCGTGTAGAGGCAACAGTTGAGACATCGCTTCGGAGACGCATTAAGTCAGCACGATCCTCCTCCGGAGACTCGGGGGCGGTTCTGTAGCAACCCGCTCCCACGGTCGTCTGCAACGCCGCCACTAACTCATATTTCATTCGCCTGAGAAGGTCTGCGTACTCACGTGTGACAGCCATCGGTCAAACACAGGACTCAAAATCCGGGTTGTGACGTCGTGACACCGATAGATTGGCCGCAGCCGCCCACACTTCGCATCTGGACGACAATGAAGACGGCTGACACGGCTTACGACGGGACCCGCCTGGTCAGAACGGTAGTTTTACAATTGCTTGCTGACTGCCGTCCTGTCTTCCGATAGTCCCAAGGCTTCGTATACCTGGCTTGCCAACACACCGGGTCACGCCGTGGATGAGCTTGACCAACAGTGGGGTTAGATCAAGGTACGGTGAGCGTTATGGGGTATGCGTAGCCATAATACATTTTACAAATGGGCGAGGAAAGGATGCGGTGGCATAACTAGGTGCAGGCTGACGATGCTCCGGCTACTTTCGCTCGATCCCGCTTCCACTCTTCTTAGGCCTGTCTTGCCAGGTAGGGGAGGGAGGAGGGAGATGTAACGCAAGGTAGGTGATCTCTTTCGTGCATAAACCATATTATATATGCACAAATTACTACTTATTTCGAAATAGTAGGATTGGTTCGGTTTACTATTTCAAAGACGCGTTTGCCATCTGCTATTTTCGTACTCGCCATAGGACGCTTGTTTTACGGTACTCCGGATTTTACCACGGACGTGCCCACCATTTAATGGGTTATTTTCGTTTCTATTGCTTAAACCATACATGAACTCACCATGAACTCTCCTAGCTATTATTATTATTATTATTATTATTACTATGCCTTACTTCCATATCCCTCATACATTCTTCCATTTTGATGATTGATTTCATTAGTTACATAAGGTGTTTGGAGACAAAAAGAACAATCTCCTTTCTAAAAATCAGCACATGTATGATCCTCATATGCACATATCGTTTTCTTTTTTCTTACATTACATCTTCTGACGTTTACAAACGCTTTCACATTAAATGTTTGCCAGCGCATTGATGCTAGTTTATTGTTACTTTGTTGAAAATCCTATATCTTATCGATAATCTTTCGACGGAGTTTGGCTTTTTTTATATTTTACTCATCACGCATTTTTTCGTGGCTATATATTACTTTTTAATAATAAATTTTCACTAAAATAATTTATTTTTCATTCCATTTTCCCCCCTTTTATATCCTCCACTGTAATGATCCACCCGTAGATCACGCTTTACCTTGGGAGTTCTGGTTTCTTCGCTGATTCCCCAACCCTACCATTATCGCAAGTTTAAATTAAAACACGCACAGGTTACCGGACCTGCACCGTCGGACCCAATGGTCGAATCGTCAGTATGCTTCGAACGGGCACTTTGACAGCAGCTATCCTTGAATTGATCATGGCTATAAGGCGTTCCGCTCCTTTGTCGAATGATGCACGGCAACAGTCTTCGGTCCTTCAAACTCATGCGTGGGCTCAGCTAGTTGCCAAAATAATTGCGCATTCGACCTGCATACGGGGTTTTGCGGACACATTGTGATTTAGGGGTGCAGAAAAATAAGTCGACTTTCTAGTTTCGCTTCCACGCTGGTGAGAGGAGTGATTTTAGCTAAAAACCGCTCCGCCCCAAGCGAAGTCAACGTACTCCCAGCACAAGAATTGGCCAAGGATCCAAGCCAATTTCTCGCTGATTTTTTTCTGCTATTGCATGACGTAGATGGGAGGCGTTCAGGTCCATGCTATTTTTTTTCCAGCGTTCCAATATTCAGCTCATAAGTTCGTGCGAAATCGGCGAGAACCTCACTTACCAAACCAGCTGAAAATTACCTAGGCAAAGTTGATTTGAACGCCACCAAATTCTGCAAGATAGCGGTGTAATATGCACTTTGGCAGAGCATCCCGTGAGAAGAATAATCTACGACATAGGGAAATACATTCGAATTCTTACCAACACCATATCTGGACAGTCACAAGTAGCATACTCCACTATAGCCCCACGAGAAGGATGCAGTAATGACTCGCACGTGAATATGTTTTCAATACTGAAGAAATAGGTGGAATCTAACTGCTGAGGCTAAAAATCATATCTAGGCGTGCCAAACACGAGCTCATTCTTAAATAAAAACGTAAAATACATAAAGTTCACAGATCTATCACTAGGAGAGGGTGCCACAAAGGTTATCTTATGAAGGAGAATGGACAGTTTGGCATACGTCCCAATGAAATGTGAGCAACCAAGGAGAGACGAGCTGCATAGTAATGTCACGTTTCACAAAATCAATGAAGCTAGAAGAGACAGCAAGTGCAGTCTTTACACTGGACAGGTTATCGTGATTAAAGAATCCACTAGTTTGAACAGAACATAGCATAATGAATGGTGGGCGTTGAATTTGTTTTTTTTTTATAAATTAAAGTTAACGTTGCGAAAGGCTGGGGAACTGCTTAGGTGAGCCACCGAAATGGAGGCGATGGTGTTTGACCAACCCACGGGGGATCAGGAGAGGTACGGGGTGCAACCAAACAGCTTCTTCTGGGACTATGAGCCTAGTACTTACTTGTACTTGAATAGGTTTCTGGCGAGATGCATATGCGCGGCAGTTACTGTTCTATGCATGCTCCCTCACCAAACTTGCTCAGATGAAAAGACAATGCGAAGGCGAGTGCGGGTGGGCATAGTGGCTGACAAAGCCCAACAACTCGTCTACGCGTGACACACATACGACATGTAATTGTTACGGCCGCGATCATGCCTGACCTAGCCAGCCTCGATTATGTCACGTATTGTACCTCTCGGTGCATGCAGATTCGCGGCAGCAGACCTGCATAGCTCAACCCATTCTTTTCTCCAGCGATGGACGCCAAATACCGAAGGCCCAAGCACCGCCTCCATGTCATGCTGAACCGTGTTGAACCAGGTTTTTAGTTGACATCCTCTTCGACGCCTCTAAGTGGGCAAGGGTGCCGGCTCGAGAGCATTAGAACAGAGCTCGTGAGGCGGGCGATGGAGAAAATGCCCAAACTACCTCAGTCGTCTTTTTCGGATGGTCTGTGATATCCTGGCGATATTCTCGCAGCGAGTGCGGACTGCCTCGTTTGAGACGTAGTCGGTGTACTTCCCTCGAAGGATGGTTCTCAGGCAACGATAGTCAAATACCGCAAGTCTTCATTCATCTTCCACGCGCACAGCCCAGCTTTCACAATTGTACAGGAGGACCGGCCGTATGGATGCAGGGTACACGCGGATCTTCATGGTGACGATGATGACGCGTAGGGTCCATAGGTACTTTCTAAGGATCGAGAAAACTCGGCGAGCAGCGTTGATTCGGAAGACAATGTTGTCCTTACTCTGCCTATTCACCAACATCCTCACCCGAGGTATTTGAAACTGTCTACTACTTCAAGTTGACAGCCATTAATTCTGAAAGTTGCTTTCTCTTCGTCCGGGATGCAGCTCAAAAATAATTTGGTCTTTCCAGGGTTGATGGATAGGCTGACTGAAGTAGTGATGGCATTCACTCGCGACACCGCAGTCTGTAGATCCCCAAAGTTTGAGGACAGCAAGGCGATATCCTCAGCGTAGTTGAGGTCAGTCAGGCGGCGTCCAGGTGCAAATTTTACACCTTCAGAACCGTGTAGGACCCTCCCGAGAATCCAGTCAATAGCGTAGTCGAATAAAAAGGGTGACAGAATGCAGCCTTGGTGAAAACCAGATTAATTATCGAAGGGTTGGGAGAGATTGTTATGTACGAGGACTCACACAGTGGTGGAACGATAGTAGACCTTGAAAATGGTAATGATTTTGGCCGGCACACCACCTAATTCCATTATTCGCCACAGGAACTCACGATGGATGGAATCGAACGCAGCGGCGAAGTAAAAAAGCAGACAGCCATCGGCTGCTGGTAGCTATGGCCGAATTCCATAATGCACTTCAACGTGAAGATCCGGTCCACGGATCCACGCCCAGCTCGGAATCTGACTTGATTGGGCCTTGTCCTAGAGTCACGTACAGACTGAAACCTTGTTGTTATGCGGCCTCTGGATTGCATCGACAACTTCTCCCTCGGAAGGGGGTCGCACGACAATGCATAGGCTGGAGAGCGATGCAACTCAGGTGCAGACGAGAGCGAGGGTAGGTTTAGTTCCTCAGCGGAGTTGAGGCGGTGCTCGAAGTGCGCATGTGAGT
The DNA here is from genome assembly GCA_017591395.1 of Schistocephalus solidus. Lineage (NCBI taxonomy): Eukaryota > Metazoa > Platyhelminthes > Cestoda > Diphyllobothriidea > Diphyllobothriidae > Schistocephalus > Schistocephalus solidus. The sequence goes on from WEDG01001616.1 coordinate 291,819, forward strand.
GATCGACCTTGGCCGAGGTGTCAGCCCATCGTGAATCGATGCCGTGGTCCAACGCTGTGCCATGCTGCATGCCGAACCTCTCGTGTCTACGTGCACGTGCGCACCAGTGGCTGTCAGAGCCTCGGCAATCCTGGCTGTCAACATTGGCCAATCATCTTCAAGGCTGACTCACACCTAACCACGCTGGATGCCCTGTGCGACCGCACGCTCTCTCACACGCTGGGCACGTCGCAGACGCGGCGGCTGGACGTGCCCTCGTCTGGCAGCCAACTTACTCCAATCCCCCCTCTGCGATAGTTCTGTACAGAATAAACTATCCTCCAAAGTGGCGTCCCACTTCTTATCTCATTCTACGGAACCGGGCCAGAAGGTCGTAGCTGCCAGAGCCTCCCCTATCAACTTAGCCGGCTGCGATACCGAGTCACTAAGTGTCTGTGGCTTACCACTAACTTGGCGGACAATTCAGTAGCGGTTGAGAGTGCCACCAACATTTAGGAACTGCTCCATGGAGGTCGCTATTCCAGATGAATATTTCTGCCGGTCATCTCTAGCTGAAGCTGCTGTAATCTTCCGGAGTTGATGGAAGGAAACATCGTTGTGGTACCTGGCTGGAGCTAGCTGGGCACACGATTACAGGGTTCGTCCACTGATCCAGTCACTGCGGAGCTACTAGGCGCATCTCAGTTGTCCCATAGACAGATGTCTTCGGTGATGACCATTGCTCACTGCCCTCTCCGTCAGCTAGGGTCGTAAAACAGGACCGGATTTGTGTTCAGGGCATCGGCAGCGCTAGGTTGACGGATTTTCGCGACATAAAGGCGCCTCATGGGTGACGTTTTGGGTGAAGATGAGAGATGAACTTTCAGGCGGGCGTGAACGAGAACATACTCAAACCCGTGGGCGTTACTCGTTTCGGCACACACATCGACCTGTTATCTTGAACCCAGCCGTGGAACCTTGAACCAACTAGGATGTAGTTGATCCGACTTGGGGTACGGTCATCGTTTGAAACCAGCTCAGCAGCTATTTGTGGCGATACTGCAAGCCCGTGGTTTTGACAAGCATTCTCTCCTGATCAGCAAAATTCAGCATTCTCTTACCATTTTCGCATCAAGCCCAAACTGGCCACCAACTAAACTGTTTGACGAGTCCCCGGGTCCAGTTTCCCGCATCAATCAGCAGATCACGGCGAGGGAGTTTGCCTACCAACTCCTGCACCTGCGAGTATAAGGTCTCTTTATCGCGCTGTTTGGCAACTGCTGGTGGTATGTACACGGAGACGACAGAGATGTTGGTACAGTGACCCTTCAGTCACGCGTAAGCCATTCCGCCATTGACTGGTTCCCATGCCAGTAGTGCACGGTTTGCTTGTTCCGAGAGGGCAATAGCCACACCCTGTCTACCAGACGATTCACGTGGGTCACTATGGTACAGGGTGAAGTGGGAGTTGACCACCGGGATTTTTATTTCTCTTGCACTTAGTCGTGAATTCGAACTTCAAACAGGCAGCAGACATCCACGTGGTATTGATGAAGACTGCGTGCCATCAGAATTTGGGGTACCTGGGTTCAGAACAGTTCGCCCATTCCAGCGACCAATACCAAGAGTCCGTTCACGGTTGAGTATTCCAACTGGAATACTATTCGCTGGCACCACTGGACCAGGGTTGCGGTGTGTGTTGGTTCCCCCGGACGCTGTGGCATGGATCGTAGTACTGTAGTTGGAAATTTTTCACGAGGTTTCTTGGGGATTTCGAATAAAAGCGTGTCTCGGACAGCCCCCTTGGATTGTCTCCTCTAGCGCTTTGGCTCAAGAACCTAGCGACAAGGCTTTGACGGCAAGCAAATTTATATAATGCCGGTTCACGATCATCAGGCTTTGCAGTTTCTCTTAAGGCTTTTAGTGGGCCAGACCTCAGCGCGTCGCACCCTGGTCACCCTGTCGCTGCTCGTCCGCGACCGCTTATTCCCCAGAACTAAGAGCCTGCTTATTTCGCAGCTAACGTTCATTGAAGGCCTCTTTTACTACTAGCCGTTGTGCCGTTGCTTGCAGGGTTCGAGAGTGAACCCTAAGGCAGAGTTGGACGAGTGAGTTCCATTAGCGATCAGCGAGTGCTCATCAACGAATGCAATCGATATTCACGATCTAAATCAGCAAGACAACGAGCCCGTGGCATAATGGATAGAGCGTTGGACTTCTGATCAACGAGTCGCTGGTTTGAGCCTCTGGTGCTGCACCATTTGGCATTTGGTATGGCAGGCTGATGACGGTTAATAAGCTCGAAATTGCCATTTCAGTCTCCCTTGTCTTTGTCGGTAATGTTAAGTGGTTAAAGACTAGCACAGCCTTGGCACAGACTGAACACAAAGTAAGCGCTGTGCAAACATGCCTTCCCGAACACAATCCAAAGCCACCACCCCTAATGATAGTTCAACCGTCGATTCGAACGAGGTCTACCGTGTGTCCACAGCAGGGTGTGGAAAGGGACGGTGGTTTGTGTGTGATTTCGTTTATCCTGATAGTAGACTTATGCAGTAGTAAGAACACTCACTCCTCCCCCACGCACCTCTTAAGATTCCGACGATGTTCGCCCTGGTGCCCCACCGTCGGGTGCGCATGGGAACATGAGTGAGTTCATAATGATAATGGACTAGCAATGCATCTACAGCACTCTCTACACATCACCAACCGGAACCCAGCGTCAAGAAGCCCGCAGAAAGGATCGGGTGCAGGTGGCCGGAGTGTCGTGAGCGGGCGTCTAGACGTGCCACGACACCGCGTATGTGTCACATTTGTCATGGGGCCGCATCTGCACTAACGAAAATCGTGCGCTGATCTGGCCTCTGTCTTTTTTCAGCGCGTATACCTTGTGGCTCGTTTTAGAGCCCCCCACCTCAGACGTTGGCCTGCATACACATGAACGAGAGCTAGCTATTAAATGTGAGAACTATGGTGATTTGGAACCCTTCCCTGAATTTTTCTCTCATGGAAACTCCCTCAGAGACTAGTGTCTGCCTTTGTGCGTGTTCTGAACGCATTCTATGAGGTTTCGTTTTAAACCCAGTCTAATGCGTACGACACGGATATATGATAAGGGGCAAGGGCCCATGCAGACAGAGTGCAACTCGACGAAACAGGAGTCGATGTACTTTCGTCTTCGGTCTAACACAACAGTGAGTCAGCTCATTTTGGAACCCTACTTTCAACACTGATACCGAATAAAAACCAAACACAGGCTTCATTGATGGTTTTGCTCTCACACGATGCACATGACTTCTTAATGGGTACCTCAGATCCTAAACACAGGTTTGATTTCGGGATCGCAGGCTGGCGACAGCAAACAAGTTAGAAAGGGTAAATCCAGTGTTTCTGTAGTAAGCCTACACCGCGGGGCCTCTAGCGCGTGCTGGCACGAATGATCGGGCTCTCGGCCGATCAAGGTTATCTAAACTGGCGAATAAACATTAAGGTTGAATCAGATGGGCTCTCGCTCAAGACGCTATGAGGCATGTCTTACGCACAGGCGGGATGCCAGCTGTCGCGGTGTCGGACGTTTGCCCTCGTACGGCTCCCAACGTGTTCTCCAATTATTTTGCAAAGAATACACTATCCACTCATATGGCGTGCAAGTTCCTCCTCCTTTTATGTGAGACCAGGCCTGGAGGGCGTAGTAACTACGGGTCTCCATATGACATATGCTGGCGCGAAATCTCTGTCTTTGTCGGTAGAAAACTTTTCGACTGCTGACTTGTCAATTGAGATTTCGATGTCAAGCTCACAGGTTCGCGTAAATGACACCGACGCTTGTGTCTCCTCCCAACTTACCAAATTACTGCTTTGTTCAACATAACATACGTAGAGGTCATTTTGCCGAAAATCATATCAGACGCTCTTCAAGAAAACAAAAACTGATCATTTGAAAATCCCTTCCATACCTTTGCAACAGACGCATGACAGGCTTCACAACGCTGACGGGATTGGTTGGCTAAAATTTACGATACAAGAAACTAACGATAGAAAAGCTTATTTGGCCATAAATCGACTTATCTGCAAGCTGTTTGTCATCCAGTGTAATTTTTAGGCTGAATGGAAGGGTAAAGCACCGGTAAGTTGTCTGTTGACTAGTGCTACCTGTACTAAAGTCTTCTCCTTGCTGGCGTGGGTTTAAATCCCACCGTGCCTGCTGACATCACAAGTGGGTAACAGTGATTATTAAAAGCTGCAAAAATCCCCTTTAGTCATTATGGCGTCAATCAATCGAACCTAACGATGACAGTCACTGGAATGCTACCGAAGCATATTGGAGTAGGCTGAACCACCCATTAAATTAATTACTTCGGCTTAATGCATGGGCTGCGTTTATTGAATTTTTGTGCGTGTATTTTATCTTATTTTCCCGAATTTTTCGACATAGAGATGGTCTGCATCGAAACCATGCGTTCATTTTTCACTTATTGGTTGGAGCCCGATGCAGTCCATCCTAATTATTCCAAGCTACCGAAATAATTTCAGTAGCACGGTAAACGACAAAACGGATGTGCGGAAAAGCCTCGTCAGCGGGTTCAAACATGCCATCTGAAGTCGAAGGACAAGTTAATCCAACATTTGCCTTTTTGAATTTCGTTTCAAACACACAGCCTTGGCCACGAACGCTAATTAAATAAAAGGTGAACTCTTGAAAGCCCACATAGTCGAATGTACTAACTTGGTAAAATTCACAAAATTCCCCTAGAAGTTGGAAGATATTGCATGACAGCCTTAGTGACCGGAAATAAGGGAAAGCAAGAGCAAATACAAGGGTTATATTCGCCTGACCTAGCGGATCCACATAGGAGGCCATTTATAGATTCCAAAAATGATTCGATGTAATCCTAAATATCGATAATGTGAACTTAACCAAGCGAAGAGTGTACCTCGAACTGTTCAGTGCTTTACTGAAGTTCGCAGATGTTGCCTATGGAGAAAGCAGAGAGGGACCAACAAGTTAAGTGTCGCATAGATCGAGTACTCTGCATCTCAGACTGAGTAAGCAGTCCATAAGCGATCACTGAGTTCCAAATTTTTCGCATTGTCCGTCGAATTTACTCGCCAGATCCAAATTATGCATTATTGTACATCGATGGGAAAACGTAAAAAAACACTTTGTCTAGCGATAGAGGGTAATTTTAAACTGATTGACATCCTCGGCGCGAATAGGTATTCAGTTAAAGAGAACGCCTTCTGACGGAATCCAGTGCGTCAGGAGAGATTATAAGCCCAATTTACTTACACAGCGCTCACAGACAGTTTCCACGTAATCGTCAGGATGCATCGACATGTGGGATGAAGTCATCCAAAGGGTGGAAGACATGACCGGCGCACAGCGACATCAGTGCCACAGATTCTTGACCCCGACTGATTTGGCAAAAATGGGGGGTAAACAAACAAGTATTAATGTGTGGTATCCATTTTGCTACGAAGACCGATACGAAGATGAATAGCGACCCAGCATCTGACCTCGGAGCTGAATCTCCAAGCCTTATCAATTTCGCTCAGTACTAACTAGTTCTTTCTACCAAGCCTCTGGATTTTCTCCCCCGACAGCGAAGGTAACCCAACCTCCGCATCCGTCCACAAGACCAATGTCCTTAGTACTGTTCCGGCACAAAGAATAAATTGTTCGCCGTCAAGATTGGTAACCACATACACCTCATCCATGGCTCGTCTGTTCTCTGTCATCCACGGGGAGAGGTTAAGTCAGTGGTCTTTCATGTGGGTATCGTCAGTGGCCAGTTGTGAACCTTTAAAGATGGCAGGAAGGTTAGGACACAGGGTGACTTTCCGTTATACATTCCATAAACGTTGGCGACGATAGGAGGAGTGACGCCGTGCCACAAGTCATAGCAACGAGATTCATTTTGTTTTATCGACAAAGCCAGTCTAGTTAGGCAGGAACAATAGCCTGCAATTAAGTCACAACCGATCGACACGGGGACAGAAACTCCAAGCACGCAGACAGCATCACCAGCCGAGGACACACCACACGACTGAGCCCCCCCCCCCTTATCAGGAAAGTAAACCAATTTGGCGCAAAAATCAGGGCTCCTTTGCAAAAAAGAAAAAAAGCTAACACCAAAAGGCGCTACAGCATGCCTGGTCAAAAAACGGTTAAATATATGAGGCGTCTGCGTGCGTATTTTGCGATTATAGCTGCCATCGGGATGAGGGTAGTTTCTGTGAAGACGTGAGAAGAGGGAGAGGAAGAGAGGGAAGAAGAGTAGATAATTTTCAGTCCGGCTTCTACAAAGGTGGTAAAATAAGACAAGTTTACACAAAGGAAGGTCGGTGTAGAGGGAGTGTGTTGGGTGCAAAGCGGGGGCGGACTAGGTGGCGCCACCGGTGCCAGCTTCTCCATTCGTCATATCCATCGGAGAGGCGGTGACAGAACCCAGGGACGTAGTAGTATCCGTGGGAAAGCCGCCCGGTTCACTGCTTGTACTGCAGATACTCATTCCGCAGAGTCCCCGAGCTGGTGCTGCAGTTGCCTGGACGGGAAATCCACGCGGTGGCCCAGGACGTCGCGCCTCATCAGGCTGGCGAGTGCTCCCAACCTCCTGGCCTCCACCGCCACCACCAGCGGCAGCAGCCGCTGCGGCCGCCGCCGCCGCAGCTGCAAACAGACTGCTCTGCACTGATGCTCCACCGAGAGAGCTTAGACGACTTGAACCACCGCCGTCGGTGCTGTGAGTACTGCTAACTACGCCAGACTCCGCGCTGGCATTGCTACTGCAACTGCTTACCGCGTCACAGGATGGCGACTGCGAACTGCTCGTGATGGAACAACTGCGCAGGGAACTGGTGTTCACCGTGGCACCGGCAGTACTTGCCAAAGCGCTGCTATCCACACTGCGCACATCAATCGGCAGCGTGCAGGCGACAGAGGTCAGCAGATCGGCGGGGGTTACAATGGCCACTTTTCCGGTTACTGCTATTGAACGCGCCAATTCAATATCGTCTGGAGGCTGTTCTTTGTAATCAGAGTCCAGCTTCGGGACCTTGGTCGGCAGAAAATCGTCGAAAATTGGGTGGGCCTGGTCACAGACACTCACTTCTGTGGTTTCCTTTGGGGAGTTGGAGACCACCGCTGACGTCTCGGTAACGTCCATGGGACCCGGCTCAGAGGCTGATATGACCTCCTTTTGAACCGATTCCTTGGCATCTGTGGGAAGTGAATTTCTCGAGAGGTCTTGGGCGAGAAGAACGGTGTGCTGCCCGCCAGCATCAATCATGAGAGTCCGCCTAGAAAACGAAAGCATTTCATTTATAAGGGCTTAAGCACCAGAAACCGAAAAAAGACGCGATCACACTTAGGCCAGTATAAAAAAAAACGATTGTGGTGACAGCAGGCACATCGCGGTAGCTTACGCAGACCCAAACTGCAAGTTATCGGGGTGATCCGGTCATAATATTCATACACTGGTCGCCTTCCCAGTAGCAAGATTTCGCATATAGTTCTTGACAAAGCCCATTTTATACGGAGAAGGAAGGGATAGATTGCCCCTAAATGTACATTTACTCCTGTAGAGGAGGTTAGATTGGTCGCACGAGTCGGAACCCATCGAAAGGAATTAGAGGACACCTCACATCATGGCTGGGAAAAGGCGAAACTAGGAGCATAAAAACTGCCCTTTTGGAACATATAGCTGATTTCGGACATCATGTGGACTCTGACGAAGCTTTTTTGTGTGATTTATAGAGTCCAACTTAAGTAACCTAAGCCACTGGGCCAGCTTCTGCTATGAACAGCAGAAGTGGCTGCAAACAGATTACGCAAGTCGGTTTTGTGCGCACAGAAGAATCTCACACAAGCTCCGTGTGCATGGTGGTCAAAGGTCAAGTAATTGCGTGCAATTTTACGCACCCTCCCGCCTTTACATGACTGCCGCTCATTACTCCTTGGGCCCATTCCCACACCTCGCTTGTGCGTGATGACGAACTTTAGTCCGTTTCTCTAATCACCGACCTGTTTTATTCGACCCCATTACCATAGGAATGTACTGGGCGGACGAGAATTTATCAAAAGCTAACGTATTATCACCAACCAGTCTTTTGAGCCCTTCCATGGGAATTTTGGAAAGTCTAATACTCCATAGATCGATCGTCGCAAGCGACGAGGTGAGCACAGTAATGACTTACGCCCGATAACTTTTTGGTGGAGACCTTCGGTGCACTTATAGCATGTCATGCTACTTTTGTCTACACACACGCGCCCTAGTTGCCAAATTTTCAAGTAGCAGGCTCCAAGGAGTGGATTTCTTATCTTAAACATGTGAGCACCGTAATGGCCACATAAGGCAAACACTACAAACCAACTTGCGTTCCGAAGGAGGAATGAGTTATTCCGTCAACTGGCAATTATCCGAGGTCCAACTTAGCGCGTCGTCCCAGTCTTAAGTACAATAGATTGATTATGGCAAGGAATGGCCATGGCCATTCGATTTCTCTTCTCGATGTCACAGCAGGAAACGCCTGGAGTCGTTCAACGAATTTAGTGCAGGTGCGGACAAAAAAACTGAGTCAGAGTACGAGAAATTGTCCTGGGCACGGATGGGTGAACACGGAGCTGACATTGGGAATGACGCTAATTCCGAAGTTGCGATTTACTCCACGAGGCACCACCACACCACAAACTTTGACGAGACCGAAATAATTGTGAGGTGCTAACTATTTTAGTCATGGTTTTCTGGTCGTCGGTCCACCAACAACCGCAATAACTTCCATCGGGTGGGTGCGGGTGAACACTGCTTGCAGAGCCAGTACTGGTGAAGCAAACTACCGCGAAATTACCACACGAATAACCACTGGTGATAAAATTGTGGCATTTAACGACTGAGCAGTCATTGCACCAAGTGCGATTCTCAACGATGAATGCGGACGCAGCCAATCTTGATAGATTGCTGCTGCTACAACAACAACAACAACCAATACTACTACTACTACTAATAATAATGATAATAAGCAACCACATTCGATAAATGCTCCAGTTTTCGATTATGGGCTCAAGAGTGAGTCCGAAATCTTGCCAAATAAAATTATCTTTCCAGCGATCATGTCTCATTTTCCCCTCTCCTCTGTCAGGCACCATAGATCTGTCTGAGTATTTCCGTTGACTGTTGATAAAGTTGGACATAGAGCCTGACGTTTGCTTCTGCCTAACAGATGTCAAAGGTCCTGTTTGACAGCAATGAACGGCTCAAAGCAGCCCAACTAACACGCGTCACGAGCAAACGTGTCCTCCTTTTGACCGCAGCGGCATCGCCCGCTGGGGAGGTGGGCAACAAGGAATACGCGCAGGCTGCAATCCGAGCGAAGATCGGCTGGCCGCCATCGCCGCTGGCAGACACAAACACTGAGCCAAGTGAGACAACTGGAGTTCCGCGTACAAGAGGGGACATGCTGCAAAATTAATATAAGCACTCACCGACTGGCAAGATTTTTGCCCAGCATCGGCGCCGGCTCCGGTACATCCTCGTCCTCATCCTCTTGTGCCAGTTGCTGATTACTTCCCATGCCCCATGAAAAAGCAACACCTAAAAATGGCCAAAACGTTGGCTACTTAGAGAGGCTGAATCGGGTTTGAGTACTGTTTAGGTGTTTTTTTTTCTGAAAAGGAGCTAGACAGCACTGCCAAACGAATGTCAACAGAAACTTCCCAGAGCGAGAGGCAGCAAGGAAAGGTACACTTACCGTTGCTGTCTACGGCAAAGGAACAGGACTCGCCACAGGCAACCCACTGGCACTCGCGACCCGTAAGGCCACCTTGGACAACGTGGGGCAGTGGGACCGCAGAGCTGTCCACCGATGACGGAACAGGAAATCCCAGACGGCCGTAGTCGCTCCGTCCAACGGCATAGACCTCACCTTAGAGGAAAGACATCATTTTTTTAGAAAAAAAGAGTGATTCGGTAGATCGTGATGCGTTTCCACATCCTCGAGAGAAATATTCACGGAACGGCCAGACCGCCAACAAAGATAGCATGGTTATCCTGAAAATCACCCTTCCATTAGTTAACTACGCTGCGTTGCAACAAAAACCTGGGAGTCACATATCAACCTTTCTTAATGACAAATGCTTGGTCCTGAAAAGCGAACAGTATAATCCGATACGCCCTATGTTGTTAGCATGAGTCCTTACAGACGTCCTTTATAAAACGCAACGGAAAAGACCCCCTGAGAAAGTGAATTCGCTTTACAAGTCCATTGCCTTCTCAAAAAGCTCCTTTTTTAGAAGAGTTGCTCGACGGATTGGTGTTTATGTATTATGAACTCCTTGATAGTCAATAAATACATACTTAGTAGAGTTTCGCAGATTTGAATAGTTCATTTGATCCAATTGTGAAAATCTCAATTTAGGTAGCTAGAGCATTGGCTGTACTCTAGCCTTCCCCTTGCTGGTGTGGGTTTCGTATTCCACCGAGGCAACCGAGTCAAATGGATTATTTAAATATGCCAAAGTCCTCTACTAATTAACTATGCCTGGCGGATTCTAGATAGATTGCTTAGGAAATCCTGCTTTGGCAGTAAGTTTAATGTATTAGAATAAGTGGATTCCATAGGTCGGAGAAGGCTGAGCGGGTAACTTGACCCACGTGTGAGTAAACTCAGGGATCCCGGTTGGGGCCTCGTAGCTCAGTTGGCTAGAGCGTTGGCTGAACTAAAGCCGTCCTCTCCTGCTGGCATGGGTTCGCATTCCACCGAAGCCAACGAGTTTTTCACAATTGGGTCAAATGAACTAAATACTTCATAGTGATAATCTTGTATGGAAATACAGTTTTGCACAACGACCACTAACAGCTTAAGGTTAAAATGGAGCGAACGTCCGGTTCGTTGCCACGGTTTAAGTCCAAAGTGGGCGAAACATAGGTACGGTAAATACGCTCGAGGGGAGAGAGGTGACCATATACTGAGTTTTGCCTTTGTGCAACAAATTGGCAACTGCACAAGCAGCAGTTAAAAGGGGTCAAACTTACCGGAAGCGGTGAGGGCGATAGTGTGGTGCATGCTGATGGCGAACTGTTGCCAGTCTTTGGTCGGGTCGAAACCCAGCGCGCGTGTGAGCATGAACTGGACCAGAGGGCCCTGCTTTTTCAACAGCATGGACTCGGAAAGGGGCTGAGGGCTGACTTCGGCGCCCTTGGCGTCAACCGCCGCCTCTGCACCGACCTGCTCTTTCTCAGCCTCGGGGCGCGTGGTACCACTAGCGCCGCCGGCCGGAACAAGTGCCAACTGACCGTAGTTGTTGAGACCGCAGGCGTAAATGACACCGGAGGGGAAGCTGCGGGCAATAGTGGCAAAACCCCAGCCCACACATCGAGGAAACGCACTGCGCCACGTAGTCGGCACTCGGCCGGTTGGAGCAACAGGTCTGGTCAGAAAAAGCAAAAAATTATGATGAAAGAGAATAAATGGGCGGCATTCCGCAATCATAGTCGTGTCGGTAAGAATAAACGCTGGGTGCCCATGAGACTATTCTTCACAGAAACTGGCGCCGAAAGTCACAACTAAATGAATATACTAATATATGAGTAAGGGTTTTCAGCAGATTGGAATAATCCATCCCCCACAATTGTGATAAATTAGGCGGCTTTCGGTGGAAGACAGACTAAAATCAGGGGGAGCATAGACCTCTTTAGAGAACTAATCATTTTCCCCAACGTATTGAATCAACTGGCCAAGGGATAAGAGACGGAAACATTTCGACCACGATATTTCCTCCGTTGCAAGGGACGAAGCCCTTGCGGTGTAGCGTAAAATAAGTGGGTGCATTTAGAGTGCCACAACCACCAGGTGAAGTTTCGAGTAACAAGATAAGGGAATATATTGCAAAAGAACTCTGAGTCACCGTCTATGACGGCAGTGGCCACTGGCGGGGCAAGGTGTGCAAAGTGACTGTAGATGATACTGGACGCCATAGCTAACATCGTATAGGTACATTGGACTACGGTTTTAGCCTGCCTTGAAGTGCTCTCCATGCACACCAAGCTATTACAGCCATGAGAAAATAGTTGAGAGAATTTCAAATTTGCAGAAAAAAGATCTTCATTCACCATGGATAAAAATGGGTACGCAATGAGATAACACTGGACGAAAACAAACGATACACAGTGACCGAAAGCTGCAACTGTCGGCAATGAATGAGTCACAAAAATTTGCGCCAGAGTTTTTCCTTCAAAATGGTGTTGGCATCGTGTGAAAATGACCTTATTTTTGTAGTTAGAATAAACAAAGTGTGGTAAATTGCAGTGTTTAAGGAGAAAAATGGGCCAGCCCACGTACATATATAATAAAATTTACAAACGGAGGAAAAAACCGACTTGGTACTGCGAAGCACGTAACATTGGTCAAACAAGTCGAGTCTTGATGAAGAGGATGAGAGAACATATACTAGCGTGACTGCGTGAAGGCGAAACGAAGTCAAGAGCTCCGGCTGGCTGACATCGGCTAACCTGTGGACGCCAATGAAGCCCTTCAAGCAGCCTATCTATCAGAAGTTGTAACAACACTGTTCAGAAAAGATTCAATGTTAAGCTACCCAGCCCCGTGTCTGTCCAGATCACTATAGCCCACGGATAAAAAAACAGTTCATCAGTCCGCCTTTCGTGTAAATGGTGTCGGACGGCCTCGTATGGTGCTGGTAAGGCGATTCTACGACCGATCGAGTTGGCGTCAGATTGTCGGGCTTCGATTACCTTTCTCGCCATTTTGCTTTCAGCTCGACCAAGTAAATGTGCACTGTCAAAGGCGAATCGATTATTATTCTCGAGGCTGTGCATGACTACATGCTAGGGTACATCTTTTCGTTGTACAGCGAAAGCATGGCTGCGCATATGGGTTCTAACTGCGTCAGTGATGCCGTTCAGGGGTAGATGGTTCTATAGGTATCCCCGGGCTGCGCGAGAAAGCAACAAATAGGTACTGTAAGCCAATGCTCAAAGACCAATGTGCGGACTTACAATGTGTTTTGTGGCCTCTAAAACGTCCCTCAGGACGGGAATATTTCGATTTTTTGTCTTAGCTTGCAGCCAGTCCTTTCTGTGCAATCGGCTTAAGCATTTTTCTACAATATAGAGTATGCATTGAAGGGAAATAAGTGTCATAGAGACGTGAGCTATCACAGTTCCTGGGTCTCTGTGCTGAAGTGTTCTGAGGCGTCTATGCGACGAAGGTGACTACTGCTGTAGTGGATTTTCGCTGTTTTTCATCTTACGAAAGACCAGCTTGGAGAACTACGCGTTTCCCTTCCTTGAAATCCTCCATTGAGAATTGAATTCAATCCACATCTTTGGACTGCTATATCACGTCAGGACGCAGGATGACAAAGGTATTGTTTGCGTAGCGTATCCAACACTTTGACTTACAGGAATATAATATCCAAGTTGCGAATTTCAAAGACCGCCTCAGAGAGAAAAACAGAAATTTCAGATTCCCCATAGGGATTCACTGAGTTTGCTCGTAGCATTTAAAGCAAGTAACCTCATCGTGTATTCCTTTTTAAGGGGCCCTCCCTCTCCACGGCACTTTTTTTCTTTGACAGGTCACTTGCGCCCCTCATAACCAATACGGTAGGAGTGGAGGTGAGCAGAGAGGCGTCAAATGATATTCATTTTGCGTCGGGGGCTACTGTTACACTTCTAATTTTTTTCAAGGAAATTTGTTGCCGATGGAGCAACGATAGTCCCCATCTAAAAGACCTTAAAGCGGAATAGTAAAATAAAAACCGTATTTATTGCGATAAGCTATTTGGGGTCTGACATTTCAAACAATCAATAAGGCAGTTTGTAAGTAGACTGACGGAAAGTGTACAGACTGGATTATACAATTTGTTGGCTACGGTCGGATGCGGGCAATCAATGAGAGCCCACCTCACGAGCTCTTGATCCGCCCCCACTACCCAATTGGAGGCGTCGAAGATGTCAGTCCAAAACCTGACTCGACAGAGGTCAGCAAGACAGGCAAGTGGTTCTTGGACCTTCAGTATTCGGCGTCCGTCGTTAGGGAAGAGAATGGATTGAGCTGTCCAGGTCTGATGCCGCGGATCATCACGCATGGAGAGGAACAATCCGAGGCATCATCAAGGCCGAATAGATTAGGTATGATCGCAGCCGCAACATGTACAAGTATCGACAAGTGCGCGAGAATACGGTTACTGCCACTCTTCAGGCAGCAAAACACGCTTAGATGAGAACTTCCGTAAATATCTATACGAGGCTGTGGGCTCTGGAGTGACTCCTGTCTTTGGAAGACTCCGGAGGTGTCTTCGCAATTCTTAGGTAATGCAATGTTTTTAGCCGCCGGTGGGGTAGACCTTGTAAGGACTTTTCAATCTACAATTTTTTTTCAACCACAACCTTGAATCCATAAAGACAGTACGTTTGAGTATAACATTGCGCAGAAGCACCAGCATATCGCGCAGGAGTTTTGGTGGACGACCGAACAAAAAACCAGTGAAACTACCGCACGGACCCGGAGTTGCTCACGTGTGTTAAAGAACAGGGCACTGGGCACCCTGAAGCTTCATCTTCATTTTGCCTGCCAGGCCATCCAGGAACTGCAGGGGCAGCTGGGAGTCTGCAATTCCAGAGTGGGCCTGTGGTGCCTGGCTGGGGCTGGACTGGAATAGTTTCGTGGACTTGTCGATCGCCTGAAATGGAACAGCCGGGCCGATAGCCATGCAATGCTTGAACAGGGGAACCGGCATCCAGACAGAAAGAACAAGCGAGCAGTTAAGTAGTCAAAGGGCACTACTCGCGGGGTTCAGGCGCTGGTTCGGGCCAGCGGGACAGGCTATTCGGGTGGGCTCGGCAGAGGTGGGGCTTGAGAGAGAGCATGCCCAGAAACGGGGTCTTCGACAGGCCGTTTCCGTCTCCCGTGCTGCTTTGGAATCTATAGGCGACCCGTTGGATGAACCCCTGTTCCTTGCAAGCCGCAGGCAAACGGGCGTATCTCTATCCAGCAGGACAGGCGGTCACAGAACCCAGTGGTGTGCCTGAACGTTCCGTGGGACGACGCGTTCCGGAAGGACATTGGGGCTGAAACCAGGATCTCGAAACTTCCGGTCAGCTAGAACCTGGGCCCCAGAAAGGTTTAACCAAACATTATCCTCATCCGAAGGCAGCGCCATCCTCAACTGCGGTTGCCTAGAAAGAAGGAAGTTGTTACGAAACTGTTACCGGAAGGATACTGGGGCAACAACGGAAATACCGAAATGAATCCTTAATATGGCTGGCTGGGAAGCGGGTTCGCAATTCATCCAGCGTCCATGGAAGTGAGAACATGAATAGGCTCATTATAGCACCCCAGTAGTCAGAAACCCAGAAGGGTCAGTTAGGCGTTGATATCACCAACGAATATTCCATTCAGCGGGCAGGTGAGAGGGACACTAGCTCGGCATATAAAGCAGATGGAAGCTGCTGCTGATACAGCATGGTGGGTATGGGTTTATGGGCTTGCAGAGCAGGTTGGGACGCCGCAGGCACGGCCTCAGAGATGGCAGGTGCAGCATTGAGCCGCTAACTGAGCAAACTCAATGGACTGAGCATTTAGATGGAACTAAAGCACGTTGGCTGAACTCAGGAGGCTGCTGAAACCTGGGAGCGGCAGGCATGAGGCTGGACCTGCTCCTAGGCACTTTTTGCTCTCATACGGGGTTTCAGCGCTGCTGGCTTGGAATGGGCAGAGTAGAACTGCCGTCAGAGGCCACTCTCTGACACCTGGGGCGCGTGTGCTGAAACGTCACGAGCCCAGTAATAACTAATATGATGCGCTTCTTTCCGGTAAAACTGCGAGATGTATGATTACAGTCTCACTAACCCAGACTGGGTCTAAATGAAAAGCCTAGCCGGAGTTTAAGTAACTGATAACTGGGGCGATTCTATTCACGCGCCCTCACGTGCCACTTTCATGTGCTTATGACGGCGTCAATCAAAATTTATAAGCCATCCTTATGCTACATCAGAAGAAGAGACGACCACTGGAACAAGGGGTTTATTGGCCTAATGATGGGTTTGAGAGAGAATCTGAAACGTCAGGCCAGTGAACACCTTGTTCTAGTGATCACCCCTCTTTCTTCTGAACCGCTTCCTGGAACTCGCCAGTTAGATTCTATCAACTTATGCTACATAGTAAGCGCGTCTCAATTTACCGTCGTCTATAGCAACGGGGCAGCAGCAAACTAAATCAACATAAACTAGGTTTTGAGTCAGTCACAAATACAGTATATGGCCAAGAGAGATGTATGGGATGTCCGAGGATAAGCCTCACATAAGTGACAAGGCGTGTCAAGTGCCTAACATCACCAGTGGCTGCATGATGCTACGCTCTGTGCAGCGGCCACATCGCGTGACAGCTCTGACTGGTGGGCTGAGTTGGATGAGAGTAGCTGACGTCGCTATGTAGACTCGCGGGTATGTTGAACGAAAACGACGACACAGAGGTACCACAAAGACCTCACTGAACCTCTCGAAGTAAATCAATAAATAGGATCGGGAGACATGATCTGCAGTCACCTATAGCACCAACCACATAGAGGAACCCAATACATGGGGATTACCAAATAAGACTAAAATGCATGCAATCATAGCCACCAACACTAATACTGCCACCCCATCATAACTGTTAAATGACGTTCAAGGTCGATCTTAGCGCTGTCGGACACCTTCGCATTTACTACAAAGTAAATGAAAGCCAGAACCCCGTAAAAAACTAACATAGTTGAAGATACCCAACCTAGCTGCTCTCCCTTGGGCCGCACTGTTCGGCGCCTGTGAACCCGCGTCGGATACCTTCAATGCCACAGCAACAGAGAGAGAGAGAGAGAGAGTGCTAGGATGTGCAACCTCCATTTCTCTCAGCTACAACTATGCACAATCACTCAAACAACGCTACGCTTTCAAACAGCGGGCAGATCACATCGCCTGGCCCTGCAGGCCGCGTTCATGGCTTGATATGACGTTTAATGACGGAAACGTACGATTCAGCAACTGCGAAACATGGATCCACACAAGCTGCTCACATCTACAAGTGACGCCGCTGTACCGTCAATCACAAACCTGCCTCATGTGCTCAGTGTCCACCTAGATAACTGCGTATAAAGAAAAATAGCATCACTGGCAGTCGGACACATGAGAACCCATCACTTTCGGCCTGAAGAAACAGTCATACTTATAAGAACACAGGTCTGTGATCCATAGGGGAGCAGATTAATTCCCTCATTACGGTTCGATTACAAGGACTCCTTAATGTGAACCTTACGACAGCCCACAATTACGAAAGACCCGAGTGGGACTCTCGGACTACGCAATTGAGCGCTGGAGTTGTCTTAACAAATAAAAGAAGGATTCGGTAATGGTGGCGTTTAAACGCGATGACATTGAGATATGAAGTTATGGTGAAAAGGTAATCAAAGTTGCAGAAATCATCGAGAATAATTATTCGGTTCCTCAGCAGCATATTCAGAGAAATTTGAAAGTAAGCGGCGACAACTTATTTCTAAAATTTGGTCATCGGATGCTAGACATCCAAGTCTTGTTAAACATCAGCCAATTTGCGGATATTATACTCTGCGACAGACCGGACAGTACTTGTGAGAATTATTAGGAAAATACGATGTTAACCAGGCAGATACCAGGGGATCATGTGAGCTACAGGAACGTCTCTATTCACATGCGGCATAAAAGACTTTAAAACACATTTTCCGGAGTTGGAGGCAGAAACAACGATACTTTATCCAGCGATACGAGCCTTATAAACGGGCACTTCCTGCTGCCACCTTAAGTATTAGTGGTAGAAAACAATTAAATTAAAACCTTACGACGAGGAGGAAGGGCACGCCCGCTGATATTCAAACCAAGACACTTATCGCTATTTGATCACAGTACTCAGTTACCATTAAACCTAAAGCATGTCGGAATAAAACGACTAACAGTGCTAAAGTCGGACTGAAACTATCTAAATAAAATCGCAAACGATAATAAAAAAAGTAAACAGGTTCGACGAACCTTCCTAATGGTAACCGGTTCCGGAAAGGTCACCAAGCCAGGCCGCGATTCTAGTACGACAACGGGCTGGGATTCTCCATCAGGTTGCACGGCCTCGTTTCCATCTTCCTCGTCCGAAGGGTCTTTAGACGTTCTTCCGAGTGCCCCTTCATCGTTGCAACCAAAAGTGAAGACACGACCATCAGACGTAAGGCAGACGGTGTGCATTCCGCCCGCAGCGACTTGAACGAAGTTTTCGGAGCTATCATTATCTAAACCAGCAGTTCGCAGGCTTTCAGGTGAAAAGCGACTGGGTTTCGACCTCTCAGTAATGTCCGGACCCAGTCCTAGCTGCCCAGTGTCACCAGAACCCAGAGTGAGCACAGTGCCACAGGTTGTGAACTTTCGTTCATTTCGCTGTCGCAGTTCTGAGATAACTGCCTCCACTTGACTTTCAACTACAATAATAAGACAGTTTTGCAGCGCACATTTGCCAAGAGAAATACAAAAGTAATAGGAGCCCGGACACCGATCATCAACACGAGTCCCCAAAGTCTTGGAGCTCGGAGTCTACTAGGAAGACTAGCTTAGAAGTATTGACTAAAGGCCTCAGTTGCCTTTATAAGGTGAAATTAGACAGTTCTAAGACGGTGCTCGTTGATTTTGCTAAAGCCTCAGAAAGTGCGTATGGATCCTAGTCGAAATTTGAAGCACCAAAAGATTCACATGCATCCGCCAGGACTGTCCTCTTCTATGGCTGAGAATGCTGGGCTTTGAGCGTGAAAGATGAGAGATAACTGGAGGTATTGACCATTACTGCTCCAGGATCATCCTTCAAGTTGAGTACACTGACTTCGTCTCAAATGACACAGTCCATGCTTGCTGTGATAATATGACAAGGATATCCCGGCTATCCAAGAAAAACGACTGTGGTGATTTGTGCACTTTCTTCGTCTTCCAAATCACGAACTCAAGTGTTACTGTCCTCGATCCGACACGACTACCTTATTGGAGGCGTTGAAGAGTGTGTCAGCCTAAAACCTGCCTCGATAGTTTATCGAGATAGGTAAGTGGTTCTCGGACCTTTGTTATTCAGTCTCCGTCATTGAATAAGAGAATGGATTAAACTGTCCAGATCTGCTGCCAAGCATCGTCAGATGTGGAGAGGTACATTCCCTGACAGCACTGAGGCCGGTTAGATGAGACATAAGTGCAGCCGTAACAAGTACAAGTTGATGTAACTTTTGCATTGCTTTCATCATGCTAATAGAGAAAGGTACACATTTTGTGGGAACGACTTTAGTGAGCAAGCGGGAGGTAAAATTGGAGAAACTCCGCAATGATACCCTGTGATCTATGGCAGTCTGCAAAAACACCCCATGCATTTTTAGTGCATGTTCCGCATGAAACAGGTGAATAATAATGTAACTGTGGTATAATTTGTGACATCTGAATCACCGGGCGATTTACAGGCCAACCGTAATATCCAGTCGGGCCGTAAAGCAGGTCAAAAGCGTTGACGGAGTGAACTCATTTCTTGTCGTGGCAGATTACAAAGCTTCGTCAACGATGCATCTTGGCGACCATAAAGATAAAAATGATGGGATAGATACAATTTTAAAACGATCAGTCTGCCAGAAATAACATCCTTATGAGTTATGTACGATAAGAAGGCGAAGCACTAAGATGACTATTTCGCGCAGGTATCTGCGTAAAGCTACAGAATGCTGGGGAAATTAAACGATATTGACTGATGTGAAAATCTGCGTAAACATGAGACCCAAAATAAACGCCGGAGCCGAGCTTTGACACGTCTAAATGAGGCAAGGGATATGGTGGACAATCAAGATATCGTCAACGTGGTGAACTAACCATCAGTACGGCGGAAAATTGCAGAACGCACGACTTTTCGAAAAGCTAATACAATGTCCTCGGACAGGCCGCTATAGTGGCCACTCCAGAAAGTATCAGCGGGCAAAAGGTTAAAAATTTTGATGCGGGATAATATGACATCAAGCAAGAGCGCATACAAATATAAAACGGAACGGGGGCAGATTTGTGGACAGAGCGGCTCGAGTAATAGACATCTTCGACAAATGCATAGGTACTCATAAAAATACCTAAACTTCGCGCACACCTTTGCGTCGTTTCGTAAACGAGATATTTTGCGCTTCGTTTTGGAGCCTTTTCCCACGATACACCATGACACAATTCACCGGGCTTCAAACGAATTCGAACTGGCAATAAATTCCCGCCAGTTTAAGCTTTAACCGAGTTTATGATATCAAAACAGTAACGAGGTTCAAAGTTAAAATGAGTTTAAACTATTTCGTTGCCCATCCTAATGATGCCTTCCTAGTTTTTTCTAAATAGTACTGATTATGCGAAACATTCGAACGTACATATGCTGGCCTAGTAAGAAACCACTGAGAGACTTCAAAAGCCGTAAGTGGGTATCTCGGAATGGAGTTTAAACATTTGTAAATCGTTTGAAATAATTAGGGAAATTTATTATTCATGAATAAATTCATTCGGTAGCACATTAAGCCCACTTCGAGCATGAGCAAGTCCATAAGAAATTTATCAAGGGAATGGTTAATGTCATGGGAAACCTACGGGAAAATGAAGGAAAAACTAAGAAATGGAAACATCTGACTGGGCAAATAATAACAAAACAGTCAAAAATCACTATAATAATAATTGAAAGCATATAAGCATCAACCGGATTATTCGACAAGAATTTTTAAAATCACCAAACCACCGATCGGTTCATTGATGAATATCGACGGCGAATTGCCGTGAAATAGTTTTGTTCGTTCTTTTTACAGAACAGAAACGTTAAAAACTCATCCATACACGTATTCATTTACAGATTATAGGGTGATATACGTAGTGCCTGTTAACTTAAGTGCTAACAGTAATCTTTACACTGTGCCGACTTCTGTATGTTATTAGTGTGTCTTTTAACTGGAGTAGAAAAATAGAGGCAAATATATTCATTCGTAACTCTGTCCATGGGGCAATGAGTTAATGTCTCGATCTTATTTGCTGATTTTATTAGTCGAAATGCAGAATACCAGTCGGAAATTTTCCCCAAAGTGCTGAAGTTCATGGGCTTGTAGCTCCATGAGCACATCTCGACCTTCTCCCTTTGACTTCAATGATGCTTTAGAATGCATGTGATCCCAGTTCATGAACTGCTGTTCAGTGCACATAAACAGCTCCTGGGGCAGCGAATCACAGGCACCCACATCACTCTAGCGTACAGACGTGCATGTGGGCCGAGAGTTTGCCGCGCTTCGGGATGTCTCACCACTACTTAAATGAAAAAATAATTGTATTGAAGGCCAGTTTACAGGCAATATCAGAAGAAATAGGCACTGGGGATAAGGCTAGCAGTGAGAAAAGCTCCTGGAGGAATATAATCATTGGAGTTTTTTCATAACATTATGTTATTCAGGAGAAAAAAACTGCTACCCGTGGGATGTAGCAGTATAAAACATGGAAGGGCTTACACGAGTGCCGTGTGTTTACAGTCTCTCTGTCTTTAAAGGAACCAAGATTTTTGCACCAGGCAAGGGTGCATTTGCGGACGGTTGCTCACTGTCTGTATAGAATACGCGACTTCTACTGGTGTCTTTTCACATATCCTTCAAATTGGAACTAATTAATGATTCTAGTGCCATGAATCGAAATTCTGACTAGACGCTACAAGTAGTGAGGGAGATGTAAGAAAACATTTCAATTACGATATTGTGAACCATCAGTTCTTTCCCCATCGCGTTAAAATCAGCCATTAATATATTTCGCTTGCATTCCGTTCCATGCTGGCTCTGAGAATAAAGTGAGCAATCCCACATCAGCTTACTATGGTCACTCTTACCGAAGGGTGCAATAGAATACGCTTCATCAATGCTAGAGAAGTCCTTCGTAAATACTAGGTCAAGGCAATTTTCTATCTGGTTCTCTCTTAATCTCGTTGGTATGTTTACCTTCTGTACCAGAGGTTGGTCGAGAGTGAGATCCATTACTTTGTGGCCGAAGGAAGTTGGCGCACCGTCAACTGTCAGATTTACCCAGTCTACCATAGGTGCATTGAAATCTCCAGCAATAAGCACCTCCTTGTGACTTGCTACTTCCTTGAGCAAATGGAGAAGTAACTCATCAGCTGCAGTTGGAATATAAGGTGGTCTGTAGATCGTCAAGAATTGTAGGTTTTGTGAAACTTCCTTTTTAATCTTTATCCAGAGAAATTCATATTCAGAAAAGATGGCGTGCACTCGTTCGACTGCCGAGATTCCTGTCCTAACGTATACGGCCAATCCACCTCCCTGTCTATTTTCTCGGTCTCTTCGAAAGAGCTGGTATCTATCTATCAAAACCTCGCTATCTACGATTTCGGCTTTGAGCCACGTTTCCGTAATGGCAACGACATTGGCAGTTAAGTCTGAAACCAGCGCTTTGAGTTCGTCTACTTTCGAAAGGAGACTCTGAGCATTTGTATACAAACATCACAATTTAGATTGGGTAACTCCTCCATATAGACTTCTGCGAATTTTGTTTGATTGAATGCTAGAGTCTGTCATTACTTTCCGAAAGGAACTGGTGTCCATCCCGCCCACGCTGAGTTCTGATGAGTGGTAGTCATCCGAGTTCTGAAGCTCGTTCCTCTTATAATTCGAGTTCTGTACAGTTGGGTTCTTCGTATTTAGTGTCCTTCGTCTCGGCGAGGACCCGCTTTGATGATGAACGGGGTCTGCCACAAAAAGACCTCTTCATCACTTTTATTTCCCGTCCTTTATTTGGAGCCATTTTTCCCCTGTTCGGTTCTCCTCTCTGGTTCTGCTCTCAGCATCCTCATTTTGAGTTTTCCGTAGGTTCATAATCTGGCTGAAAAAACGCATCCCTGTGTGAGCTACGGAGAGCGATTCTCCGTTCTAGGAGGCGTGAAGCCTGAACATCATTTTCAAGAATTATTTTAAGAGGCCTCGGTGATGATAGTTCATGTGAAACATCCGCTTTCCCTAAACGGAATGCTTTATGCACGGTAACGCATTCGCCATCTTAAAGAATCAAAAATGAGTATAATCAGAAAAGACTGAGGTCATGTTCTACCCTTTCCTTTGCAATCAGAAAAGTGGACTCAGGAACCCCTTTAATAACGAGATTGCGTTTTCGGTCGAAATGTATGTTTGGTGACTTTGAGTTCTGATTGTTTGATAGAGCATCAGTATCAGGAAGAATTCTACTCCGGTTGACGAGGTTATTTGTATCAGGACGAGCAACTATTCCTAAATTTAATGCGAACCCCTTTTGAGAAACTTTGCCAATTTGTCCTGCACCTGCTCCTGTTTTACCCACAGAGGATTCCGCTTGAGCATCTATCGGTAAGAACGAGCTTTTTTCGGAGTTCGAACCCAATTTTTGTGAATGCATCTTGGCCCCTTTCAACTTCGAATTCTTCGTCTTCGGTCCTTCAAATTCGACGAGCTTTTCAACTTTGCCATTTTTTGTATCGTCCAGCAAGGATGCCACATATATTTGTGTATCCAGAACATAACCTCTTCTGTCTGAGCTGTATGACAGTAGTATGGTTCATGAGCTGGTTTGATCTCCCTTTCGAAGGAAGGAAATGCCTACTGATTTACTGAACTCTGTATACGCAATGTCTTTGAGCTCTACATTAGGTATTCTTCAGGAAGCTATATTTGCATACGTAATTTATTTATTTGGAATTCTGGTTGTTACGAGTGTATTTTTTCTTGGTGAACAATGAACCTTCTCTTTTAGATCGGCTATTTATTGTTTCAAGTTACTTATCTCTTTCTCTGCACGATATTTGTAGTAATTGGAACTGAAGAGACGAGTTCCAGGAAGTATTCGCGAAGAAGGAGACACGATCGCTGGAACAAGAGCTTTACTTGCCTGACATTTCAGATTCTTTCTCAAAACCATCATCAGAGACAGTCACACAAAAGCGTAGTAGGGGTACAAGGGGCGCAGTATTTATAGGGCGTGATTGCCAGACAACCATACGACTAGTTCATTTGGCAGTCCTCGTGGTCCTCGCCGGGGTTGTGGTTGATGGGATGATTTCTTGTCGGGCCGTGCTCAAGTCGTTCATCGCCGTGATTTTATCCCCGTTGTCGGTATTTGGCGTGAAGATAACTCGGCAATTCGGTCCACTTTCATGCAGACTTTTTGTCATTCGCATCCTGGCCGCGTGACTGTTAATGTTTTTGGCAAAATCGAAACCACGAATATGGAGGCAGCAGATGGTTGCACCTGTTATTTGAATGCATGCGGGAAAACCACAACTCAAACAATTCAGGGCTCACGCGGTTCTCATCTCTGGCGAGTCGTGATTCTCCGGGATGCATTCAATTAACAGGTACAATGAGCTTCTGTGCCCCCTAAACGGGCCACGTGGTAGATGCGTTGGACCAACACGGGGGCCACATTAGGGCACGGCAGGCGTTATTCGGGTTGCACTACCATAACAAATGCCGAACATGGAGGTGTGGTGGCACACCTAGGGGTGGCTAGGACTTAGGGGACCCAGCCGCGCCAGCCACCTGCTTCCTCTCCCGCCTCCGGTCTTCTTGACTCTGTCTTGACACCGGGCTCAGGTGGGGAGGAGGAGAGAGTGCGGTAGCTGCAGCGCAAGGCTACTATCACTTAAAACTAATTCACGCGCAAGTCACCGTCCATGCTCCACCCTTCCATGGAGCATACGGTGGACATCGTCGGACTACGACGGTCGAACTATACAATGAGCTTCCACCTCCATATTCTGTGCCGCGATTTTGCCTGGGGAAAAATTACCAGCCACGTCGCCAGGATGCGGGTGATCAAAAGACCGCGTGACAGTGAGGTGAATTGCCAAGTAATCGTCACGCCAAAAACCGACAACGCTGGTGAAATCACGGCCATTAACGATTCAAGCCCGGACCAATGAGCAATCATCCCATTAACGACGACCCCCGGCAAAGACCCCGAGGACTGCCAAATATAGTAGTCGTAGGTTGTCTTGCAACCACGCCCTATAAATACTGCGCCCCTTGTACCCCCTAGTATGCTTTTGTGCGACTGTCTCTGATGATGGGTTTGAGAGAGAGAGTCCAAAACATCAGATTAGTAAGGGTCTTGTTCCAGCCATATTGTCTCCTTCTTCGCGATATTTATAGAGGTACGCTTCCGTGGTCGCCGGCGCTGCCGAGTATTCATGCTGACCTCCTGACCGCTTTAGGACCCATATAAATTAATTGTTTGAAACGCATCTGAATTGGCGCCGGTGGGACGAATGCTTGACACCAATCTCTACTGTATCGATCGATTATTTACTGGAGGTAGACAAAGTCCAGGTGCACGCATACAACCGGCGCCAGAGTTAAGAATCTTGACTGCCCCTGAACTATCATTTTCATTAGCCCATGAGCAGCTTGTACGCTTCATTGCCAAAGTAAAGCTTGTCCAATGGACAGTCCCTCCCCCTCTCTCTCTATCTCTCTCTCTCACACACACTATTGATTTTGAAATCCTTACGGTGTCGAATCGTTGCTCCTTGATACATTAATTGTCTGGAGTAGGTTCCTGAGGTGGGCCAGTGAGTTAAGGAATCTGCAGTACCTATAGGTTAAACGTTTTTATATTTTCCGAAAAAGCCCACGCAGTTGTGGAAACTCTTCCGTGTTTCCGCAATTCGCATACAGGAGACTAAGAAGCCGATAGATTGCCGTAAGCCGCCTGAACCATTTTGAGGGAAATGGTAGCTGAGATATTTATTAAGTCATATCTTACGCTTTCCCTTCTAGGTCTGATTTCAAGAATATTGCGTAAACGACTAGTTAAGACAGGAACATTGCAAATAAAAGTTTGCAGATGTACAAAGCCAGGTTTCGGAGCCTTGCTTGACTGAAAGGTCAAATAAATGACCATATAATCAACTAAGTTTTATCATGGCGAAGACTAATTGTTTTTTAAGTGCGCTTGGAATGAAGTTTGGCGTGTATCTTTATTCATCTACGTGGGCATGTAGGACGATTTACTTGGCCACTTCGAAAGTAGAATCCCCATCATTATTCATGGGGTCAACATCATTCTTCCGCTGCAGAGGTAACATTAGGTAGGATGTTCTTGTTTAAAAATATTATATGGACAAATTTTGTTCAGTGTTTAATTTTCCCAAATGGTAGATTCGCCGCCGGGTATGAGAATGAATTAGATTTCACAATCGCTCAAATTTCGAAAAAGTTCCTTGCAGTTTATATCTAAACTGTAGATGCCTAACCCTATAACTGCTCTTTGTATGAAGCGAAACCATGCAGCTAATTAATTACAATACCTTCATAACCTGACGTGCAATTCCATTTTTGAACCATAGCTATAATGGTTGACTCCTTGGTTTTTGGTGGAAAAGCTTGACATTTGGAATTATTTTTTTGCCTTGTAGACTCTTTTTGACATTTTTATGTTGTTTCTTGCCATATGTGTGAAATGTATACTTCATTTTTTCAGTTGCACTTACTTCCCTGTAAACAAGTGCTTTTCACAAGAACCCTAGGACTTCAATCTTCCTGACTCATGCACTTGCTACCTACCTACCTACCTACTCCAGGCAAGTGACAGTAAACGCAAACAGAAAAAGTACAAGCCTTCGATATGAGACGCGAATGGAAAGCGTACTGGACCGATGAACGTTGCAATAAACCAAAAGCATACCAAAGGAGAATGAACATATAGACGCCGAATCGAGTCAATTCAGCCTATCAGAACGTAGTATAATTAATAAAAGTGATGCTCCAAACCAATCAAACCGCAACACACAATGTTCACCCAAAGCAACAAATACCAACGCGAACACATTTTATATCAAGACCAACAAGTCAGAAGAAAATCCACGTAACTTACTTACTCCAAAAGTATTATAAATAACACCGTTACAAACAGAAAGCTCAAAAATATAGAGAAAAATAGAACTGCAAGTTCTAACCAGATAGCATTTTATCTGTTCAAAATCCATCCCCAATGGCATGTTACTAAGCCAGAGCACTATAGCTTTTTAACCATCTCATTGTCCCTAGTAGCAAAGAGTATATCGAGGCGATATCGCGAATAGCGAATGTTTGCCATTAGAGCCCTCGACATGTCATTGGTTCCCTCCCTGGCGTAATCTTCCTGCTGATTGGTTGGTAGTCTTTAGTCACCTAGGCTCTTCCCGCGCGCGTCAATGCACGCCATTATCTCACGGCGTGCGTGTGTGACCTGTGGTGTGACAAAATATCTCTCTCTCTGTACTTTTTTTTATCAATTTATATCTGCTTGCGTTTGTTAAATTATTGATAACTATGTTAAGACAGGAGTCTGAAAGAACGCGAAGACGACGAATTAAGCGACAGTTTTAAGTGAAATCAAGGAGGAAGTTCGCAAAAGGTGGAGGGCAGATCAGTTGTCCTGTTGATAGTAGCAATATGTCATCTGAAGAAAGAGTAGAAGAATCACAGGCGTTTTTGTCGCTAAGTCCTGTGTCGTTTTATCTTATTGGAGTCATGGCAGAGCCGGAGGATGCTGAAATCGACACGACAGTCAGAACTGAGGCCATTTGCGAACTTGAGTTAACCGGCCATTGCTTATCCCCCCAGTAAGTTATGCACACCTAATACTGGTCACAATTTAAGGAAAGTCTACAACACCAAGATGTTGCCAACACATCTTTCGGCACACTCCACTCGGGAGCGCAAGCACGTCCTGAGGGTTAGCCATTTTGTTAACTCTACTCACATTTTTTTTAAGGAAAATGGGTCCGTCTGCATTGCCGATGGATTGCCTCAACACCTCCTATAAGCTGGGAAAAATTTCCTTCAGCACTTGTGCATGTATGGTTTCTTATTTTTACCCTACAAAGTTTATTATTAGACCAACTTTCGCATTACACGTTTTACTGCATGTGAAGGGGGTCACTTGAACGTCTGTCGATCGCTTGGTTGGATAATTATACTTTGGTCGTTCAAACTCAGCGATAATAAGGGGTTAAAAATGTAAATGGAAGGAAAAAAACCACTAAAGAGGAATGGTTTTAAGGGTGGCCGCTGGTATTAAGCTAAGTAAAGGAATCACCCGTAATGCTGTACGGCCAGCTGCCATCGTTTTTGAGTATCTCAAAATTTCGATATGGCCTCGATATACATCCTCCGGACAAAATTGCCGTAGACTCGATATACCTTTAGCGAAAAATCGACGTCGGCCCGCTATCGCCTCAAAAAACGCTTGCTACTAGGGAAAGTGGTATACTAACAACCTACTTACAATTACGCAGACCCACAAAACGATTTCAAACGAAACCCCACCTACATACACTTTACCACCTAGGCAACCCACCTCACCAACTGAAATCTAAATTATGCATGTAAATCCCACTGTACACATCAACATATTCTACAACAAATCATGCACTAAGCTCCTTACCCTAGACCCGGAATTTAGCTACAAGGCCATATACATGTATATGTATATATGGTAGTGTGTGGCTCCTCGATCTGCTTAAGGGAACATTTATGTTCCGTTGTGCCCTGGAACTCAGACTAGAGTACTCACAGGCAGTCGCATAGCGACGTGTAGCATATGTTGATAATGTGGAACCGACAAAGACAAGGGAGACCGGAATGGCCATTTCTGGCTTATTAGCCGTCATCAGCCAGTCATACCCAATCCCAAGTGTGGAACACCTGGGATTCGAACCACGACCTTTGGTATTTGAGTCGAACGCTCTACCATTGAGCCACGGGCTCGTTGCTTTGTCGGTTGCGATCGGGAATATGATGGTAGTGTGTGGCTCACCGATCTGCTTAAGGAACATTTATGTTCCGTTGTGCCCTGGAACTCAGACTAGAGTACTCACAGGCAGTCGCATAGCGACGTGTAGCATATGTTGATAATGTGGAACCGGCAAAGACAGGGAGACCGGAATGGCCATTTCTGGCTATTAGCCGTCATCAGCAGTCATACCCAATCCAAGTGTGGAACACCTGCGAGTTCGAACCCGCGACCTTTGGTATTTGGAGTCGAACGCTCTACCATTGAGCCACGGGCTCGTTTAGCTGTCGGTTGCGATCGGGAATATGATGGTAGTGTGTGGCTCACCGATCTGCTTAAGGAACATTTATGTTCCGTTTGTGCCCTGGAACTCCAGACTAGAGTACTCACAGGCAGTCGCATAGCGACGTGTGCATATGTTGATAATGTGGAACCGACAAAGAGACAAAGGGGAGACCGGAATGGCCATTTCTGGCTTATTAGCCGTCATCAGCCAGTCATACCCAATCCCAAGTGTGGAACACCTGGGATTCGAACCCACGACCTTTGGTATTTGAGTCGAACAGCTCTACCATGTGAGCCACGGGCTCGTTGCTTTGTCGGTTGCGATCAGGGAATATGATGGTAGTGTGTGGCTCACCGATCTGCTTAAGAACATTTATGTTCCGTTGTGCCCCTGGAACTCAGACTAGAGTACTCACGGGCAGTCGCATAGCGACGTGTAGCATATGTTGATAATGTGGAACCGACAAAGACAAGGGGAGACCGGAATGGCCATTTTCTGGCTTATTAGCCGTCATCAGCCAGTCATACCCAATCCCAAGTGTGGAACACCTGAGAGTTCGAACCCACTGACCTTTGGTATTTGGAGTCAGAACGCTCTACCATTGAGCCACGGGCTCGTTGCTTTGTCGGTTGCGATCGGGAATATGATGGTAGTGTGTGGCTCACCGATCTGCTTAAGGAACATTTATGTTCCGTTGTGCCCTGGAACTCAGACTAGAGTACTCACAGGCAGTCGCATAGCGACGTGTAGCATATGTTGATAATGTGGAACCGACAAAGACAAGGGAGACCGGAATGGCCATTTCTGGCTTATTAGCCGTCATCAGCCAGTCATACCCAATCCCAAGTGTGGAACACCTGGGATTCAGAACCACGACCTTTGGTATTTGAGTCAGAACGCTCTACCATTGAGCCACGGGCTCGTTGCTTTGTCGGTTGCGATCGGGAATATGATGATAGTGTGTGGCTCCACCGATCTGCTTAAGGAACATTTATGTTCCGTTGTGCCCTGGAACTCAGACTAAAATTACTCACAGGCAGTCGCATAGCGACGTGTAGCATATGTTGATAATGTGGAACCGACAAAGACAAAGGGGAGACCGGAATGGCCATTTCTGGCATTAGCCGTCATCAGCCAGTCATACCCAATCCCAGAGTGTGGAACACCTGGGATTCGAACCCACGACCTTTGGTATTTGAGGTCGAACGCTCTACCATTGAGCCACGGGCTCGTTGCTGTCGGTTGCGATCGGGAGATATGATGATGTAGTGTGTGGCTCACCGATCTGCTTAAGGAACATTTATGTTCCGTTGTGCCCTGGAACTCAGACTAGAGTACTCACGAGGCAGTCGCATAGCGACGTGTAGCATATGTTGATAATGTGGAACCGACAAAGAGAAAGGGGAGACCGGAATGGCCATTTCTGGCATTAGCCGTCATCAGCCAGTCATACCCAATCCCCAAAGTGTGGAACACCTGAGATTCGAATCCCACGACCTGGTATTTGAGTCAGAACGCTCTACCATTGAGCCACGGGCTCGTTGCTTTGTCGGTTGCGATCGGGAATATGATGGTAGTGTGTGGCTCACCGATCTGCTTAAGGAACATTTATGTTCCGTTGTGCCCTGGAACTCAGACTAGAGTACTCACAGGCAGTCGCATAGCGACGTGTAGCATATGTTGATAATGTGGAACCGACAAAGACAAGGGAGACCGGAATGGCCATTTCTGGCTTATTAGCCGTCATCAGCCAGTCATACCCAATCCCAAGTGTGGAACACCTAGGGATTCGAACCACGACCTTTGGTATTTGGAGTCAGAACGCTCTACCATTGAGCCACGACTCGTTGCTTTTGCTCGGTTGCGATCGGGAATATGATGGTAGTATGTGGCTCACCGATCTGCTTAAGGAACATTTATGTTCCGTTGTGCCCTGGAACTCAGACTAGAGTACTCACAGGCAGTCGCCTAGCGACGTGTAGCATATGTTGATAATGTGGAACCGACAAAGACAAGGGAGACCGGAATGGCCATTTCTGGCTTATTAGCCGTCATCAGCCAGTCATACCCAATCCCAAGTGTGGAACACCTGGGATTCGAACCCGCGACCTGGTATTTTGAGTCGAACGCTCTACCGTTGAGCCACGGGCTCGTTGCTGTCGGTTGCGATCGGGAATATGATGGTAGTGTGTGGCTCACCGATCTGCTTAAGGAACATTTATGTTCCGTTGTGCCCTGGAACTCAGACTAGAGTACTCACGAGGCAGTCGCATAGCGACGTGTAGCATATGTTGATAATGTGGAACCGGCAAAGAACAAGGGGAGACCGGAATGGCCATTTCACGGCTTATTAGCCGTCATCAGCCAGTCATACCCAATCCCAAGTGTGGAACACCTGG
>WEDG01001619.1:0-76805 GCA_017591395.1 Schistocephalus solidus
GGTTTCCCATCGGTAATGACATTACTGATTTTAATGCCTGGATTAGTCAATGATTCCGATTTATTAGGAGTTTTCTTAGGTTTAGTAGATTTGGCAGCTATAGCAGGCATGGTTTGCTTGGAATGAGTAAGAAGTGGCGTTGACACAATTTCACTCAAACCAGGAACAAGGTTAACGGGGGAAGATTCAGCTGAAATCAAAATTCCTGTCGATCCGGAGGGCCGTGGGCTTGCATTAGCTACAAGACAAACCTCTGAGATAACTTCTGGTATTGAAGGTGTAGACTAAGGCTTTTTGTTTGCAAACGAGGGTGAAACCCGACGTTCCATTGGCGTTTTATCCCTACAGATAAATAACTTGTTTTTTTTCAAATATTGAGCTGCGTGCTCATGCTTAGAGAAAATAAGGTCAACTTTAATCGCTGAAAAAAGATTGACCAGAATTGGCCGGTTTTTGCTACGGAAAGGCAACCTTTTAGCTTCAGCGACTTTAAAGTTAAAGCCGCATGGTTCTTTGTATATCTTTCTGTCGATGGGTTCCCCACATCAGCGATATTGTGTGTTTTTTAGTTTCTTAACTCTTTCAAAGAAGAAAAAGTTGGGCTAATCCAGCCTTGAATGTTGAACGCGCAGTTTGAATGGGTGATGCTGATATTGGTCGCAGTTCATTATTATTATTATTTTATTTATTGCCAGTTTACAGGCAAGGTCAAAAGGGATATATACAGTAAAGGGGTCCAGCTGACAGTGAAAAAACTCCTGATCGTTCTTTCAGGTATTTTTCAGGAGAAAAAAACTGCAGCTTGTTGAACATATTAAAAGTTTAGGACAGGGAAGTGTTGACACAGGTGCACAGTGTAGTACTTCTCCTTTCGGTGTTGTGGATCTGGTCTTCTGTACTAGCAGCAAGTATGCCGGCGAGCGGCTGCTAGCTGTAGACTGAGGAATAACCCGATTACGGACTGCAGAGCCAGCAATATTGCCTTCAGCATGAAGTCCGGCATAGGATTCAGAGTCCGTGGACGCCATCAGAACGGAAAAAGAGCTTCCAGAGAATCAGCACCCAAAATTCGCGGAAGGTGTCCTGAATGTAGAAAACTAGTGACAGCTCTCGTAAACAAAGGATAGTTTTTGCTGAATTTTTAATACTTCTGGGTAGTTTATTCCAGATTGCTATAGCATTTACCGAAAAACTGACGGTATTTAACGGTGCGTGCCAAAAGGAAGAAATAAAGAATACATCTCTATGATTGGTGCGCCGACAGTGGTCGAGCTGCCTCAGGGATGTAAAGGGGTTAAAGGTAAAAACCGTTTAAAAAGCTTGAACAGTAAAAATAGTCCCTTCTGTAATCTACGAAGCCACAACGGGTCGAGGCTTGTAAGCTCACAGCGTTGTTGGTAGGACAAGTTTCTGTGCTCTGAAGTAATAACTCTTTTAGTAAAGAAGTGCTGGACTGATTCTATCTTCCTCCGTTCACTCGCGTGCAGAAGGCTAAATAGAAACGAGCAGTATTCCAGACTAGGTCTGACATACATTTTATAAAGGCTGGTCCTAACATTGAGGGTTTTAAAAATTTCTGAGAATAAACCCAGTGGTTTTGGCGTGCTTTAGAGACAATCAGGGCGCAGTGCTCTGACAGATTAAGACTACTAGAATATGATATGCCCAGATCCGTTATAAACCCGGGCACATTTAAGTCATGACCGTCTATGCTTAGATGAGGCTGATGGTTGTCACAACTAAACATAACGGATCATTTGTGCCAAGAGAGCGAAAGGCGCCATGTGCGACACCACTGAGCGAAGGCTTGAAGATCCTTTTTAAGAGCTCCAAGCAAAATGTGGCGATCGACCGGTTTTATAACGATAGGCAACTTTTAAGTCATCAGCGTACATAAAGGGCCTACCATACTGAAAACAATCAGGAACATCGTTCACAAAAAGGCAAAATAGAAGCGGGCCGAGTACACTACCCTGAATAACGCCACTCCTCACGTGCGTGGGGTTGGAGATAACATCGGAAATTTTTACCCGTTGTGCGCGATCATTCAAATAGGAGGATATTAAGTTCAGAAGCTTGTTACCTATGCTAAAAGGAGGTAAGTTTCAGCAGGAGGAGATCGTGGTCAACACGATCAAAAGCCTTCGTGAAGTCGAAATAAACGGTGTAAATTGCAAAACCACTATCTCTAGATTGTAGCACATGATCAAAGTAAGAGAGCTGGCAGGTGTCACAAGATCTTTTTCGAGAAACCCATGCTGAGCCGCATTAAGTAGGTTATTCTCTGTTAGGTGACGCATCAACTTGTCTTTAATCAAGGTCTCTAATATCTTCGAGGCTGCTGGCAGTGTATTTATTGGCCTAAAAGTCGTCAAATGACGTAGTTCTGCCGTGTTTGGGTATAGGCAAAATGTGCGATTCCTTCCATAAAATAGGAAGGTTCTAACTTTCAAGAGCAAGATTGAATATCTCATACAGAACTGACGGAAATATATCATTTGCATCCGCCTTTAGAACGCTGACCGGGACGCCATCTGGTCCAGGACTGTAAGATTGGCGAGAACGCCGAATGGCTACGGTTACGTCCCAGAGGGTAAAAGTTTTGTTTTCGAGGACGTTTCCGGTCCAAACCCGGACGTTTGGAAAGGGGGCGACCGAATGTTCACTGAAAGTCCTAGACAAGAAAGCATTGAAGCTATCAGCCGTCAACTTAGCGTCAGCTATAGGGTTTCCAAAAGCATCTCGAAGTACAGGGTACTGAGTTTTTCTCTGCGATTTTACAGTCCGCGAAAAGAGTTTTGCAACATAATTCAGGAATTCATTAAATTTAAGTGTAATGTGCACTGCATTTGGAGGCTCTTTTTAAGTACAGATAGTAGGAAATTTGAAATAGATTTCTAACTATGAAATAAAGAGCAAAATAAAAACGTTGACGTTTTAAAAATCTGTAAGGACATCCACAATGCTGCCGACGAAGTGGACTTCAAGACTATTTTTCGATGATTTCGAGAGTGGTCCCACAGATGGCTCCTCTCTTTCAATTTGAAGGAGTGCATCCTGTTGCGTCTGGGAAATTGAAAACAGGTCCTTAGTATCTGGCCAAACTATCCTAGACAAATATCACTGGGAGAAGCTGAAACAGAATAATCTCGGTGTTTTGAAGTCAGAAAAGTTGAGGCCTTTTACACAATGTGGCAAAGCGGCTAACGCACCACTCCGATGAGCTAGACCGTCAGGCAAACATTTACCGTTTTAAATAAAGACTGCTTTTCTTAAGTATTTTGCACGTTTGTAAGGTCGCATCTTAAATATACGATCCACACCAGGAGACCCTGGATGCAGTAATATTACAACCTACTCAAGAGGGTACATATACAAGTCACATGATTAGTAGGAAGTGAAATGGTACGGCCATTGGAGATCCACCTACCCTCTAGCTTGTAGGCAGCTACGCGTAGACTTGATACTTCCATATATAATAGAAAATATTTTCCTAGGAGTTGAGAGGACTTTTGAACCCTCTGTTATTTGTAGAAATTTCTATAAACAGGCCTTTTCTTTGAGAATATCGGTTGTCATTCGCACTTTAAATTTCGCCAGAGAGCATGCTGAAAAGCTTATTTTACCCAATTTAACGTTTTTGAATGTTTTATATTTTTACACCGATGTACTCTCGCATAAACGTTTCACCAGATCCGTTAGGAGATCTAGCTATCCAACTACATTTTACTTCAAATAAAGATGCCAGCGAACGCCATGGCTAGTCAAAAGTTCTCTGCCTCTGTAGCATTGCGTGTCATAAGTACATCGAGGTTTGAAAGCATTAATGGCCATTCGTCACCCATTTTCAGTGGAAGGTTGAGCGATTTACCTGCATTATAGAACTGTAAATACTTTTCCTCGAAAGTTAGAAGCACACAATCACTTCTGGAAAAGTTGTTCAATGGGAACATCTTAGACGTTTCCTCTGAAGAATGTAAACGTCTAGACTTACTAGTTCACCTGGATGCCAGTAAATCCTTTGATAGATAAACCACATAGAACACCCTGGGAGACATACAGAGGAGCTGAACCCCTTGTTGCTGCTTCGTGCAGCAGTAAAATCATCAGCGAAACACGTCTCTGGTCTATCAGCTAGTACGTACGTCGGGAGTACGCTAAATCATCTTTTCCATATAAGTTCAAATTAAAAACAACAGTACATAGATCCACATGGCCGATTGTTGCTGTGATTGATTTCCTTTACTCGTGTGGTTTCAAATATTAAATAGCAGATGCTAAATGCCTATCGTCCTGTAGCAAAAATCCACCTAATTTATTTAAACTGTTTCCTCAATTAAGGTGGATTCAATATTTGCCAACCGAGACCGTTTTTGTAAATGTGTGGCAACCGCTAAATTTTTCCATTGTCCTGATCGCACCCCCATAGAGCGAAGAATTTGGTACCTCTTCTCAAATAAACCCTCATCTCCTCAGCCAAGTTATCATCATTCCACTTACAAGTTAATAAATCTTAAGGGGTCAACTAATCCTACCCCTGTGAAAGAGGACTCAATACTCTCGCTTACTTCTACATCTAATTCTCACTCAAAACAACTACCGCCTTCACCTGTCTCCATCTAAGCAGCATTTCCAGTTGTCGTGTCTTATTCTACTGGTAATCCCCGTAGCACGTCGGTGAATCAGTCTATATCAGCTAGACCGACAGGTTCGATTTATCAAAGAATTCCTCGAAGTTTTCAATTAAAGTAATACAAATAAAATTCCGAAGAAGTTAATTGAAAAAGCTTTTGTGCATGATTTCCAATAAGGAAATTAAAGATAAAATTCGATTCCAATTTCTCTGAGGACGGTTTCCATTGCAAAAACAAGGTAGCGTTAAGATAAAATGTCCTTTTAGATATAGAGAAATCTTATTGATGTAAGAATCATATATATAATTTTGTTGCGAGGTAAATCGTTTTTTTCTTCAAAGCAGGCAAGGTGAAGACGTAGTCCTTCAGAGGTTCTCAAAATTTAAACCTCTTCTCGAACATGAGGCAAGAGACAGAAAATTTTGTGTGGCTCTCTAAGAGGGCCGAGTTACATTATTTTCAACTTATAATCCCACTTTAAGGTGCATAAAATAACCTTGATATTAAAATGCACAGATAACACCTTAACAAGTCCACTAAAATTAACGTCAATGCAAATGATTAAATGATAATAATATAGATTGATATTATTCATATACTTAATCGCAAGTGCATGCAATTTGTAGAAAAATTAAAATGCATGGGAGCTGGTTCATCTTAAAATAAAAATCAAAAGCACATACTTTGAGTAGGATCTTTTTTTCGAAAACGCAATTATTTGAACATTGGTGCAAAACCGTATGCAATCTGATTTAACGTATGCATCGACGAGGGTGGATGCACACGCTTTTATTAGCATTTTAAAAGTCACGCCTTGATTTAAATCGGAATAACTTTTAATGAAATTTAATAAAAATCCTAGCAACATCAGTCAGGTTTAAAAGTATGCCAACAAAAGCAAAGTCAACGCCATTAATACCCGAACTAAACACCCTGGACCGGGAGCAGGGTTATGATATTGAAATGAAGCTGTACAACGTATCTACCTCAATTTACTAGTTGATAATGGAATCAGTTAGCAGCCAACTTAGAGGATAGAACGAAAACACCGATGCACATTCATCCGCTCAATGAACAAAATTAAAAAATATGGAACTTTGTATATAGACTTTTCCAGTTATCTGTTCATACACAGAACGCTCACCAATCTTATTACATCAAACCAATGAAAGGTCGCGGGTTCGAATTCAAGGTGTACCACACTTGGGATTGGGTATGACTGGCTGATGACGGCTAATATGCCAGAAATGGCCATTCCGGTCTCCTTGTCTTTGTCGGTTCCACATTATCAACATATGCAACACGTCGCTATGCGACTGCCTGTGAGTACTCTGGTCTGAGTTCCAGGGCACAACGGAACATAAATGTTCCTTAAGAAGATCGCTGGCAGACTTAAGGAAGCTCTTGCAAGAGAACAATATTAGACAAAATTTGATGAGTAAAACTACAATTAAAAAGGCAGGGTCCAAAACACAAAAAGTACCAAAAACACAAATCGTAAAAACTAAATGTTCAGAGACGAATACCCATAACGACCGGAACACAGTTTCTGAATCCTACGGAAGACAACTTAAGCGAACCACGAATCACATCCAGGTATCTTGGGTGTTCTAACGAGCACGTAGTTGATTCACAAGAAGCAAACGCATGACAATCTGCAATGCGGACACCACAACAGGAGTACGAATTCAAAGTCAACTCAGATGAATTCCTTGAAGCCTTCAGATGACAGTATGACCAGAGGTTGACTTAATCCCAACGAGAGCTCTGTAAGGCGTTCTTTTGCTCCTAAGAAGAACTTTCGAGGAAGTGAAAATCCCGAGTACTGGGATCGGCAAAGGTGTTAAGATATTCAAGATTTGCACGAATCAACTGCAGTCCACCCTGTAGACCGTGTTTGCCAAAGACCTCGCTTAGTTTAATGGCTTCCTTTACCAGTTTCTCCGACCAGTCGCGAAAGTAAAACATCTTAAAGCATTCCGGATTGGCAATAAGGGTGAAAGCAGCCTAGTTAGGCCGCAACCATGATCTCTCAAAATTATGCTTAAGAGCAAAGACAAAATCAAGGCGATCTTATCTCAAAAAAATTAACCTCCGTCACTCGTATAAAGAGTATTTTTAAACCGGACCACTCCCCTTTCAAAGGCTGAAACGTTGGAAACCTTTCTTGGAACTTCAATCAAGATTGAAGGCTGGCGAACAAAATCTGGCTACCTTCAAGGGGACAGTGGTTGAAAAGAATACGAATTTTCTATTCAACCAACCAATTGTTTTAAGGACAACGGCAGCCACCTCACTAACGCCAAAACCATCAGGCAACCAATTACCCAAAGAGATGACAGAACTAAGTCTGTAACGCCCAGCATTCTCACTATGGAAACCAGAGTTACCCAAACTCATCCAAATTCGGAGTAGGCATATGAGGTTGACGTCAGAGAAGGCGTAGTAAGGCCCATTAATTTGACAAACGCAGCAGGAGGTTTGGTTGGCGTGAAATTTAATTGACTGTACACAAATGCCCAAAGCCTTTTATAAACACTTGACAAGTTAAAAAGTTGCCTTGCCAAAGTATCTCCGGATGTGTTAGCAGTAACCGAGTTCTGGCTGTCGGCCTGTACTCGAAAGAGCGAAATAACATTGTCTTGATACCAAATATATCGGAGGGACAGAGAAAATCGACAGGGTGGTGGAATAATTGTGTACGTGAAAAAGAGGCTTATAGTGTCTGACAATACGAGCAAGTTTGCGCGCAGCACGGAAGCCATATGGTTGACCACCAAGGCTCCTGGCTCTCCATGTCTAGATGGCCTCACTGTCTCTTGGCCAACTAGGATAGACCAAGTGACAGACATCCACCTGTTGGAACAATTCGAAAAGTTATCCAGTTTACCTAATGTCAGGATTATGACTGACTTAAACACACCAGGAATTAACTGCAGCTCTTTTCAAGCATCATGCTTGAAATCGACTTTTGATTATGATTTTCTGCAAAAGACCTTTAAATCAATCCTCATCCAACATGTCCTCTTCCCCACCAGAACACGTGATGGACAAAAGGCTACTTGTCTCGACCTGGATTTTACGAAAACATCAGACAGCATTGATGAGATCATTTCAATGCCTCCGCTTGGTTGAAGTGATTCTGCGGTGAATAAAGGGGATAGTCCTGATTCTCAGTTGCGCCTGCTATAGAGGAAAAATGGCATAACGTTTGGCGAGGAAATGTTTATCAGATGTGAGCAGATTTAACAGACCCCAAATGGACCTCAATGTTTTAGGTTACTGTGAACGAAGAATGAGAGTTCTACCGGAATGCTCTTCTGTGGATCATGGACAACCGCTTCCCACTTACGAGTGTCCATCAGAGCAAGCGTCCTAGGTGGCTTGAGAGCAATCTAAAAAGGAAAATAAAGATAAAAAACAAATTGTGGAGAAAATACTGCTAGTCTAATCAAGTCAATATTTTAACAGGGATAAAACACAGAGAAACTAACTGAGAAGCCTTATTCTTAAAACATGACGAGTATTCGAGCTTACTTTGCTGCAAAAGGCAACGCAGAATCCAAAATTAGTCTACAGTTACCTCCGCCGTCACACTAAGAATAAGGATAAAATCACGATGGTGAAGACTACCGTGGGTGTCGAAATGGCTGAAAACAGGGACACAGCCGAGTAATTTTCAGAGTTCTACTGCTCAGTTTACACAAACGCCGCAAGGTTCTTTCATCCCTCAGCGGGGTACCTGCCGACTCCAAGCATTAGCCACATACTTTTCTCAGAATTTCTGTTCTGAAGTGAATTAAGGGAACGAAAATAGTCGAAATCTCCAAGACGGGATGAGCTTCCACCCAAGCTTCTGAAAAATGCGCCAATGAACGTTCCGCATCTTAATCAGTGCTCTTTGAAAGTTCATTTGGCTTTGGAAAAAATTCTATCGATTGGAAGCTGACGCACATAACTCCGTTATACAATAGTGGTAGCCGGGCATCGGTGACAAATTACAGGCCCATAAGATTGACATGCAGCTTTGACAAGATTATGGAAAGGAGCATCAAGAGCAAATTGATGAAATTCCTAGAGACTCATAATTTGCTATCAAACTGTCAACACGGGTTTCGAAAAGGAAGATCCTGCACAAAATTTGCTGCAATCTCTCCAGAGCTGGACCCAAGCACTTGAAGATAGACACGAGGTTCAAATTGCTTTCATTGATTTTCAAAAGGCCTCCAACACTGTGCCGCACCAGAGACTGTTGTTCAATCTAGAAAGAATTTTATCAGAGGTTACCTCCTCAAGTTGATCGAAAACAATTTCTGGGTCGGTGCCACATTTTGCGCAACGGCCAAGCGAGGTCAAGTTCTGCTGCGGTCGAGAGTAGGGTTCCTCATGTTTCAGTACTAGGGCCAATACTGTTTTTAATATACGTGGATGATTGTGTCAGGAATCTGGAATGTGAAACAGCAGTGCTTGCAAAGACATAAAAATCTGGAATGTAACCCAGAGCCCTGCTGACGAAGATAAATACAAATCAACTAAACTCGGTTGGAGAAGTGGTCGAATCATTGGATTTTGCGGTTCCAACTCAGAAAGTGTACAACAATTCGCTTAGGTAACCTATCTGGATCTGCCAACATTAGAAGCTACTTTCTCAGCGGTGAAGCCTTACAAGACTTAAAAACCCAAAAGGACCTTGTGTAGAAAGTTCTAACCACGTGTTCCACGCGCGTCCGTAGAATCGTCTAGAAAACGCGCCCCTAAAGGGGCGCGCGCGCGATTCTTCATCCTATTTATACGTCTAGCACTTAAACATGATTTATGTTTCTTATAAAGTTTTATAACATAACAATATAGTTTAAATGTTAATGTAAGGAAAATAAACCTAGCTTAAGTTTGTTCAAATTCATTTCCCTAACACAACTCAACCAATCATCACCGGTGGGATCCGACCTTGTCAATGGAGATGTTATAAATACGGCTGAGGAATGAAATCCTGGACCCCCGTTTTCCGGCCGCACCTACGCCCAGGAACCATCTCTGCAGCCCGTCCGTCGCTACTCCTGGATCTCAACTGAACAGCCATCCAACGGACATAGATTATTTTTGTACCTAGGATCCTTTTCCCTTTAGTTTCTTACTGTACTTAGGTTACTAGTATATTGTACACATCCACGTCTTCCTTTCCTTCTGGGTCGCTGCTTGTAAGTCTCGGGCTCGTTACAAATTGGTGGTAGCGGTGTTCTTCTCAAAATTGGCGATAATTCACTGGGAAAATTGGTCAAGGAGCTGCAGAAGCTCACCGTGCATTCTGCATCCCCGCCAGAGAGGCTGACTCGCGAAACAAATTTCGCTCGTTGGGAGGCGCGTTGCAAAGACTACCTCCAGGGTCTCGATGCAAGGGCACACAGTGGGGCCATCCTTGCCCTTCTGGACGACGAGGTCTACGATCTCGCCCTTTCGGCAGAAATCTCGGCGGCCACAGCTCCCTCGGCTGTCCTCGATGGTCTTTGCGAAATCCTCGGGAGTTTTGAACACCCTTGGATCTTACAGGCGGATTTCCATCGCCGTTATCAACAGCCAGGGGAGTCGATCAACGACTTCCAGCAGGCCCTTCGGCTCCTGGGGCGGAGGGCTTTCCCAACACTGGATGCGAAGGCCCTGAGTACTCGGGTGCTTGAGCAACTGGTCGCTGGTGTTCATGATCCCCAAATCCGGAAGATTCTCTTGCGAGATCGACCTCCAACCCTCGAGAAAGCTCTTGCCCTGGCTCGGGAAGAGGAATTCCTTCAGGCCGCCTGTGAACAACCATTGCGGTCGCTGTTCGGTGTCACAGCCGACCAGCCCCACTCTTCCCGTGACGCCTCCACTCAGTCACCTCGGCAGCCTGGTTCTTGTGGCACTTCTCCCCGGCGAAGAAGCTGGCGTCGGCCCCAGACCCGACGACCACAAAGACCCCAAGCCCGCCGCACCATCGACGCCATTGATGCAAGCCCAGAACCTATTGACGGTGAGTACTACCTTGTTCCTGATACAGTTATTACATGCTTAGGCTCTACTAATTGTCCCTTAGTCCGAGGTTCTGTAGGTAACACAACTTTTTCCTGCTTAGTAGACTCTGGTGCTGGATGCTCGTTAGTACGTCAGCAGCCATTCCTAGAATTCCAGACTAAGATCCGGTATTGTGATAGGCCCAATTTCACCCTTCATACGGCAAACGGCGCTAATCTCAGGCATACTGGTTTGGTAGAATTTTCCTTGGATTTAGCTGGATTTAGTTTTACACATCAATTTATTGTCTCTCCAGACATAACTTGGGATTGTATAATTGGTGTTGATTTCTTGAATAAGTTTAAATGTTCCGTAGATTTCGGTAGGCGCCT
The DNA here is from genome assembly GCA_017591395.1 of Schistocephalus solidus. Taxonomy (NCBI): domain Eukaryota; kingdom Metazoa; phylum Platyhelminthes; class Cestoda; order Diphyllobothriidea; family Diphyllobothriidae; genus Schistocephalus; species Schistocephalus solidus. Next base: position 11,012 of record WEDG01001619.1, read on the forward strand.
TCTACACACAGCCTCTGTTAAGGTCCCCTTTCTTCCCCGTATTCCTAGACCTGCTAGGTTACCTGTGTGTACAGTTACCTATACTGCTAAGGAACTTATCCCAGCGCATCTTGATCAGACTAGTGCCAAGAGGTTAAGTGATTTAGTTGAAGAATTTAAAGATATATTCGACTGGGATGGGAGATCTACGGGTAGGACGAATGTGACGGAGCATTGCATTGACATGGGGGATGCACGACCCATCCGGGTCCCACCTAGGCGGCTTCCAGTCTTCTACCAGAATGAATTGGATGCCCTTATAAGCGATATGCTCAGCCGTAATATTATCAGGCCATCTCATTCTCCCTGGTCGTCACCGATAGTGCTTGTAAGGAAAAAAGACGGCTCAATGCGACTGTGCATTGACTATAGAAAACTTAACAGCGTAACCAAGAAAGATTCTTTTTCCACTCCCGCGAATTGACGCGACGTTGGACACCCTCGCCGGTAATACCATATTTTTCAACACTTGATTTAGCTTCTGGTTACTGGCAGGTTGAAGTAAGACCCGCTGACAGGGAAAAGACGGCTTTCGCTGTCCCCTCAGGCCTCTATGAATTTGAGACAATGCCTTTCGGGTTGGCAAATGCCCCCTAGCACCTTCCAGCGGTTGATGAATCAGGTTCTGTCTCAGTTGATTCCAAAAACGTGTCTTGTATACATGGACGACATTATCGTCCTTGGAAAGGATTTTAACAACCACCTTGAAAATCTGCGGTCTGTGTTCGAGAGCCTTAGACAAGCTGGTCTCACTTTAAAGCCAAGCAAGTGCATCTTTATCAAGCCGCGCGTCAAGTTTTTAGGACATATCGTCTCTGCCAAAGGCATAGAGACCGACGATGAAAAGATAAGGCAAATCCGTGACTGGCCTACTCCCACAGACGTTTCCGAGGTTCGAAGTTTTTTAGGACTTGCCCTCGTACTATCGGCGTTTTTATCAAGGACTATGCGCATATTGCAAGCCCCCTTCATAAGCTGACGCAGAAAGATGTGAAATTTAAGTGGGCTGCTGACTGTGCTACCAGCTTCCAGACGCTAAAAAGATAAGCTTTGCTCATCTCGATTCTAGTTTTCCCTAACATCAGCTCTGATGCTGGAAAATTTGTGTTGGACACTGATGCTAGCGATAATGCAATAGGTGCTGTCCTCTCCCAGCAGCAACCCGACGGTACCGAACGTGTCATCCAGTATCTCAGTCGTTCGTTGACTAAGGCAGAACGTCGTTACTGCGTGACTCGCAAAGAAATGCTAGCATTAACATACTTTGTTGAAGAATGTCGGCCATACCTCCTATATCGGCCATTCATCGTGCGCACGGATCATAGTTCTTTGACGTGGTTGCGGAACTTTAAGAATCCTGAGGGGCAAGTCGCTCGGTGGCAGGAAAAACTCGTGGAATACGAGTTCGAATGCGTGTTCCGACCGGGTCGCCAGCACGGAAATTCCGATGCTCTCTCAAGGAAACCTTATCGCCCTCACGGTGAATGCCCGTCGTGCACTGATGTCACTATATCCGCTGTTGCCTTACAAACCGACCAGTGCCTACTCTGGGCTGCAGCTCAGAGAGACGATCCACACATATCTCCCATTTATAGCAGGAAGGTAAGCAACGCCAGACCCCTCAGCAAGTCAGAGCTAGCGGGCTATAGCTACGAAACGCGGTGTCTCCACAGCCTTTGGGACAAACTGTTCATAGAGAACGGTGTCCTTTTCTACCGTGACAGCGAACAGTATCCGAAACGCGTTGTGCTGCCTCTTTCAATGGTGGACGAAGTAGTAGAAAGGATGCATGCAGAGCTGGGCCACTCCGGAATTCACAAAACCGAGTGGGCCCTTCGACGACGCTATTTTTTGGCCAAACCAAAAACGCGATATTCAGGACGTCATTCGGTCATGCGAGTTCTGTTTGGCTTCTAAGTCACCCAACCACGCATTAAAAGCTCCCCTCCAGCCTATTAAAACAGGCTATCCTAATGAGAGGGTTGGGGTTGACCTTGTTGGGCCAATTGCACCTTCTGCTAAAGGGAATAAGTTCATCCTAGTCATGGTGGATTTCTTTACCAAAAATGGCAGAAGCTGTGCCCCCTGCCTGATGCGTCTGCGGCCACTGTGGCTAAAGCTATATTCAATTGTTGGGTCTGCCGTTGGGGAGCTCCGGACCAAATCCACTCGGATCGAGGGTCTTCATTCGAAAGCGCTGTTGTACTCGAGCTCTGTAAATTCCTAAAAATAAAGAAAACACGTACTACGGCGTACCATCCCCAGGGTAATGGTCAAGTCGAAAGGACCAACAGAACCCTCCTTAACCTTTTGCGGGCTTTTATTGATAGAAGTGCCACACCCACCTGGGACGACTCTATACCAGCCTGCATGTTGGCCTACCGATCCACGGTAAATGCTACCACACGCCATACACCATTCTTTTTCACGTGTGGTCGAGAGATGCAACTCCCCTGAAGACCTTCATCTTCCGACTGCACATCGAATGGAAAACGTAGACACATACGCTTCACGCCTAAGGAGAACTCTACGAGTAGCATTCGAGGAAGCTCGCCTACATCTCCAAGAAGGACAGCGACAACAGAAAGCTTACTACGACCGCCTAGCGCATGGTACCCCATACCAGGCTGGGGATATCGTATGGATGCGAAATTTTGCAGCGTCTGCTGGGGTACCACCGAAATTTAATCCAGCATGGGTCGGTCCTTATGTTGTTACTCGTGTTCTGTCAGACACTACTTGCCTCATCCGCCACCAAGATAGGCCGTATTCTGAGGAGTTCTCCGTTCATTTCAACCACCTTAAGCCAGGATATCATGAAGGGGAGAATGCCGATCATTTGGAGATGCATGCTAGCCCGTCTCAGCAGGATGATACTCAAATAGTTGAGCACTACCTAGAGGTTCCTCCGGAAGGGGGCGACGCACTGCCCGAGGTCTTCAACAATGAACAACAAGTTGAAAAACTTGTAGAGGTACCTCCTGAAGGCGGATCGGCTACCGAACTAGTTGATGCTGCTGAGGACAGCAGAGTCCTTTTTATAGGAGGGAGCAATGTAGAAAGTTCTAACCACGTGTTCCACGCGCGTCCGTAGAATCATCTAGAAAACGCGCCCCTAAAGGGGCGCGCGCGCGATTCTTCATCCTATTTATACGTCTAGCACTTAAACATGATTTATGTTTCTTATAAAGTTTTTATAACATAACAATATAGTTTAAATGTTAATGTAAGGAAAATAAACCTAGCTTAAGTTTGTTCAAATTCATTTCCCTAACACAACTCAACCAATCATTACCGGTGGGATCCGACCTTGTCAATGGAGATGTTATAAATACGGCTGAGGAATGAAATCCTGGACCCCCGTTTTCCGGCCGCACCTACGCCCAGGAACCATCTCTGCAGCCCGTCCGTCGCTCCTCCCGGATCTCAACTGAACAGCCATCCAACGGACTTAGATTATTTTTGTACCTAGGATCCTTTTCTCTTTAGTTTCTTACTGTACTTAGGTTACTAGTATATTGTACACATCCACGTCTTCCTTTCCTTCTGGGTCGCTGCTTGTAAGTCTCGGGCTCGTTACACTTGTTTTGCTGACAAACATCACCTTGAAACCATCAGCTCATTGCTTAAAATTGGTGAAGAGCGCAATGGCTGTTTCAGGCCACCAGATGATCCTTTTTGGATTTTGATGAAGATTTTTTTGCTAAGATTTTTAGAACATTCTTTAGGCCGCATTTAGAATATGCCATACAAGCCTGGAGACCCTGAACAGTTCAAGATCAGAACTGACTCAAAAGAGTACAGAGGAGAGCCACCAAAATGAATAGGATTCAAAGCTCCTTGCCATATCCAACCCGCCTAACGAATATTAATCTGTTCACGATGAGTTATAGGCAAATACGCGGGGATCTCTTGCAGAAATTCTGCATTGTGATGGGATTGGATTGTTGCCTGGAATTCTCGGACTTCTTCCAGTTTGCTGCCGCAACGCATCTCCGAGGTCACCTATTGAAACTGCGCGTCCAGCAGGTGAGACTGGATGTGCGCAAGTTCTCTTTCTCTGTCAGATGGGTCATAAAATGGAATGCCCTCCCTCTAGGCGTTGTGACGTCACCATCGCTGAAAAGCTCTAAAAGGAAACTTGACAGTTTTATGTTCTAGAGCCATGAGGAATGTAAAATTACCCTCCAGACTCACGCACCACTTGTCATATTTTATGAACGCCATGGAAATTTTGCAATCCACATGGTTTCTCTGTATACCATACTTAATTTCACTTTGCGAATAGGGTACACAAAGGCCCATGGCTTTTTTCCTTAATGAATTGAATTTAATTGACTCAGAGAGGCAGGGGGTCTGCAATGTCCACGTGGATGTAGCTGAATCTTACACTAGGGCCGTGGAAAATGCCGATGGAGGCCTTGTTTGCCGCTGGACCTTGCTCCATTGACATACAGGACAAACGTATGTCCAAGTTTTCAAGTGCTTATGCAGACGAAGCGGTCGGAAACCAGCAAGTCAGTAGCTCGACTTCTAGAGTGAGATAAATTGTGCAGGGAGGAGAAAATTTTGCGGCAAAGAGATGAGGGGCACAAATGGACGATGGGATGGAGTGGAGACTTCGCATAGAATGGTGCCGTTGTCAGTACTCAGTGGTAGCTCCTGGAGTTGGAGTCCGGAAATACTTTCGTCACAAGGCGAACCAACAAAGCATTGTTCAGTGGCATCTCAGTGGGGTTGATCCCAGGAGAAAAATTGTAGGTGAGCGATTCAGAGCCTGGACAGAGTGTCGGCCACCTCATTGCGTGCCCCGTCGATGTGGCAGATGTCTGAAGTGAACTGCGAGATGAAGTCCAGTTGGCGAAGCTCCCGGAGGTTGATTTTACGGGAAGTTGACTTGAGAGTGAAGGTAAGGGGCTAAGGATACATGAACAATGTGAAATCCCTGCCCTCACGGAAGTGCCGGAAGTGTTTCATGGCAAGATAGACAGCAGGCAGCCCCCGTCTTAACGTGCTGCAGTGCGATTCAGCAGGTGTTTTCTTTCGGGAAATAAAAGCTAAGAGTTGGGTTTGACCTGCAAGGTGCTGCTGAAGAATGGCACCAACTGAAACGTTGGAAGCATTAAAAATGAGAGAGATAGGAGCATCGGTGCTGAATGCGTCAGGAGATCGGCATCGGCCAGAGCAGCCCTCACCTTCTCAAAAGCAACGAGGGCATCTGCAGTGAGCTCAAACGATGGTTTAGCAACAGAGAGTAGATTCGTGAGCGGCAGAATAGTGTCAACACATTAAGGGAGGAACTGACTGTAAAAATTAATCATGGCCAGAAATCGCTGCAGCAGGCGCTTTGAGGAGGAAAGTGGGAACTCACGGATAGCCGCAATCTTCAAAGGGAGAGGATCGATACCGTTACTGTCGACCAGGTGTCCAAGAAACTCTAGAGAAGACACACAGAAGACACACTTAGACGGGTTTCGGACAACGCCAAATTGTTGAAAGCTGTCAATCATCGTTGTGAGATTTTTACTTTGTTCATCGGCGGTGGAGCTGGCCACTAAAAGGTCGTCAATATAGGCGTAGACAAAGGGTAAGCCATGAAGCACTCTATCAACGAACCTCTAGAAATTTTGGGAGTTGTTGCGAAGTCCAGGAGACATCCGCAGGAAATCAAAGTGGCCAACGAGTGTGGTAACGGCCATATTTGTAACATCCTTTGGAGTTATAGGGATTTGGTGAAAGGTCCAAACCAAGTCGATCTTCGAAAACATAAACTTGCTGTATAGAGCACTGGCAAAGTCCTGAAGATGCGGAACAGGGAAGCGGTCAAGAAATGGTGATATTGTTCAAGGCTCTATAATCACCACAGGGGCACCAGCCACCAGTGGACGTCTTTGGAACCATGTTGAGAGACGAGTCCCATAGAATTTCTGATTGACGGATGATGCCCATTCTAAGCATGTGGTCGAACTCGGCCTTTTTGGCAGACAGACCTGTAGGCGCAAGATGTTGAGGCCGAGAAAACACAGGAGGACCAGTCGTTCGGATATGGTTAACAATGTCATGCGGTGTGGTAGAGATACTGAAGTTGGGACGGGTGAGTCCAGGGTGTTTTCCAAGGAACTGCCGAAATGAACTATCAGGTTAGGGTCCAGAACGGCGAGTTGGCGGGAAACCTCAGAAGAAGGGTACATCAGGCGGTCAACTTGGTGGTTTGGTCGTGAACACAGGATTGGTGGCAGTCGACCATAAGATCGGAAAGCAGTGAGGTAATCTGCACCGAGGATCGGACAGGAGATGTCAGCAACGACAGAAACCCAAGAGAAGACACGCCAGAGACTTATTTTCAAGGAGAGAGAATGAGTACCGAAGGTGACAGTTGTTGAGATGTTGACGGCCTGAAGGAAGAGGCCAAGGTTGGAGCACCGACGATTGGCTGTTGTGGGATGGATAATACTCAGTTAACACCAGCATCAACCGGAAAACGTCTGCCACTACTGCTGTCGCAGACGTAAAAGGTATGACAAGGACTGGAGAATTCAGTGATATTGATCATATTGACCCTCAGGCTGACCTGTTTTAATCGTTTTCTCTGCTGGGAGACGAAGAAGCAGGGAGCGATGCAGCAAAGGGCTTTGATATCGAAGATAATGTGATACCAGCATGTGGCGGCTGAGGTGGGACGAAAAGATAATGACTGGATTGGCCGGGCAGTTGAAAGAGGTGGACTCCAGGATGAAGAGGATGTTGGCTCTTGTAGAGAAGCTACCTGTTCGGCAAGCTGCGCGAGCTCAGCCTTCAGATGTGAGAGAGGAGACACAGAAAGAACTGGTGAAGTTGAGAGTGTGGCACGTTGGGGCTTGGCAATGTCGGGCATCTTCATCAGCCGTTCGGCCATTTGATAGAGCTGTGTGGTGTTAAAAGAACCAGAAGCAAGGGCCAAAATATGCTGAACTTCAGGAAGAAAGCTGCCCATTGTCAATCCCTGACTATATCGTAGATTTGGAAGAAATGGCGTTCAGTCGGAGTCACCAATGTCGAAATCGCGTAAGCAACAACACGAAGGTTTCCCAAATCAGAAGTCAAAGAAGACGGATAAGGTAGGACAAGCTTTTATTGAGGCAAAGAGCTTAAAAGGGGCTCTGCACACAGCTGCAGCTAGCGGCATCCTCAGGCCAGCTGCTGTTGTGATTGTGTTTGTCCGCTGTTGAGACCACTGGACCTCAGTGCGTCATTGGTCACCTGCATCCAAGCAGTGAAATGCGCACTCGCGAGGGTGGTACCAAGACTCGGGTAGTCCCAGAAGGAGTGTAAAACGGACAGTGTGAGTAAGCGTCTTAGCCGACCATCACGTGAGCACACTGCCTCGACCAAGAGCGGCCAACTAAGCGGCGCACGTGGGAATGGATGGCCACAGACCTTACGTACACTTAGCCGATAATTTCTTTAGTTGTGTTTTAAAGTCCTGTGTAAATTGCTTGGCTGCGTTTTATGTTAAGCTGTGACCTTTTAATAGTAGTTTGCTGAGTCGTTTCAATAAATTTTGACGTCCTTCGTAAGAAATATTTATCCTGTCTACTATCCTTGCTTAAGAAATCGCTTCAACGATAGGCACAAACTGATTTCCGGTAGTTGTAGGGTTTATATTTGATACCTGCATTTTATTGCTTTTTATCGGAAATGAACTGTTTTATCGAAGGTAGAAAAGTTATGTCTCACTGATATTTACCCATTTCATGAACGCTCATCCTGGTAACTGCCCTAATAACTGACCACTACTGAATAGAGATAATTTCCATAACCCTTCTTAAGTACTATCAGCCCATGGGTAAGCCTCTAAAGCACTATCACCCAAGTGAGACCTATGTTTTCCTAACCTTCTAGTGAAAAGCTGTCGTGTTTTCTAGGAGATGGTTGTGTGCGGCACGTGTAGGTCTTCTGTTCATTTTTGTAAGCTATAACTTTGGACGGCGACTCCGATTGTCCTGACCCTTTCTTTTAACCTTACTTAAATGTGGGTTTGAAAGGCTGCTCCAGATGCTGCACAAGTCTACCAAAACTAGTTCAGTTCAGTGTATTTGAGGAAAAAAGGCTTACGCCTTTGAAATTCCTATTTCATACAGTAAAGGTGGGAGACTAAAAAGCAATGTAAAGAAGTTACAGTCAAGTGAATGCAGGCAGATTTATGTGGTACACTGCTATTGTAAAGTTTAAGTAGTCACACAGTCCACATGGTGCTGCAACATATGCATGTCAAGCCGATGTTTGTATGTATCCACAGACTGGGACATTAAAATCACCTCAAATAGGCTATTCCACGGTTGGTTAAAAATACTTCATCACATCCAATCTTACTTGGGGCAAACTTAGTTTGAATGGATGACCTCGGACATAAGTCTCAGTGGCCAGTTGGAAAAAGTTATCACATAGGAGGGCGCAATCAATGCCACGCACGATACGGAAGGTTTGTATCAAGTCTCCGCACAACTGCCTATAAATAAGAGGATAGAGCTTAGGTTATTAAGGCAAATCTCATATGGCAGTTCACCTTCAAATCTTACTAATTTTACGGCTCGCCACTGCACCCTTTCGAGCATGTTGTAGTCCTGTTGGGTCACGGTCGGTGGCTTGGATTGCATACTCACGATTTGGCCTTAAAAACGTACCAAAGACTTAAGAAAAGCAGTCTTCATCGAAAATTTTAAATACCCGCTTGATAGCATACAGCATTAAATTGGCTGATTTAGCCACCGTGCAACATTGCGTAGAAGGCTTTAGGTTGTCTTTCATCCAAACGCAAAGATCCTTCTGTGTGTGTGCTTCTCAAAATTGCATATCGTTAAAATATTAGGGTTGCATATCAGTGACTAGATTTTGATTTTCCAGGCGATGCAAGGCACATTTGTTTGAGTTGAAGGACAAGAGCCATTTGCGGGACCACTCGTCTAATCGACGAAGATTTTCTTGGAAATCGTCTACATCGGCGGCATTGTGGATAACTTTCTGAATTTATGTGTCGTCCGCAAACATAGCAAAGTTACAGTCCAATTACTGTACGCACTCATTAATGAACAAGATAAAAACGATCGGTCTGAGCACTGAACTATGTGGGATTCCACTATCGATGAGTGTGCGCTTTCATCACGCTCAACCTACACAGACCACTTGGGAACGATCAATGAGAAAATTCTCCATCCACGTAAGACTTTTGCCGCTAATACCCAATATTCTCAACTTGTAAACGAGATGCTGGTACGAAACAGTATCAAAGGCATTCTGGAAATCAATGTAAGCCAACTGCACAGTGTCTTTTGAATTGAACGCTTTTGTCCAGCTTTTCATCATATAAACTAAGTGCATAACACACGATCTTCCCCTACAAAAGTCGTTTTGCGCATTGGATAAGAGGTAATGGCTTTGTAAATAAATCATCAATTCCTTTTTGAAAACCTTCTCCATAACCTTGCAACAGATTGAGGTCAGGCTGACAGGCCTGTAGTTTGTAGCAAACGCACGACTACCACTTTTTTGAAGCGGTGTAATGTGGGCTGTTTTGCAGTCGGTAGGAAGAATTCCCGTATCAAATGAATTCTACCACAGAAAATATAGCGGTTTGGCCAGCTTTCGAGCAAGTTCGAGGAGTACGTCTGCTGGAATGTCGTCAGGGCCAGGGGATTTGCATGCCTTCAGACGTTTTAGTTCTTCGAAGACCGCCTCTTCTCGAAAGAGCATATTCTGAGTAATTGTTGCTCCCATTATCTCGTAACTAGATGGAATAAAAACAGCTTCTCTGGTGAAAACCAACTGAAAGAACTGTTAAAAGTGTTCAGCTTTGTTTTTAATATCTGATATCTCGAAACCGTCATCATTTCTCATAACAGGAATATGGTTCCTGTTACGTGTATTTTTTCTTACATAGCTGTAGAGCAATTTGGGATTGTGAACTGCTTCCTGGAGCAAATCCGTCCCGTAATCCCATCGTCTTTTTAGGATCAAGCTTTTATCCTTGTTCCTTTAAGTTTTGTATGCTTCCAAGGCAAAATTTTCATTTGATCAGCAAAATGTCTTTCAAAACCTTCCTTTCCTGTCAAACTCTGTTTTCAAATCTCTAGTTAACCACTGCGGTCTGGTAGATATTTTAAGTTATGATGGCGAACAGTAGCGTTTTATTAGATTCAACAACCTCCTTAAATAAATTCCAGTCCTCAGTGACATTCTCGGAGAAAAGAAGATCCCAGTCTATTCGTGATGCTTCAGCTCTTATCTTACAGAAGTTTCCTCACCATAGATTTGGTTTGGTTTCATTTATTTCAGATGGCACATAATATATACCATATTCCCATGAAATTGCTGCATGATCACTTCGAACAAGTGGAGGTAGGCAGTGTTCCTCGTCTATACTGTCGGGATCTTTAGTGAAGGCGAGATATAAACAAACAGTTTGTTGTCCTCCACGTGCTCTTGTTGGAACAAGTACATGTTGTGTTAGAAGAGCGTCAAGTGTTGTATTGAGCAGACTGTGATCAAAGGAATACTTTAAACACTGCGCTTGCAGAACGTTCCATCGAATGCTGGGTGCATTGACGTCACCCATGAGAACAAATCAGGTCGACTTCTTATCACCTTTATATTCTCCAAAAAACAAGAATCACCGTTGGTGTCTGTCCCCGGCTGTCAGTAGAGAGTCATGACTTCAGGTGACTGCTATACCCGCGTCTTTATTTTCAGCCAAATAGCCTCAATACCATTACTAATCTTCTCTGTCATTTCACACACTGTGAAATTGCTTTAAACATACATCGTAAATCCTCCACCCTGGCGGTGGGTGCGGTCTCCCTGAAAAACTGGTACTCGGATAAGGCTTCTTCACAATTGCTGATGTTCTGTGACAGCCATGTTTCTGTTATTGCTATAATATCTGGAGACAGAACGGCTACCTGTATTCTCTGTTCTTCAAGCTTTAAAAAGCAGACTTTGGGCGTTAATATACAGAAATGTAAGTAAAAAACACTCAGCAGAGCCAAATTCCATTTGTCTCGAGTCTGCCAATGCTTATTTGCCACTGCCATCATGAGCATTGGCTGGTTACAGAGCAATGTTGCGCTTCTTTATATCCCGCGTCCACTGAAAATAACCAGACTGTACTCTCCAGCTGCAATTCTCTTCGTAATTTCTATCACTAATTCGCGGCGTTTCAGACGTTCTGCTGGAGTGTAATCCGGCTGATATAAATCTGTTTATAAGAGTTTTGAAGGTTGGTTTTTGTCGAGAATAGTAGCTTAGTCTCTTCCTTGTTGTCCAAAAACAATTTTGATAGGCCGTGGTCTTACAGTTTCTGACTAATCAATATACTTTTTATCCTATCCTGAAGGCTGCGTGAACGGTTACCTTCTCTCCCCGAATGAAGCATATCGTTTAGCAGGTGCTGAAACATCGAAAGATCAGCGGATATCCTTTCCTTTAAGGTGTGAGCATTTGATTTAGGTAAGCAATGGATAATTACGCGATTCTCTCGGTCTAGGGCGCCCTTTAATACACTGCCTACCATAGTTTCCTCTGAATGACCAGAGGGATTAATGAGGGTTGTTTTTAACTTTAAAATCGTATTATGGTGTTTACAAATTCTATCTTGCCACTCATTGGTTTTTCTCTCTCTCATCTAAGGGCTCTTTAGAACTGCTGGGATAGTCGGCAAAAGTTGAGTCTGAAGTGGGAACTGCCTTTGGAAGAGGCTTTATTGAAGTTGTCCTGATATTACCGTTATCCGATTGGGTGATGTTGTGGTGTTCCCCCATTGCAGATGGCCAGGCATTTTTTATTGGGATGCAACAACGGGCTTGTTAGAACATCCAATATGGGTGGATGTGCTTTGTGGTCCACTTTGGTCATCTTCCGTAGGATTCAGAGACTATGTTCCTGTTATCCGGTCGGTACAGGTATTCGCATCCGAAGATTGAGAGATGAAACACATTTTAGTTTTTGGTATTTTTGGTACGTTGGTCACTGCGTTTTTAAATGTGGTATTGCTAACCGTGTTTCGTCTTTTATTGTTATCTTGCAAAAGCTTCCTTAAGTCTGCAAGCTTATTTTCCAGTTTTTGAACTCTCAGTAAAATAAAAGAACATCAGATACACAATTCGTCCTCATAGCCAAAGGATTTGGCTACCATTACGCTTTTTGCGCGCTTTGCTGGTCCTTGGTTGTAAGTATAAACTGATCGAGGTCCAGTCGTGGATGTCTAATCTAGCTCAACAGACTTTCCTTTAAATGAATTGTCATTACTGGTTATGCTGCTAGAATATAAATCATGCATAAATAACCATCCCTGGACCCGCATTAAGGTGAGCATCGTCCTCCGTGATTATCGAACTGTAATAAAAAAGCACTCTTTTTATTCCACCCATACATAGTGAATTAAGCAAGATTTGATGTGTAGCATTAAATATGACTCAACGCTGAAGACCGGTGTCACAAGCTGTTAAAATTTCTTGTAATAAGTAGAGGAACTTAGCAGATTTGAATTTTATATTTGACCCCGAGGTAAAACACTCGGCGGCCTCGGTAGGCTTCAAACCCACGCCAGCAGGGGAAGGCCTTAATACAGCCAACGCTTTGGCCAACTAAGGTACGAGGCCATCACCGGGAGCCATAATATATGATTGGATAGGTTGTAACCAAACGACAAGTTGAAGATATCTGCCTTTGCTGTGCGTGAAACCACCACTTGTTAAGCTAAAAGTTCTGCAACGAAGACTACGAATACTTTTTGGGAACATCGGTCTGTAGTTTCCAAAGAATTCTAAGTTTTTTCATGTTACTTATTAAAAAGAGCCTCAATCAGTAGTTTTATATTCATCGAGTATTATTATGAAATCTTTTTATGAATTTTATTTCTAAAGTAGTTGAATTTATGTTGACCTATAAATCAGCAACTGACATATAAATTGTGATTTAAAGATAGTCTTGCCGTTTGCAGCAGAAAATACGATTTCTGTACAGAAATGCAAAGTCGTATTCGATGTGCTCCCTTAACCTGCAATTTGCTTTAACAAGGTTGTTCTGTCACTTAACTATTTTAGACGTGGACCTTTTCATAGGAAAAGTGAACTTTTTAAAAGTTTTAAATGAAACCAACTTGAGACGTACTATGTAAATAAGCGAATATTGTCGATCTTATCACCAATTACGCAGCTACAAATGGCATTTGCCTTAATCTTCAAAAACGATTTCGCATAGAACAAGTCAAATGCGTGCGATAAATTTATACCAATATGATAAAATGCTGTTGTCATCGAACGATTTGTTTCAATTCTCATAATGATTATCTGTCTTCAATCAGCAACACTACAAGTTTATAGGTTAAGAAGAAGATGGCGCAAAAAGCACTCATTGGGTACATTTATTAAAAAGTGGCAAACGTTAGTATTGCAATTTCTGCCAACTATGCTATCATTAGTCCCTTAAATACAAAGGTGCAGAAGCAGCTTGATTTAAAACATATTTATCACGTTTCAGAAGTTTCATTTTGAATGAAACCTGCGAACGCTGGCAGAAGTTTAAATTTACCCTTTTGCAATTAGCGTAAAAGAATAGGCTCCTGGATTTCGTTGTTTTTTGTGTGGCAAACTGAAAATAGGTGGCTCATCAGGAAGGTTTCCCATGTTATGTAGGGCACGTTGTTTACTGTCAAGCAATCTTTGTGCCTAAATACTAAAGAATATATTAAAAGTATACTATGTGATGAGCAGATGAGCCGTTAAGATCACTCTTTGGCATTATATCGCCATTCGCTCGATTTAATTTATCTAAAATATATATGCAGCCCACCATAGATAAGCGAATTTTTCTTTAAACAATATAAGACACGTTTTTAAGTAATTATGACACGACAGGGCCGTATGGTAGCACAATATTGTGAATGACCTTGTGGTTATTCCAAGGAAGATTATTATTATAATAGACATGGCTATATTTGGTGTGAGGGTTAGGGGTAGAAGAGTCAATATTAAGGTTAAGTTAGGATGGTAAATGCTAGGTTTCTTATCTGTTTTATAGTTAACTTTGGGACATATGAACCGGTACCTCTACAAATATTGTTCTTAGAAGAGAGAACTTAAACTATAAAGTAAGAGATCGTACGATTATCACACTGTTCACAGTTAGTTATCATGAATTAAAAAAAACTATCAATTGCTTTCAGAAAATTTTATTTTCCGACCGGTTTTAATTACCTAAATAAATATCACCACATGCAAAAATTCAAAAGCAATTTTGATTTGAATCGCATATTATCTTGAAATTTAATGTAACCTTATCGTCTTCTCTATCAAGCCTGGCTTTTTATCTCTCGTACTGAAGAACTTGCCAATCTGACTTATTTATTGTTGAAAAGAATTCATTTAGACAGAGGTTCCATACAGAACAAAAAATTAAACAAATTTCCAAGTGAATATTCAGCCTGATCCAGTAAAACAAACGTGTATCGACGTTGGTGGAATTCGAGAAGCACAGGTCATAAAACTGGCATACAATCTTACTTTTTTTACACATTAAAATTTACGTTGCCTTGAAAGTAAGCAAGAAAAATATCCCCTTATCTAAAATCTTTAAGACGTCAAAAAGAACTTCTCTACAAGCTAGGCCTCCGTGGCTGTCTATAGGAGGGTAACGTCTTAATAAAAAGTAAGATATGCAGACAAAATGATTTTTTTGTGAGTCAGTTTTTTGCCTCTCCGTCCAAACCTTCTTTTCGGCTTTCCTCTGCTAAACTCCGGAGGAATCTTAAGCCAATTTGGTAAACTGGCACATGTTGATGCTGATTTAGACGATCTAAATGAAAATTTTATCCATGCTTCTACTGACTCAAATACCCGCACAAACAACCTTTCGTTACTACCAAGCGTTTTTTCTTCCGTGGCAGTGGAAACAGTGAAGAAACATCTTAAAAAGGTCCTCAACTGCTGCTTGGCCGGATGAAGTCTCACCACATAGTTTTAAAATACTGCTGCTCACAGATTGCCCCCTATTTTGACACACCTTATAAACATGTCCTTCATGGGGTCAAATATTCCTGATATTTGGCGTTTAGTAAGAATCACTCATATCCATAAAATGTCCGCTAATTTTGGTCCTATGTCTTTCCGTCCAATCGCCTGCTCCTTCGCTTTACTTAAGATTGCTAAACGAGTCGCTCTCGATACAATTAAGCATTTTTCCGCCAATTTCTCCGACCCATTACAATTTGCCTATAAGGCCCGGCGTAGTACCCTAGATGCCGTTGCCCTTGTAGTACACTCGGCTCTACGAGATTAAGATAAGGGCTGACGTGCGTACGCATGCGCATTCTTTGACTACTCATCTGCCTTCAACACCATCCCACGCCATCTCCTCCTTAGTAAAACATCCACGTCTGGCTCTCCCGGCTGGGTTGTCTCTTGGCTCGAAGATTATTTTACTTCCCGCACTTAATTCGTACAATCCGGCAAGCGGAAATCTACTGTACTTCCAAACAACTGCGGTGTTCTTCAAGGCGCCATCTTATCCCCTTACCTCCTTTCCATTCATACTGATGATTTGAGATCAGCAAACGACTGTCTGTACATCAAATACGCCGACGGCATGGTGTTTGGTCATCCTCTTAAAAAGCATACACATCTCCAGTGTCTGAAGGATGGCCTCGACCATGTTTAAGCCTGGTCGTCAGATAATGGTCTTCAACTGAACCATGAGAAGTTTGTCCAATGTGTTTTTCACCTGCGACCATCCCCTAGTTCTCAATTCTCAGCCGTCCTTCCCAACGAGGTATCCTTTTAGCGGTACCTTTGCGTTACTCTGACATCACATCTTTAATTTTCCCCAACATATCGATAATCCTTTTACAAAAATTCGTAAACTTCTATATTATATTCACCGTTTACGTTCCTATCACACACCTCAGGCCCTTATCTGGCGAGTTTATAGAGGCATGTGTTCTTCCCCTCATCCTTTATTGCTCTCCCGTGATTTTTCCAGCCTTGCTTAAAAAAGGATTTTTTGATTTTAAAACATATTTTCCGAATGCTCTCTTCTGCTGCTGGTGTTTCTTATACCATTTTAGTGGATTTGATAGCAAAACGGCACTTTTCGACAGTCAAACATTTCGCTGGGCAAATTATTGATGGTGTAACTCATCCCCTCCACTCTGAGCTGATTGTTTTGAATTCTTTCCGTCCCATGCGCCGAGGCTTTCGCCATAAAGCCTGCCGTACAGCAGCATACCAGCGCTCCATTTTGCCATTTCTATCACGCTACCTTACGTGTGAAGAGACTGAAATAAAAAAGCTGAGACAGGAACTGTCTCCCCACTAGAGGTCCATTTTTGACTCTTTGATTTTTGCATATTATGTTTACTTATCCTATTATCTTAGTGAATGAGCCATTTATATTTTTGCTGAAAACTTTGAATGATACTTCAAAATAAAGCGTATTCCTCTCTCGCTCTCTCTCTTTATCCATTTAACTAGCATGCAGGTGTAAACTATCACAAAGGCCGTTCTATCACGAAGCTTCTGGGATTTACCGATTAATTAAATTCCATATTATCCGAGCCACGACATACATGGTCACATGAACATGTTTTACTTAAGATGTTTCGAAACCACGTAGAAAGATCAAAAGGATAAGTTGCCTTGTCTGTAACTATAATTCTGCTGTATTTTACATAAAACTTGCTGGTGTACATAAAAGTGGTCAGATTAAACAGTTATACCTTTATTAATTAAAGGGCATTGATTTAAACAATCATTTGGACCAGATAGCATTCAGAATCGTCCGACCGATATATGGCAACGAGCTGTTAACTGTTTCTGGCTTTTGCTTTTAAACAGCAAATAACATTGTGACTGAACTGAATTTCATCGAAATTTTCGTTCTTAATTAACGGACGTTTTGATACGCATAATTAAAATCAAATTAAATGAACTTACTTCATAATGTCCTTCAGTAATCGCTTGAAAGTTTACTTCCATTTCTTTGTAATATACGTTTTGTAGCCAACTTAAATTATTCATTTTATTCATTCGTGAACATATCGCTTTAGTAGATGGGTGTCAAAAACACTACAGAGATCAGGCCCAACCTGAGGCCATTTGTTTAGTCAAATAGTGGTCAGTTTACATGACGCGCGTATTGTACTGTATGAAATCTACTAGCTGTGATCCAGAAAACTGACTTTTTCAAAGGGAGTTCCTAGGCAATCAATCTAAAAATCCAATAGAGCAAGACTAGAATCACTTAGTAAATGGAAATGCTTTTAAAAGTTTAATAAATTGTTTGCTCAAATCGTGAAAAATCGGTGGCCTCGCTAGGTTGAGTAAAGTGCGATTTAACTCCCGGCTGTCGGTTAAAACCTCATAGGCCAGGAAGTTAGTTTGTTTTATTGAAGCCAATCAATTGCTGTCATACTTTCCTATCCCAATGAGACCACCGTTTTTTCAAAATTGTCTTAAATGCAATGTTTTAGCACTTAAAGAGCAATATGTTTAATCATGAAATAGTGAGCATCATAATTTTGCTGTTGTAAAACGGCAGAGACTTTTAAACACTTTCCATCGCGTAATAAATATTTACACCGAAACCATGTCCACAATATTAAATATTCTGCCAACGATTCTGTTATGGATTTAAAAGCAGTAAGACAGTTACAAATAGTGTACTTATTTATTTCTTAAGCGCTTGAATACATATAAAAGCATGTAAAAATCTTCCATTTATGTAGCGCGCAGGACGATTTTCGTGAATAAACTGTGCTTTAACTTGATGCCTACACATTCCAAATGAACATATATTTCCATTTAAATTATTAACTAGTAATAATTAAATTTGCAAATTATAAATGTAAATGCAAAACATGACGTTAGAAATTACATTAACAGGAATTGTGGTTTCGCATATTACTCCTATATTCTCAACGTCGTACTTTTTGCAGTCGATACAACAAAACGTTTGTGAATTTATTGTAGGTGAACGAGCACCAGGATGGGATATTTGCAATCCCTTATCGGACAACTGGTAATAAGCCTTTTAATTTAGAGAATGCTTCTGCTTCCTGCGATCTGGCAAATAAGAAGTTGTATCACTTAGACGGACTTCAGTTTAACAGGATTAAAAGGTCTAGCATTTCAAAACAGGAAGAAACTATGGAGACTTTGAACCAGCAATGGAGAAAAAGCACAAAAATTCCCTCAACGAACCTGCAAATACAGTAGCATTGAGCAAGTAATTTATACAATTTTACGTATGAATAAGCAAGCGAACGTAAAATAGTCAATCACCTGAAATACATATAATGCACGGGCCAAATATAATAATTATGTTCCAGTTTATTTGTATGGGCATATTTAGAACTATTAACTACTCTCTTTTCTCTATTTTTATCAAATTATGCGAGAAACTTCTAAAAATGCCCATAGCTGATGCCTTGGGCAGTTACAAAATATTGGCGACAATAACGTCACTTATTAAATGAACGGACACAACCGAGAAAAAAGAATATATTGCTTTTTAATTTCCTCCAAATTAATGTCTGATGTTTAACAACTCACTTTATTTGAAACCATTATCCGAGGTTTTAGCTAGTACCCATACTGTCAATATGATGTTTCCCGTAGGCCATATGAAAACATATTTTGACGAAGAAAGAAAATAGATATATGTGGTAATAAAGTGCGTTGCTGGATAAACTCTTCTTGTTGTGATCTGAGGCTCTTTTCGGTCGTAAATCATCACTGGCTGATGATGATTAATAAGCCAAAAATTGATAGCCCAGTTTGTATTGTCATTTTTGGTAATTAAATTCTGTAAATAAAGGGCTAACTGGATAACGTGCAGGAAAAATGCAAAATATGTTCACTTGTATCTTGGAGACAGTGGTACAGGAAAAACGTTAATTTCGTAATAAAGCTGAGTTGATAGGTGATGAATAGGTGAAAAACTATAAGATGGCACGCGTTATGAAAGCAGCTTAATTTTAATCATACAGGATAAAGACGTGGAAACGTCTGTCCTGCGGACCTTAATACCCCTGTTTTCTTTTCTATACCTCTAAATCAATGAGGACGTAAGATGATATAACTAGAAGCTGGGTTTCATTTGATACGAAATGAAACCTCGTATATATTTAAAAGAGAAGTGATCAGAGTCGATGCCAAAATCTTCGTGGACCACAGTTGCCGACTCGATTGGAACAGACAATTTGTGACGTTTCTGTCTTACTAGATTGTTTGTGCACACAGTGACTTACCAGGAAAGTGCCGTAGACGTAAGTGGTAGTTAATTTAGAACGCGCCTTTTAATGAATTCAATGACACCGTATAAAAAGGTATATTAAAACTGTACCTAGTTTCCAAGTTAGGGGTTATCATTGATATAATGAATGCTCCATTGCCATCGTGATATGCTCCCCAAATGAAGTCAATTTTATTTATTGCAAACGTGCGTATAAAACTGCGAAGATAAGTTCATATGTATGTATGGATTTCTGTGTAGACGTTGTGATATGTTATGGCATATTCAAATGTATTATCAACAACTTCGACATTTCACGGAAAATATTCCAAAATAATGATTCATTCGTCTAATTTCAGTAGAAAAGCACTATTTAGAACATTATATAAATGTTTCTGTAAAGTCAATCGAACTTTGGTCGCCAATTTTTAAAAATCTCAATCAGTAAATAAACAGTGGCATCGACTGCTCAAATTTGTTAGAAATTATATTTGAACCGATGTTGTTTCCTTATTTTTATTCAAAATAACTGCAGCCTGCCAGATAAAGGCGTTGTGGAAAATTATAACGCTTAATCATATAAGATACTGAGAGAGGGAGAGCTGAATGATAAATTTATAGCTAGAAAGTAAGCTTTCTGGTAAGCCAAATAGGCATAAAGTCAAAGCGAATTACTAGAACTGCAGTTTCAACTGCGGAATGTATTGGAAACAAACTGTTTTATCCATAATTGAGTTGTTGGCATATGTTTTCTTGTTAAACTCCTAAGGTTATCCTTAAAACCAAGCCAACATACTTGCCAGCTGAAGCACAGCTAAGGAATCATTGGAGTAATTTTGGATCCTCAGCCGGCTTTATGCTATTACGTGTTCAGGTCGATGTTTGAAGTCGGAATTGGAAAGTATGGATTGTGATACATTCAGAAAGCACAGGCAATATACTAACTGTTTATAAGTATTATCATATAGACCAAATTAGGAAGGCAAAGAAAATGTTTGATATTTTGAGGCAGGTTATGGTGCTTTTTTCCACACCAAAAATTGTCAGCAATTCGTAACCCGAAGCCTGTTACAGCTTCTGTTTCACTTCTTGAAGAAATATCAGTTGAACTCTGTGGGGAAAAAATTGCTGGTCAAGTCAATCAAGTAAGAGTATCATTCGATATTCTGTATATTCTAAACTTGAGGATGTCTGCTTCGTGTTTACGCATGCATACGGTTCTTTGATACGCATCGCCAAATTGTGCCAGTGTTGGGGTTTTGGCCTTTTAAACAGGAAGAATTCGCAGGAAAATGGCAACTATAAATTTATTCGGACTGAAGAGGTAAATATGGAAATCTCACAAATAAAAAACATATATTTACAGCAAAGAGAACCCACTTGGCAGAAAAGCAAGAAAATTAAAATTCCGGAATCTGCAAATAGTCAAAAAATTCTGAATATTGTCGTCGCTCCTCCGATACTAAGAAGTCGTCCTAATTTAAGACAAAAGAGGTTTTTGAAGATTGCATGGAAATGCTTTCTGAAACATAACTGGAAAATATTTGGAACTTCCCAACTTGACGGCTGTGCAAAAATCCTTTAGCTTTATTCCGATCAATGGTTCATCCACTGGGTGAACTTGCAGATGAGAGAAAAAACGCCTGGTTCCACTTATTAAAATTTTAATGTTACAAACATTCGTTGCCGAGTACATGTAAACATATTGGATTTATCGATTGCATCAAATTTTCGTACGCCTTTAGTGGTCAAACTCTAAGATATCCTGTTAGATGGCGCACTTGAGTGT
Organism: Schistocephalus solidus; assembly: GCA_017591395.1. Lineage (NCBI taxonomy): Eukaryota > Metazoa > Platyhelminthes > Cestoda > Diphyllobothriidea > Diphyllobothriidae > Schistocephalus > Schistocephalus solidus. The sequence continues at coordinate 32,100 of WEDG01001619.1, forward strand.
GTCAGAAGGCAGCATTTACGTCCGACCGAGGAAAGAGAATCTCCATATGCCCTAAAAATGCATCCATCTGAGGCCATCGATAGCAAAAGTTTACAATTTTCAACGATGCGCTGAAGATTAACTAATGCGAGGAGGAGGAGACGGGATAAAAGTATGTGCATAGTGCCAAGTAGTACTATGGAGAAATAAAAGGGACACCGGAATGAACCATTTCGGGTTGCTTGCGTCACCTTGTAGCGTCCGGCCGATTCGGTGATAAGGAGGTAGTTGAATTATAGTGTCATGGATCTAATTCAGTATCCTTCTCCACGAGGCTATCTTTTGACGTTGTGTTTTCTGAAGAATCAGTCATTCCGATATAATATTACGAATAAAAGATAAACAAGGCAATCGATATAGCAATCAATATGTATGTGAAATAGGTTTATGTGATGAGTACAATATACGTGAAACGATAGGAATATCAATAAAATGAATGTAAGTATAATGATAAACGGGGATAGGTTATGATTTAAACGACAAAAGGGATGACGGATGTAAGGCGACTTATCGTAGGGCGGCGGCGTGTCCTATGGGCTAGCACGTGTGAAGTTATATCCCGTCTACAAAACGGATAAAGGCTCGGTTAAAAAAACAGTGTAGTTCGGGTCCGTTACCACCTGCCGATACGCACGCAATTGGACTCCAATATCAGTGGCTCACTGAAGTATAATATTTGCCTTATGTCAACCATTGATAATCCTGAGGTCATGCTACTTTCGGTGCTCGATGTTGAGCAGTTTGTGTTAATAGAAATTTACGCCTTCAAATCATTCTACTTGACGCTGAAACAGACGAACAGTTTCTTCTCAATCTTCATGTGCTTTTGGTGCAATGCAGTCAGAAGGAGAACAGAAAAGAAATTATGAGCATGCAGTCCTGTTAATAATTCCGCTTTTAATGCTGATGGTCAATATTTACACGTTGAGAATAGTCACTCGGAACAGGAGTTTATGGACATTAACAAATTGGATAATATGGGGGTGGGCTCTGTCAGACGTGTTTCAAGCCCTGACAGTCGTTCCATTGGTCATTTGTATTCAGGCAAGCAATTCCCCTATTAATTAACAAGTCATGAATAAATACTGATTAATTGTATGAAACAGTCACGCTTTCTGTATTTCTATTTCCATAATGACAGATTTTTGCTTCAAAGACGTTTGAGTATGACGTTATTGTTCCAAATTAACCAAAATATTTTATGCGACGTTTGCTTTGTATTTTGATACGAGAAATAACATTAATCCTCAACAACTATGTGCACAAACTGTTTCCTAAATTGTTTGAGAACGCTATGAAGCAGCGGTAAAAGATACCGAAATATGGTAGATGGATAAACAAACATGCAAAATGCACAGGGTGTTCTACCTTTCGGAGGCGGCTATGGTCAGTGAAATGTGCGGTCTTTCTGAGTTATTGTTGAACAGGTTATTGGACGCATCTACTTTCAGGCAAGTAATTTAAGTATTAACGTTAATATTTACCATACTAAGAGCGCACGTCATAACTCACGGCTCAGACGCGCGGATCTTGCTGATTTTCTGTGGCTGCCGGACGCAGCGGTGAGCGATTTGCTTCATCAGTCGATCCCCCAGCGTTTCCCGTGTGCTTTCTGGTACATAAAGTCTAGTTTTATCCTGACTTGTCTAATTTCCTTAGTGGCTATTTCAAAAATGCACAACCTGAACGCTTTATCTGGCTTCAACCGCTAATCTTTCCATATCAGACGCATTATTTTGTCATTTACATGACATAGTACAGGTTGAAAAGTCGTCACTGTTTGAGTTTTTACAATTATTTCAGATAATGTTTTCTACACAACCCTCGCTATTGTCATCAACATTCCTAATGATTTCTCTATTAACTTTCGGATACTGAGCTGTGATGCAGATTTCTTGAAATTTCCTTTTAGATAATGAACAAATACCTTTTTATTAAAGTAAAAATGTACATGATAATTAATTTTTTTTATCCCTGGCCACGCGAACGTGTGAATAAAATTTTAACTATCACTCATCTATTTTTAACCAAAGATTCTTGTTAAGTGATCTTTCTAAAACAGAAAACTTACATTTTCGGAAGTTTTATAAATTTCCCTACTCCGACTGAGAATACCAAATAAAAGAGATATTTTGGTTCCCTTAGTAAGGACAGATGATTTCACCAAAAGATGCTATTACGCATTACAGAAAATGCGAAAATGCGTAGGCATTTATTGTTAAATCAATGATTTTTTCTTCCAATAAAAACGGTTTATATAGGGATACACGACGTTGGTCAGGCAAAGGTCTTCCCATATTGGAATGATACATACGTGGTATACTTATATTACTAGATATAGACTCACAAAACGCGGTCAGTGATCGCGTCTACTGTCACAGTTAAAGGTCCCCTAGCTAGCCATTTATCTGTAATTTTACTTGTGTTTTCATGGTTTTCATAGAACGCAGTATGCTGTCGAAAACAGTCAACCACAATACCTTTTTGTTTTATCTTGTTATGAGAGGTGTTTCATTAATTAAAGGGAACGAAAGTATGTTTATTGGCAATAATAATTGGTAGTGAATGCTAGTGCAACCAGGAAGTGTACTTCAGCCCATAGGAAGAGACATTTTTCCGGGTTGAGTGTGAGTCCTGCGTCCTGGAGGGCCTCAAGTACCTCTCGTAAGTTTTCATTGTGTCCCTGCGTGGAGCGCCCAAAAACGATAATATCGTCAATATCGTCTTTTATAAGGAATAAGGCAAGTTATTTTCTTATTGACTAACAAGTCTTGAATAAATACTGATTAATTGTATAAAACAGTCAGGCTTTCTGTATGTCTATTATCACAATGACAGATCGTTGCTTTTAAGCTCAAGATGTTTAAGTTTGATGTAACTACTACAAATTGACCGAAATACTTTATGCAACTTTTACTTTGTATTTTAATACCAGAACTAACATTAATCCTCAACGACCATGTACACTAACACTGCTTCGTAAATTGTTTGAGAACGCTACGAAGCAGTGGTAAAATAAAGCGAAATATGGTAGTTGGATAAAATTATATGCAATACGCCCAGGGTGTTCTCCCTTTCGCAGGTGGCCAGGGAACATGTGAGGTCTTTCTGAGTTATTTTTGAACAGTTTATTGGACGCATATATTTCAGTCAATTAATTTAAGTATTTACGTTATTATTTACCATACTAACAGCGCAGGTAATTACTCACGGCTCAGACGCGCGGATCTTGCTGATTTTGTGTCGCTGCCGGACGCAGCGGTGAGCGATTTGCTTCATCAGTGGATCCCCCAGCGTTTCCCATGTGCTTTCTGGTACATAAAGTCTAGTGCCATATAAAAGAGATATTTTTGGTTCCCACAGTAAGGACATATAATTGCACCAAAAGAGGCTATTACGCAAAATCATATGAATAAACCTTACGGAAATGCGCAGACACTTATTGAAAAATCAATGATTTTTCTTCCAATAAGCACGGTATAGGTAGGGATACACGACGTTGGTCAGGAAAAGCTCGTCCCATATTGGAATGATACATGTGAGGTATATTTATATTACTAGATACAGATTTACGAAACGTGGTCAGTGATCGCGTCTCCTGCCAAAGTTAAAGGTCCCCTAACAAGCAATGTATCTGTACTTGTAAATGCGTTTTCGTCGTTTCATAGAGCGCAGTATGCTGTCTTGTTATGAGAGATGTTTCATTAATTAAAGGGAACAAGAGTATGTTCATGGAAAAAAATACTTGGGAGGGAATGTTTGTGTATCCTCAGCACTAACTAACAAATTCGATAGGCAGTGGTGTATTACGGAAACGGTGGCAATAGGGGCCTTACGTGCCGAGCAGTTCAGCAGACGAAAAAGTGTGTAGCACGTTGGCAAGGAAATAAATTTCCATACGCACAGACATCGCCCATGCCAGTTAGAGTACTAGCACTAAATAAGAGCTTTATAACACGCCTATCTACCCGACAGTTCGACAACCGATTATGACAAGGTCCACCGTATGCTCTACGGAATGGTGGCGCTGCGACGGTGACTTAGACGTGATTTAGTTCAAAGTGATAGTAATCTTGCGCTGCATCTAAGACACTCTCTCCTCCTTTCCAACCTGAGCCTGATGTCACGACAGATTAAAGAAGACCGGAGATAGGAGCGGGCGCAGGTGGCTGGCGCGGCCGGAGCCACCGATGGGCGTACCACCACACCTGGCTCGGATCCCACGGAGTGGGATTGTCATAAAGGTCACATTAAGAAGGAGCCATTGCACCCTGACTCTTAGTCTGCCAGCCAACCACTTCAAACAAAACACACATTGGGCTGACCACGCGGTTCGAATGTTCCCTTCAGTTGGCAACCTTCCAAGCCACGGCTTTTAGCGCACCGTGATAAATTCAATCGCGTCAGGTTGTTTAGAGTGAGAAAAATGCTCTAAGTCATCGACCTTACACTCTCTTCCACCCCCACATTCAGACAAACGTCCGAGCCAGTGTGTTGTCTGATGTGGGAGTGGGCGCATTGGCTGATGGATCGGCGTACCCGTCTTCGCTCGCCACAGCAGGACCTGGCCCTCATAACGCACACATAAGTATTCAATAAATCAGGGGATAGAGATGAGCCACCGCCGTCTGACTCCCAGTCCACTGGTCAGCCACTCGACACACACAGCACATACACTAAACGACGGCGGGGTTTGGGTAAGCATCAGATTGGCAGCCTTCAAAGCCACAGTTTCTAGGAAACCGTGATTATCTCAAGTATGTAATGTTGGTAAGGATGTTTGTCTATGTATTGAAGTTGGGTAATGTGCACTGAGTTGGCTTAGCCTCCGTTGGTTAACCGCAGTTTTAAGTGGATGAGCTTGTGTATAAATGTGCGGGAACAGTGAAACAGTGGTGGCAGGCGCGGCGACTGTAAGTCGGAGACCCAGGCACTGGTTCACCAGCCTCCGTGTGATGGATTTGCAGGTGACCGACCAGGCCAATGCATGAGTTGAAGTTGCGGGCGCAGTGTGCACAGGAGATATTCGGAAAGGCTGGGGGGATGTCATTTATGGTAGTGGGGGTGGCAGTGGTGGAAAGAATGGCAGGGGCGGAGGGTGTGCATGGGGTATCGGTGTTGTCGGCATTGTGGTGAATTCCGCTGTCATGGATGTGCATGTGACCGAATAGGCCCATGCGATGAGTGAATGCGTGAGGATGATATTCGGGAAGTGTTTTTCAATTTGAAACTTTGGAAAATGTTTTGGCTTCGGCTTCAAAATATCTCTGTGATGACCTTCTGTACAAAAAATCAGACAGTCTGGCATACAACTTAGTGTCTTAATTGCTTTCGGCTGGCAGTTATAGAACAACTCCAAATCAAAAAGCTAGGATGATCTACCGCGAGTACAAATGGTCGTTACACCAAGATCAAAACAATTTATGTAAACTGCAAGCACCCTTTTCATCAGCATGATCAAAGAAAAAAAACATGTTGCAACGTGAAATCTTAACCTTGCGTCCAATATTGGGCTTATACGTATCTTCAACCTATAGATAAGAAAGGCGGTACAAACCGGTCACTACCGAGAAAATTAGCATAATTGGTCTACTGTTTATTGAATTTAGCAACTGAGCAAAAGTAATTGGGGCAAACTTTAACGCCTTTTGGAGGCGGAATCACGATAGGAATACCTAAACTTCTGGAACGATGACCTACCCACACATTCACTGAATTTACTGACTTCTTCTACATTGTGGTTATCGTTCTCCTCCCTCTCCTAATCATCAAAATTGTCATCATCACCCGCATTTGGCATCTAAAAGCAATCGTTCTTAGGCCTAAATCTAAGCAACCGAGTGCCCGCTAACCACAGAAAATTTGTCACAAACAGCCACTCCACTTCGCCTTAAATTTGTCAGAAATTGCTATTAACCGTGGTGATATTTGTGTACGACACAAGGTTGCGTGCGAGAACTTACCCTTTGAAGCGCCCCTGACATACGTTTGTGGTCCCTCAAAAACCCCTATTCAGTCTTTTGTTTGTTGTCACACAGTTTACGGGAGCTTGCTCGACCACACTTCCAAGAGGATTCTTCATCTATCTGACCATTCATCTGTTACCTTCCGGACATAAACGCCAACTTCAGTGATTCGTGGCATACCAGGAAGTATTCATTTCAGTAAAAGACTTTTAAACTCCTCGAGCGTCAGCCGCTAATGATCAGGCATTTTAAATAAACGACAGCCAATTGTCAGTTGCCTAACCTCCACATTTTATATCTTCGAACTCATGATTCACGAGCGACGACGTCGAACATATGCGTCGAGCCCATCAATATATCTCTTTAATTATTTCTGAATTTGGTATTCAAAACTATACCCAAAATGCTCTTGGCCAAGCACTAAGGTCTGTTGGTAACTTTCGTCATGTTTCGGGATATCTATTTTCCAAGACAAATGTATGCTTTCGATTATTCCTCATCAGGCCTATACTTACTGTTTATTGGCTGTTTAAACTTTTACTTCTCTATTTTCCTTCATATAACTATACAGGTCGGATGATCAACAATCGAAAGCGTAAGTTTCCTGAAGTTTACTTCGTGAATGTTTACATGGGTATCATCTCTGAATTTAAAAAAATGCTATAATATTTCCATTAGTAGTCACTTCGCATACTCTTCTACCTGGAAACCAGTGACAAGGTCTTTATATTCAGAAATGTTGCATTTTCGAATAGTATGGCTGGTTCCTCTTTGTTATTAGGGATTTAGCTTACTTCAGTCGCAACTTCGGCATTACGCTGTAATGGCGTTTTTCCTACCCAAAAATTTCAAATTTATTCGTAAAAATGACTAAACAGCATTTATATAGGGATAAATAAACATTAAATGGCTTCTTTTTGTCACAGAGTTAGAATGACGAGTCATAGTATGACAACAGTACTACTGGATCGCCAGTCAGTTTAATTTGAGACTGATATAAACCTTCACATTAATTTCCCTATATTAACGTCTTGCTGACAAGATAGAATTTTTTTGCAACATGGGAGCAACAAAAACTTTAGATTAAGCCTTTTATCGTGTATTGAAAATTTATATTCATGCTGTTTAAAGAAAAAAATAAACATTTGAGCTATGCTTCTCATAACTTAACTCAATGCAACTTTTCTCAAATCAAAATATAGATACAAGGGATCACGCGACTGGGCACAAACCACATTAATGTACTGGTCATAACATTGGATAGGCTTTTCACTGCAAGCTCCCTATTTCACCAACTTGCAGTTTGGTCCCTTCGGTAAACATTTGAGTATTTCCCTTTTTCTTTTTATTCTTTTTTGCAAATTTACACCTCAAATTATCTTCGCAACGAGAAAAGTTGTCATGATCTTTACACCAGTTCTATTATTTTAGTGTGGAAAAAAACGTAACTTATATAGTACCGAAAGCTTATTTTAGAAGAAATTCCTGTAACTTGATGCAGATGGCAAGGTTACAGAAATAAGCACTAGGCCTGCAAGATACAATCCGAATAAAAAATTACATGGGGTTAAACCCACGATAACGGTAGGTTATGTACAGCACCAAAAACGTCAGAAACCCCAGGCGCGTATAATACGGGACAGGTGGTAAATGGGGTTTTACGTGGGGGGCATTACAATGCGTAATATAAGGTGTATACGGTCCTTATAAAATTGCATGTACTGTTTCTTCTGCTCTTTGAATCAACTAAGTCAATAGAGTGCATCTGTTATAAAAGATCTAAGAATTTGATAGCCAATGCGGATGGCGGCATGAAAGCTCTGGGATGACATCGTTGCTGGTTTCACCCATACAGAGTTCGGTGGAGCCCTGTTGCTTCGACATCAGTATAAAAATGATAATTGTTCTGATGCGAAACGTTTACGGATCGCACACCTTTCCATCGTTGAGCATAAAGCAGCAAGCTAACCTGGGGTTTCTGGCTTTCTTGGTGCTGTACATAACCTACCGTCACCGAACCCACGAAAACAAATGCAGCGCATTAGTACAGCTAGAAAACTAAACACTGGATCAGACTGCCCTGCTGCAGTGTATGGAATCCATCAATTCTGACACAACAGTTGTTTGTCATCGTAGCATTTTTTAGACAAACAATGTGGAATCCGCCTAGGTGACTACTAGGCTCACTTATTTAATGGGCTTTTTTCGTGGTTTTTAATAAATCTCTTAACCCAATCAGGAAAACGTCACTGGCTAAAACCTGATTCAAAATCAAGTCCTTAAGGACATAGCTTGAAAACAATTAATGTTTTAAAAATCTTATAGCTTTGCACCAGGCAAAGTCCTTGAGGTAGAAAACGTCACAAGTATTCTTTTGGAAACAATAAGATTACGCAAAACTCACGAAAAATATAGGTTTCATAATCATTCTGGGGCATTCCGAAGGTTAGAACACTAACCTTTTATACATTTGTTCTTCCGAATTTAGTTATAAGCACGATGGCATGATATATGTTTGATGAAATAAATTTTTGCCACTGATCTTGTATAAGGGATTGTCTTATTATGAAAAATAACCTGCATATTGTCTTCGAAAAATCTTCTTTCTTCAAGCGAATGTCACTTTTAGGGTCCTCTCAGCGCCGCAAGACCGCACTTTTCTATGACTGATGCGTCAACACATGTGACATTAGGGACATGTGGCGACAGTTAATAACAGTTATTTGTTTAGTCCTGCGAATATTCCTATGTGAAAATTTAAAATTGTTTTGCTGTGTTATGCTGTTCTTAAATGCTGGTATTGCTGGCTTCTTATAACAAGAAACATTGTGTCACTTGCGAACGGGGGTTGCACAGCAAAGTGCTCCGTTTCTACTTCAGTTCTCTGTCCCCTGTACCATCGCGAGATGGCTGCTAAGCCAGCAAAATATAATGATGTATTTATAAATAATTTGAATGACAAGAAAAGAGTGCATTTGGTGAAGTCAATGGTTGACCCTGGTAGTTCCCTTGTCGACGCACTCACCTAACGACCGAGAGGTGGCGTTTCACGTCTGTCCCACAGTGAACATTTTCTATCTGTTTCTTTTTCTTATTTCTTCTTGCCTTAAGCATTCAAAATATAAATTCGTAACCGTAGCTTTCTCACACATTATGGGTGCCTATAAGGGAGTGGTGACTTTGACTGTACTACCTAGAACACCTAAAGAGTACTTCCATAAATCGAGCTGCCGTGGGATTTTCCGCACTTTGGCTTGTGAAAACACAAAAACCAATTAGATTCAATTGCTGCCACGCCTACTGCCCGGGTAAATCCCGGAGTGGCGGTGGAGGAATGAAACTGTCCCACAAAAATGCCTGGGGCAACGGAGAAAAAATTAAACTGCTGTTACTTTATTTGAAATTGATGACGCTAACTTCTTTCTTGTTGTTGACTGGTAAATTTGTACAAGTTTTTATGACTTTCTAAACTTTCGTCGATATTCATACGTACAGTGAATTTTTTAGCATTGTACCAAGAATTAAATGGCACTCATTGCTTTCATTGCGCAATTTCAAGTTGTACCCGTTTGGCTGTGTGCATGTCAGAAACTAAAATTTGACGAATATATTCGAACACTTGCTAACTTTACTAAAATATATTTTACGTCAGCATTGTCACGACAAACGAAGACATGTGGCTTAAGTATTTTCCACTGATAGTATAACACAGACATTGAAGTTAATGAAGTGACCCGCTGGTTAACTGGGCGTCAGGCCTGACGGCCTGTCAAGGTTTCGTAAAATCAGAAAGGTGGCAGCTAACGTGATGTGGTGGTTGCCTTGTCGGCCGGTTGGAGAAATCGTCAGCTAAAAATGCGAATGCACTAGCATCAGTTGGCTGTACGAAGGTAAAACCGAAATTTAGAGGTGGCAACCCATGCCGCGCAGATGGGTCACGTCTTCAACTTCGTCACCGTTGAAATCGTTGGCCGAGGCAGGTAAAAGAAGTCTGGATGTCCACTGTTCACTCAGTCAACCGCCACATTAAGTTGGATACCACCTATCTGGTTTTACGAACCCTCTTGACAGGAGACCGCCAGGACGGAGAAAAATCGGTGCCATCAATTATCTCCATAAAAAACGAGGAGGAGGGTAGAACAAGCCGTATTGAAAGACTGGCTGACTCAAACACACAGTCTGTCAATGGGAGTGGTGAATGCGACATAAGCTACGGTGAGACGCGGGTCCGAAGCAGCCAGACAGGCGGCCCAACAGGCACAAGGCAAGGAGTGGCATATAATTAGAGCGGTTAGCATGACTCTCCAGTCTCTGAAGAAGGGTAGACGAAACAACTACCGAAACGTTAGGCACCTAATAAGCATCTTCCGATGAACAAACTCTTCTTTGTTTGACGTGCTGACGCTGTTTTCCATCCGGGCCCATGTAGGCGATCGGTAGATGAGACATAACTCGGCCTCGTCAGAATTAAATTCATGCTCAAGCCGCCATTCCTAGCCCACTCCGCAAGGCTCACGGTGAACGAAGTTGTTCCCACCGGTGACGTATCCAGTGCGAATTCGTAATTAACGCACATCGTTTGAGGGCATATTCATTAAGAAGCACATGTTTGCCCAACCTTACATTCGAAGACATCCATAACCGATGTATGCTAATTTTCCTTAATGTGTCCAGATGGTTTGATTTGGGAAACATTGTTCATTTATCTAAAGTTAATATTCTCCTCTTCCGTGCTCCATTCATTTTGCAGATTAGGAGCTCTTCTCCGTCCGTTACGCTACCAGAAATATCAAAGATTATTTGCTCACAGACTCCTCCTTTTCTTCCTATGGGGGATCATCTTGATAGTTACTGTCCCCATACCCATTTTGCTGTACTGCTCAGTACCGACCTGGATCGGCCACCTCTTTTTGATCTTGAACACCATATTCTGCGTTTATCTACCCCTACTCGGCACAATCTGCATTAATTACTTTTATTGATACGGCTCTCCGAATGAGAAGCCGTGCGGGCAGATGTATTTTTAATCTAAAAATGCTTTGCAACAGATGTAATCCAGCGTCTTCATCACGGAGCCGCACGTCCTTCTTCACACAAACCTACACAAGAGGAGGTCCCAACATTCACCAAAGTCCGATTTCCAAGGTGGCCAGTAGAAATTTCCTTAAGTCCGCCAGTGGAGACAGCAGCGTATGCTTTAGACAGGATAGTGGGCCTTCTTCATCATGTCATGGAAAAATGACGGCATCTGAAATATCCGGCGTTGCCATAAGCCATCGATCCTCCGCACCCGATTTAGAGCCACCTCTGGTTGAACCTGCAGGATTCAGTTGTGGAAAAGAAGGTAAGAAAAAGGGAATCATCTTCAAGGTCAAAAGCGAACTGAACGCCGTTCGATGTCATCATACTCGGCTGACCTCCAACACCGCAAGTCAACCGGAAAAGTTTCAACGGTCCTCAGAAATCTCAGCAGTGGTTTTGCTGGTGAAGAGCAAACGATCTTTAGTTCTTCGATTTCAAAAAGAGGTGTGCTCTCGACTGCAGACTTCCCCGTCTCAGGTTAATAATTTCCGAAAAGCCAAGAGTGAGCCAATTATAAACTCCCATCCTGTCCTTTTCCAGCTGAAATCTCCAAAGACGACCAGGAGAAAATCAACGCTGCCGAAATGGAAATCACACAGGAAAATGGTGAAATAAATCATTGGATAACGAGCAAAAAATTGCAGTTAAATGACCAAGGAGATAACGGAGTTCCAAAAGACACCTGTGAAAACAAAAGCTTAAATCACAAGAAACAGCGGCGGATAAACAAACCAGGCCTCTTTATTTCAAAGAACCTACAGAAAAATGTTAGAAAGTGCAGTAATATGCTGGCTGTCGGATTTGCCGGTGAGTAAGTCTTTAAAAGACAGTAGGTTGCTGCAATGAGTTTTCACATTAAACACCTCCTTAACGGTCAATAAAAGCCCGTTTTATACCTTTTTTCGTGCGTTAAAATCTTTGATAATTTTGAATAATCTGCACATAATACACTCAGAAAAAGAGGTTCATAATAAACAGGATTGCTCCCCTTAGCAGGAGTGGGTAAACCATGGTATTTCTGTGACGTACTACAGATTAGAAGCCCTTCTTCTTACAGTTATTATTTTCCCAAAAGTTTGCTGCCGGCATTTGCTCAGGCATACAGTAATACATATTAGCAGTGACAAGAGTTTACATACTTGTTGCTTGGAATTCTGTAAAAAACCTTCTGTCCAACGTTCATAAAGTCTCGGTCTCTTTTTCTTGCAACACAATTGTTGTACTTTGAGTGAGAAACATAAGGGTAGAAAGCAGAGCAGTACTGTTTTCTAACAACACGATAGTTCGACCGTCGTATTCCGATGATGTCCACCGTATGCTCTATGGAAGGGTGGAGCAGGGACGATGACTTGCGCGTGAATTAGTTTTAAGTGATAGTAGCCTTGCACTGCAGCTACCGCACTCTCTCCTCCTCCCCACCTGAGCCCGGTGTCAAGACAGAGTCAAGAAGACCGTAGGCGGGAGAGGACGCAGGTGGCTGGCGCGGTCGGGTCCTATAAGTCCTTGCCACCCCTAGGCGTGCCACCACATCTCCCATGTTCGGCATTTGTTAGCGGAGCGCAACCCGAATAACGCATGCCGTGCCCTGATGTGGCCCCCGTGTTGGTCCAACGCATCTACCACGTGGGCCGTTTAGGGGGCACACTAACAATGCAATGACGTGTGGTATAATGCAATCTGTATGATGTTCAAGTGTTCATCTCTCTATACTACTTGGCGCATCTCAGTAACGCGTTTTGATATCTTCACAATTTTGCCACAACACACATATATGGACATAAAATAGCAGTAAGCAGACCGTTACATGCCTATTGTATGCATTTCCATGGTGAACCTTTAAGTGAAATTTCCTTAGCAACCTGCTTTCTCCATTTTTGACGCTTTTGTAACAAATGGGGATTTCGAAGCCGTTCACCAACCTTTCACTTTATAAAACTGAACTAAACAATATGTAGCACCAGAGATTTATTTTCATAAAAACCAATAACAAAATCATTGCAAATCAAATTTAACCCCAGTTTCTAAATTTTTTTATTATTATATATAATTTCAAATAAAAATTGGCAACTAATACAATGAGAGAAACAAGCGCATTTAAGAGATAAGACAATTCTCATTAACATGAGGGTGTTATCGGGGTATTTGAGTGACCTTTAAAAAATTAGATGCAATTCTTTATCAACTAGTAATGTTCATATATTTCATTTAACAAGTTTCCAGTCCACAGCCGGCCATACGAGCACGATTCGCATAGTAGGATGTAAACCACTTGTGTCCAAATTCCATTCTAAGTACAATCCCTAGTATTAATCTGATTTTTGTTATTGCCACACATTTGAATATTAAACTACTGAGCAATCTCTCCATATTTTGTATTTTGATCTAAATTTTAGCAAATAATTTCTGCAGCTTACCAACATTCGGAAGATGTTCCGAAAATTTATACTAGACAATCCCTCTCAAGAGCCATGAAATATATTAAAAGACTATTAGCTCCTTTCTTCCATACGCACGCTAGGGGGTAATTAGGTTTTTTAAACTAGTTTCGTCCACAAATCTTATCGAAAAACGACAGGTTTAACAGCAATTAAACAGTAATTGCAAAATTAACTGGAACACAAGTAATTAAGCCTGTTGCTTAGGCATGTGAAGCGAAATAAGATGCAGACGAAACACAAGAGAAAATTAAAGTGTTGAACGCCGTAAAATGAGTGCACTAGGTTGCATCAAGGGTGTGAAGAAACGAGGCTACTAAGCTTTGTTTATAAGAAAAAACGGAGGGTAGCAGACTGCGTGTGATTGGCATTTCCAAATTATGCTTTTAAATGATAAGCTGAAGAAAGGATCATGAAATAAAATATATTGGTGATACTAAACTTCAAAACTGCCAAACCTGCACCTACTGTTGTACGCTGTTGCATTTTCATCGCTTACTTTTAAACCCCCTTACGAGATGTGAGGCACTGAAAGGGTGTTAGTGTATTCAGTTTATTTGGTGAGGTTGATAGGCAACGCCTTTGAAAACGCTATTGTTTAAATGCCAGTGTACCTACTCTTAATAATGCGTATTTACAAAATATAAGTAGCATTGTTTTTAAAAATAACTCCTGTCTACAGTTGACGTGATAATAATTTTGTTAAGATCATCGAGGGAAAACAACGGACACATAATTATCCAAGCGATTCTTGAAAAGCTGTGGAGACGACGCCTCCACGACTGATTGCGGGAGATCATTCCACTGTTTTACTACCCGTTACGTGAAGAATTCAGAGCGAAGGTTTAGCCTGAACATTTTCGTGCGAAGCTTCATTTCGTGTCCTCGAAGATGAGGCGAGAGATGCCAGTGAAACAAGCCCTCAAAGCGCAACCGTTGCTAAAGGCCATGAATTATCTTGTGACTTAAGATAAAATCACCTCGTTGCTACCTGTAACACAGAGGGAATAGATTTAGGCATTCCAGTCTCTCTATATACGAGTGGTATTTTAAGCCTCTTACTAGCTTTGTTGCACGTGTTGCACTTTCTCAAGATATATTTTGTCTTTTGTGAGCCATGGCCACCACGTCTGTATGCAATATTCTAGGTGAGGTTGAAAGAAAGTGCCGCAGCTTTTTACCAAAGAGGTCTTCCTTAAAAAGATGCAAAACACCCTTTTGATAGCTTGTAATACTCACACGGCGGTGTTTTGCAGCCTTGACTCATTGCAATGATGGGGTTAGATTGTTCTGCATCCAAACACTGAGATCTTTCTGTGAAGATTTGATGGGCATTCATTTCTTTGCTCTTTATGTTCGGCAAATGATATGGGATCTTGAAGATGAAAAACACTTTTTCCACAGTCTCTGTTTTTTCTTTATGCTCCATTTTATCGTCGGATTGATCCATGGAGGTCGGGCATATGGTCTTATTATTTTAATTGGGCAATGCACTTCAATTAGGTGCGCTAAAATCTCTTAAAATGCTGTCAGGTTTCATCGCTATCAGTTATGTTGACTAACCAGGTTTCCGCGGAAGCATCACGTCTCATTGCGTCCAAATCCCATTTCCAAATGTTTCTGTGTCTCTTTATTGGCGGTAATGGAGATAGGAGAGAACACTTATAGGTAAAAGCAATAGGGTTACTTAAGCCTAGTGGTGATTGGAAGTTCACTTCCCTTATGACTTCTTCTTCTTTTCTGAAAATGAGACCTAAAAAATGTGATCGTTGAACTTCTCTCATCCTGGTTCCAAACTCCATGTGCTGGGTGAGGTATTAGTCCTGGGAAAATTGGAGTATTTTATGGTCAAATGACCTTGCTGCGGCCAATAATTGCAGAAAATTTTCAATCTATGGCAAGCGCGTTGGAGTCGACCAGGAGTAATTAATTATCCTGCTGGCATATCAAGTTCAATGAGTTTAGAAGTTCAACAAGATCGCTTTCGTTCGAGCGGGGGCAGTGAACAACGTATCTGTTAAACGTCGGCAAGTGTTTGATACAAATTTTGCCATAAATAATTTCATACCTCCATAGTTCTACGTCGAAAATGTCCCTATGACAGAAAGATAGTTCCTGGGATATATAAAGTGTCACGCCTCCACCTCGCCGTTGGTATCTGTCAGAACGGAACATGTGGCAGCCCCCGATACTGACATCGGTAAGTTCTATTTACATCAGTTAGCCACGTCTCTGTCAATGCAATTATGTGTGGTTTCTGCTCAGAGGCTAGGGGTTTGAACTCATCTAGTTTGTTGAAGAGATTCTGGCAGTTGGTATAGTATATTTCAAGACAGCGGCCACTAGTGCTTACATCAGCCCCAAAAGCGGGCATTTGGATATTCATTAAGCTGTCAGCCTGACTGCTTTCGGCCAAAGAAAATTCTCTCTTGACGTAAACTATGCGCCTTTCTCTGACTGTTAGGTTTTTTTTTGCCATTACTCCTTCGGTTATTCAGTTCGTTTATCAGTTGATTTATTTTCCTTCGTTCTCTCCGCTCGTAGTCCGAACTTTGCGGACTGGACGCTGCGCGATGGTCGAGGGGTAATGACGCTCGGCTATTATGGGTGAGGTTGTGGGTTCGAATCTAGCCAGCTACAATCATTTTTCTTCCTCCTGCAGAGTTAGGTCATATATGCTTAAGTTACTCATACTTCTGGGGACTATAAAAGACTGCATTAACTTATAAGCCTGCAAGATAAGCTATTCCATTGAAACAACTGTATCGAGAAGAGGTGTGGTTGCTCAATGCACGTCAGCAGTCACAATTTTAGAAAGTAAGCGACTCAGCTTTTTGTAACGAGTCCTCCCACTGTTGCAAGCAGAGTCAAGACGCACCGATGTTAGTTTTGAGAACGAGTAAGGAGTAATATACAAATTAATATATATGATTCAACGATTTTACTCTCCAAACACCCCAGTACTCGATATTGTTGCAAATAAACTTAAAAACTCCCTCTCATGTTTAAGATGGCAACCAAATCTTTCAAATGGAGACATCAAAACAGCTGGATTCTTCACCTAGTTAAAGAAAACTCTCTTCCAGAACACTGCGTGCTGGCATCTGTAATTGATATAAGTCTTGAACGGAAGAGATGGTTCACTTTTAGCGGCATATTAATTAATGCTTCTCGCTAATATTAAAATGAGTTCAAGCGTTCTTCAAAAGGCAGCTTTACAGGCGATCGGGTTCTCAAATCCCTTGCTTTATTTCTACCGGTGTGCGAATTTACTTTTTCTTAATATTCACAAAACATTATCACTACAAATTAAAGCTTAAATATTTGGGCTCTGTGTATCTATTAGTTGTTTCCCGAATTGACTGTGCTTTGTAAATAGTGAAGCACTATTTCATCTACCTAGTAATCAAGTACAGGTGACATTAATTATTAGCCCAATATTTAAATGTATCCAGGCATGCTAGGTAAGCTTCTAGTTTTATATTTTTTCAGTTAATTTTACACAAAAAGAACCCAGCTCATCGCGGAACTTATTGTCTAAAGCATGCACGTCGTTTGTTTTGTAACGATTCCAGTCTATCCGACAGTTCGACCGTCGTAGTTCAACGATAGCCAACGTATGCGCCACTGAAGGATGGTGCAGGGACGGTGAGTTGCGTGTGGATTAGTTTTATGTGATAGTAGACTTGCACTGCAACTACCGCAATCCCTCCTCCTCACCCGCCTGAGGCCGGTTTCATGACAAAGTCAAGAAGACCGGGGGCGGGAGAGGATGCAGGTTGCTAGCGAGGCCGTAGGTGCCCCTGAGCGTGCGGCCACACCTGGCTCGGATCCGACGAAGTGAAAGTGCTATAAAGGCCACATTAAGAAGGAGCCATTGCAGCCTGACTCTCAGTCCGCCAATCAGCCACTCCACTCCAAAAAAACCATTGGGCTGACCACACAGACCGATTTATCCCGCAAGTTGGCAACCTTTCAAGCCACGGCTTTAAGCGCATCAGATTTTTTATAGTGAGGAAAAATGCGCTGAGCTGTCAACCTTACTTCTCCCCCACCCCCACATTCAGACCACCATTCGAGCTTGCCTATTGTATGATGCGGAAGTGGGCGCATTTACTGGTGCCCTCGTCCACGCGTACTACGTACATGACTTGGCCTCCCAAACACAATCATAAGAATTTCACAAAACAGGGGGATAAACGTCTTACATCTCACATGTGTGAGATAGCCAGAGATCACGTTAAGAAGGAGCCATCGCAGCCTGACTTTCAGACCACAAGTTAGCCACTCCACACAGCACACATTGAACTAACTGCGAGGTCTGAGTGTAATTGTCAGTTGGAAAGCTTCCAACCCACGGCACTTATCACTCCGTGATATACCCAAGCTCAGATCACATGCGGCAGATGAGCCACATGGAGAAGCTGCCGAGGATCAGACTTGGCTCTAAAACAGTTATGCAGACCAAGAGCATGTTTTTTATGGTGCTGCGTGTGAGCATGTGAGGTGCAGAGGCTGATGAGTCTATGGTATAGCCGGCGGTGTTCTAACGCAGGTTTTCATCTAGACGCATGTGACCTAAAAAGCCCATGGGGTGCATGAATGTGCGTGGGCAGTGCAGACAGTTGAGTCGGGTGCAGTGGGTGCGTGTTGGTGCTCCTGACACTGGTTCGTCAGTCTCTGTCGAATGGATTTGCTAGTGACCACCAGGTCGATGCGCAATGTGCATATGTGGTGACAATGAGGATAGGATAGGTCGGGAGGTGCCGAGTCTGGGGGATTCTGCCTCTGGTACTGGTAGTCACGCTCATGGGAGGCCTACTGGAAGTGCAGATGGATGCGTACGATGTACTAGATGTGTTGCCATCGTGGTGGATTCCGCTTTCGTTAGTGCGCATGTAACCGAGCAGGCCCATGTGGTGAGTGAATGCATGGGGGTAGTGAGAGCATTGGAGGCAGCAGTCTCGCTGTGTGTTGTTGCTCCAGGCACTAGTTCGCCAGTCTCTGTGCGATGGATTCGCAAGTGACCGAAAAGGCCGATATTTGAGATGAATGTGCGATCGCAAGTACCAATTTCCCATCGCTGTTACTGGGGGCAGTATTGGTGGTGGAGGTGGTAGCGGGTGGCAGGTTGTCGGCGGGGTGAAGGGAGTTGCGGGAGTGGGACAAGTGGTGTTAATCACCGTGATCGGTGTAAGCGGTGGGGGAGTGAGTAATGTGTCGGTAATCGTGGACGGCGGGGCATCAATGAAGTATATCAGTGGTTGCGGTGGTCATCATCATCTTGTGGTCTGAGACAGGTGTGGCAGAGGTTGATAATGTGGGATTGTTGTTGCGTTGAGTTCCCAGATGTTCAACCAGGCCGATTCGCGTGTGGAATGTGCGTTGACAGCGTGGGCATGTTGGTAGGTCTTCGGCATTGGCAGTGATGATCGGGGTGCTTAAGACTTGCGAGCCCTCATGTTGGCCTTTAGCAGCAACGATCCGGTTGGCCTCATAGACAGATGCACCAGTCTTCACGGATCTTCTCCATGCCGGTCTATCATGGGAGAGGTTGTCCCGGGTCATCAGGTTGATTTGCCGTTGCCTCAGAGATTTCTTCAAAGTGTCCTTGTAGCGTCGTTTTTTTAACCTTTCTGTGGGTGAGCACCCGTAGCGAAATTATCGTAGAAAATTCGTTTGGGTAGTCACTCGTCATCCATGTCGGCTCTTCCGTGGTCTTGTCGGAAACCCCATTGGCTTTCCGGGAGCGGTCCCTGCTCTAGGTGACCGATCAGACGATTGAGCACTTTACGACGGAAGATCATCCCGGTGGTGATGTGTAACGATATGCTTCTGTGGTCATCATAGACTTGCCGGTTCCTCTTCCGCTTGTAGACATGGACGATTGTCCCGTCTTTTAAATCTTGAGGAACTTGTCCTTGGCACCACCTCTCCTGTAATAGTGTTGTGAGTTCCCCGATCAACCGGGGCCCGCCGTGGTTGTAGATTTCCGGTGGGATTACGTTGGATCCCTGTGCTTTCCCGCTGGAAATCTGTGTCAAGACCCGGATGTTTTCTAGTAAGGAAAGAGGCAGATCCGGGTCGTTGCTCGTGTCCACAAGAGAGAGCCGGTCAATAGCAGCATAGGAGATGACCGATGAGTAATTAAGGACACCTCTTCAGTGCTCGGCCCAACCGTTGCTAATTTGGGATTACTCCATCAGAAGTGTCATGCCACCAAAGCTGAGAGCAGTTCCCTTTATGCCAGGGCTTTGATAGCCTTGCCGAAGTTTTTCATTTCATTGCGAACCATATACCCTTCAATTTCCTCAGACTTGAGGACCATCCAGTCGTCCATCCTCTCCCGTAGCCGTTGCTGAACAAGGCGGTGACATCTGAAGAAGTCTACTTTGGCGGGTTCAGTCCGGAGGTCCATGAAGGCTTAGTTTAGTCGGTTCTTCTCCGCGAGTAGGTTGCTGATATAGGTGTCATTGTCATCAAACCAGTTCTGGTGTTTATGGAGTGCTCATCCAAGGACTTCGAGGGTGGTGAACTGTATGACGTTCTGCGGTTGACGCCGTCATGTCTACCTGGTGTCGTTATCATCTGGAACATGCAGGTCCTCCAGCTTCTGGGTTATTTTTTGCTGAAATCAAAAATGTAAACAGAAAAGTTTAACAAAAAAATATTTAAATTTCCTAGGTGTCGCTTATCCTAAGGCCTTCAGTGAGGTTGAACTCGAAGCCTTATCTTGGAGAGGACGAGGCGGCGATCCGTGCAACCATCGGCATCACGTATCGCCTTGGTCACCAGCATGTTCTGTCGATCCGTCACCGGACGAGAATATAGTCCAGCAGCTGCCAGCGCCGCGGCCGAGGGTGCATTCACGTGGCTTTCTCCCGTGTCGGATGGCAGAAGAAGGTGTCGGTTAGCAGTAGACGAGGTTCCGCACAAGTTCGCAGAAGAAGGAGGCCACTATCGTTACTGCCACAGAGACCGTGGGGACCCAGCACTCCTGCCAGGCTGCGCGTTCTGTCCCACCGAGGGCGTTGATTTCACCAAGAACAATTAACTTGTCCTTATTCGGCACAGTCACCAGCAGGGCGTGCAGGTCCTCGTAGAATTTGCCCTTCGTCGCATCAGAGCTCGTCATTGGAGGAGCGTAGGCGCTGATGGTGATGGCGAACTTGTCTTTCCGAAGAGGCAGGCGGAGGCTCATCAGGCGATCATTTATACCCTGCGGCAGACAGGGCAGACGTCCCACGATGTCATTCTGGATGGCAAAGGCGACACCAGCGTCACGTCATTCTGCCTTTGGGCAGCCACTCCAGAAGAAGCTGTAGCCGGCACCCACATCCTCCTGCTGACCCACTCAGAGAATCGGGTATCACTGTGAGCAGCAGTCTCCACCCTGTATCGGGACAGTTCCCGAGCGACTAGTGCCATTCACCGTTCTGGCCGGTTGCTCCTCGGATTGTGTACAATGGATTAAATTTTCCAGGCTGCTAGTGTGAGTGGACTAACCTTAGCAGCCCGGAGAGTATGGCGCGGGAGATGGGGACAGTTGCTATTGTTGTTTGATTGAAATTTACGACCAGGTATTTTTCGTTCTGCAAGCAGCGGCTGGCTGCAAAAGACGTGATACCCAGCATGTGTTTAGGGAACCTTTTCTAGCCCCTTCCTCCGCGAGGTGGCAAGCAGTGCTGTCACTAAATAGGGCTACTAGGACATCCCAGACGGCTTCCGAACTTCAATATGGCTCATTTTTGTTTAGTGGGAGGGCGATCTGAGTTGGCCTGGGCCACCTACGGGATTGCTGTCGCGCTCGCCATAGGACTTTTAAGATGGGGGGACGTGGTGGCAAGTTCGGGAGTCAGACAAACCGGGCGTGAAGGCACACAACACTGGAGACCCTTACCCGCTCTAGCCCGCCGGTCGTGACGGTTGCACAGCGTGTGGCCGTTGGAAAACACCCAGCTTAGAGGGGCCACAAGTGAGAGTTTGGTACCCGTTTGATTTGGCCACAGGAGTATTCAACATCTGCACAAGACAAATGATGCAACCGAATGCTATCTGCGTAGGGCTACACCTAACTAGTATACCAAGCAGTCCTACAGTCTACCCAGTTATCGGTTGTACATCATATCCGCTTAAACATTTGCGTGTTCTGTTGATATTTTCTGCATATAATGTCAATCAATGTATTTAATTATATTCGATTATAAAAACAGTTGTTTTGGGAACGTAAAACAGAATTGTAGTTGCTTGAGTAACCTCACGTTTTATCTTCGGAGTTTATTAAACTAAAACTCGATTTTATGTACTAAATATTCAGTTTAGTTAACAAAATTGTACAACCTTTTTTAAAAATTAACTTAATTGCTAAAAGAATTTCAGCTATATATTATCACAGGAATAATCCAGAGTCCCTTATGGTAGCAGTGCTCAGATACAAGCATTATATTCGTAAAGTTGACTGCGCGCCTGTCGGAACGGCGCTGATATAATTATCTTCAACAGTTATGGCTAAATGCAATACGGAATCCAAAGTTAGAATTTGTTTATAGAATGGGACGTTGATTCGCATCCTTTCATGGTAGTCCAGTCCCCATAATTAACATCAATGATGATAGAAAAAACCATATTAAACCGTACGCCTACATGCACTCCGCAAACGAATGCTCTCTGTTGAAGGTTCTGCTAGGACCGAATGTACTTAAAGCAAATTTATAAAAAAGTGCATAACGCGGGATGTTTGCTGCACATCTTTGGTGGCTATAATTTACACCTGGGATAACTGACCTTTTTTTCCGCCATTTTTAGCAAGTTGTGTGCTCTGCTGGTTTCCGTTCGCCATCTTCTCCCTCCTCAGGACGTCTGCAATATCTACTTGGAAGGAGCACATAACGATCGCTGCAATAAAAATTGAATGGGCTTTGTTATATACGCTTTGGCTGAAGTACTTAAACTCTGTTTTCCATCCGATTTCACGACTTTTCCTCGAATCAAACTTCAGAAAGGCGATGAGACCAAACAGAATTCCTTAACAATCTATTCTTCCATGGAGCAGCTACTTTGGCAGGGTCAGCTTCCTGTTAGATAACGACTGTTTGGTCTTTGATTCAGTATCTGCCAGTGCGAATCAAATACATTCTGCTTAAATGAATTCGAAAAAAATAAAAGTAATTTAAATGTTCCTATTTGGTTTCAAATTTTTTGTTTGAAAGATTTAAAGCTGAATCTCTTTGGAATATAAAAGGTACGAGCTATCTTTATAATTTTACTTTTGGATTGGTTTGATTACCCTATTTTACCTTGCCATGAATAAAGCAAAAAATCTCAATCGTCAGGCATTATTGTGGCAGGAGTTTCCCGGTTTTTATATCACTGCAGTGTTATTTAATCTTTTATAGCAAGTTGAACTTTATAAGGTTGATTCAGATAATTAAATGGTACTTACAACCGAAAAACTGCCACAAAGTATGATAAGCATTGCAAAGCTTAAGGGATTTTTGTTCTTTATTAGCAGCTGTTTTCTGATTCACAGGCAACATTTTAAACTCAGTATCTTATTTCCCAATTCAAAAACACTCATACAGGAAATGTTGACAAGAGTGCATATGAAAGTTGCATAAATGAGTGTTTATTTTGCGAAGGTGTAACTGTTCACTAACTGAAATGGGTTGTTTGAATGAGGTGATCACTTTCGGCGCGGACCCAGGATGCGAATAGTTTGATCGCATGCTAGCGAAGATGACCAGTTTCCTTTCATTCCCTGTCGCTGAGATCTCTCCCAGTATCGATCGCCACTCGTTAGTCGCAACTCTTACCGTCAGCATCCGTTTGCGACCCTACCCGCGGTTGCCCACAGCACTCCACTCTCAACTGGTGTTCTATTTACTATGAACGACCTCCTGCTGCCCCAGACGGGTAACTGAACCCGTTACTCTATGCGCTGTGCAATGTTATTTCTCACCTTTTCTGAAGGCTTGATAACTTCATTCAAGTACACTACTTGCTATTCGAATTGGCCTTAAATATCTATGCGTACGTGTTTTGCTGAGGGTGCAACATCCTCATTCAGCGTTTGTATAATCAGAAGACTATCTAATGTTGTCTACTCTATCGTCGACGATTTCCGGCCGCTACAAACGCCAAATTTAAGATATTATAAACCAGAAAAATGTCATAATTTAAATCATAATACCAGTCATAAATTCGCATAGGAGCACTCGGATTAATGGCACATACGTACAATGAGAAGAGGCCGCAAATTGCGGGAAACAATGCTCTCAGATGAGGCATGCCTCAATCGGCATATCGATTTAGATGTCACATGCAAAAATCCTTTAAAAGTCACCTCGATTGCAAAACGACAATTCATGACGGAATGGCAAAACTGCACTTAACACGTATTGGCGCAAACATTGCCAACCGTAGCATCTTCCGCGAAGGTCGAAAATAAAACGAAAAGGCGACATCCCGTAATCAGTTGAAATAAGGAGACGTGTACACTAATGGGAGAATTTTATTAGTCTGACCCCTTGGATGCAGACTCCAAGTCATCATCGCAGGCTGCAATATTTATTGGATGCAATTGCCATGTGGCCCCATATCTATCAAGATGAGCAGCCTTAGCACAGGGAAAATGTTCAGCCATTGATTATTCAGTATCTTATTTTTGTTACCAAGGCAAGGTATCACCTCAAATATAGAGGACAAAGAAACATGACTCAAGTAACTAAAAATTCACGCTGTTCTCATGTTTAATCCTCAGACATCCGCGTCCAGAGTATTCTCCTAATTTTTTCTGAGGTAGTTGCAATATCTGTAATTACAGCAACGACATTCAGCGTTGCCTCACCCCTTGTGCAATAGCTGTCAGCAGCCATCTCACACCCGTGTCAGTGAGCCAAATGTTAAAGTCAACGTCACACAATAACAAGCACTGCTGATGAATTCAAGGCAAGTAATGACCTCAATGCTGAAAATAAAACTCCCATCGCACCATGTATGATTACTGGTGATGACTGTGGGCGCTGCCAGTTTCGGCAGGCATGTAGCTACATGCCAATCAAATTCTATAAATACCGCACACATTGTGTGCCCATTACTCCTAGGAGTTGCCATCTCTCCTCAACTAAAAATACTGTCATTTTGCTTAGCGTTTGCAGACCATTAAAATCATTCTAATATCTCCTTAGCACACCTTTTGTGCTGAATTCAATTACCAAAATACAACGCGTTTACTTGGGGACGGGTATTTAGAAGTGCTGTTAACATTTAACATAGCAATTCTGTAAACTTTTGATATTTTTCACTTTGTCTGATATTATCCTTCGCAATGTTTGATAAAGTTTCATTGCTTGTAATAAATAGCGAGTTCAAGGGCAAAAAATAAATGTCCGTCAAATACACTGGACTAAACTGACCTTCGGTGAGGAGAATGGAAGAGTTATGCGGTTAAAAGCGAAACATACAGAACAGGATTTTCGACTGTGGCTGTAGAAATAGATAGGAAAAGAACGTAATATGTTATCCAACGCGGGTAACAAAGGATAGATCAGTGAGAAATATTGGATGGGTGGTGATCTAAGGTTTTTATGGATGACGCTACATTAAGGAAAGGAGAGCATTCGTTGCCAGGTTAGAAGGGTTACACAATAATTTGTTGTCACGATAATTATGCGGATTGCAAGATCCACTGGCTTAACCTCATGCCGATCTATATGCACGATATCATTCCTGGCTGACCTGACCCACTATTATTTGGATAATTTTGACGAGATTGAAAAGATAAGGGCCGCTCTGCGCGATCTTTCAGTATCACGGTAAAACGCATGCTTTTGAAACTAGCGCAGTGCCCTAAGAGTCGCCACTTGGAAAGTTGCCACTTCACCCGATACATCGGTTCTCCTCTCGCCAACGAAATTTTTCTGCGACCATAAAAATCCTGCAACGAATGCTAACGCTAACGAACTCAATGGATAGAGTAAGAGTTACACGGGCATTTATTAATGTGGCGTATTGCACTCTGAAATTTCCTTTGTTCCCTAATTGATCGTATATTACGTTCATGCCATGGATATGTATTCTTAAATGTGTAGAATGAATTGGCATATATGCTGTTCTTGAGGTCTAAACATTTGAATTTCAAGTTGCGCCCATAGCCCTTAACCTTTAAACTCTTTACTTCACACAAGCGTCATTTGCTTTAGCAGAGTTGATCCTACTATGGGTTGGGAATTCTTTAAGAAAGGGCACCAGAACAAAATTCCTAATCACGGCTCATCCGTATTCTGCAGGTAGTCGCTCGTCAGTGGATCCTTCTGTCCAGAGAGCAAGCCGCAGTCCTCCACCGTGAGAGTGCGTTGCAGGAGGTCATCTTGAAAAATTACGGTGCTACGGGTCGATTAAGAACTATCTGTAATCTACCTAATGAGATACTCGTATTACACATGCGAACATATGACTAACTCATTCTCAACAACCTTTTCTGTTTACATGAACTTTGGACAGTGGGCTAAATGTTCTGCTCATGCCGACGCTGTGGTGAAACCACCAAAAAGAAAGCATTAAGAAGGAGCTTTAACATAATTATGTTCCGAAATTATTCAGATCGATAATGAGGGAATGAACACAAATCTTCGTCCTGGCGCTCAATGTTTCCTGTAATCTCATTTTGAATCTCAGTTTTACGTTGTAGAGGGTGTTGGTACCCAAAGACCCATAGCAATTCTCTTTATATACCACTGAAGCCTTACTGAAATGCAAACATAGTGGAATCTGAACAAAACTAGGAACAAGACGCATGAGAAATGAATCGCGCTGGACAGGGTTCGAGTAAACCCACATAAGAAGATAAAGCTATTTAACAGAAAATAAAATTTTTGAAGGGATAGGAAGGCTACAGGACGGCTTCATTCTGGGTGAAGATTCACTTATAGTGACCTATCTGGAAGAAGTACGAAGCGTTAGTTGAAGTGCGCATCGGGTGTAAAGGACTAAAGGTAGGGTTCTGCCACGCATTTTGTATCAGCTCGCATAATTTGCCATTGCAGGTGGCGACGACGCCTAACCACACTTTAACTGGCATTCCACTCTCGTCAGCGGTTCCCCCGAAGCCAGGCTCCAAACCGTTAGCCACACCCCGTAACCTCGTTTACCGGTTTTTGCTCCACACCCAGCAATTCAGTTCCCCTTCCATTCACACATTTCGCCTTTCATGCACTTCAAAAGTCCTACGGAGGAACGACCTGCAATCCTGTAGGGCACCCAGGCTAGTGCGGGTCGCTCTCAAACTCACGACAGTCCTGACTCATAATACAGTTCAGCAGCTCCTGTGATGCCTCAAAAATGCTGAAATTCACGCAATGTGCCAGCAGTGACTACATACCTGCAAAACTCGCAGTTGAAACACACAAAATGCAACAACAGCCCTTTGTCGTTTTTACCCGCAAACCCACAGGCTGATATAGTGAGTTCGGTCAATCACGGAAGACCGGAATTTTCGTTGCATCTTTTCAAAAAGCTCGAAAGTGCAACCAGCTTTGAGGAGAATAGAATTACTGCTTCAGAAAATCACGCGCTGCTGTAAGATGAAAACCACTGCACACAGCAAGATCCGATTGTGCGGGAACAGGGTAAAGTGGTTGCGACTGTACCTCTACCGGCAGCGGTCGATGAAAGGCAGAGGGACGCAACGCTTTACGTCACCTCACGCCATCCGGTAGGACATAGTGGGATGCCTGCCCAGTCTGTCACAGTGCATCAACGGCCGATTCATAACTCTGCAAGGCCCTCTTTGGGATCCGAATTTGCCACCATCATTAGTACTCTACGCCTTCGCTCCAATGACCAACTCTGACATTGTGAAGACGTAATCCTTGAGGACCTGTACGCCCTCTATGCGTTTGCCACAAAGGCAGACACAATATCTGCTTTTGTTAACTTCAATACTCAGGTCTGGAGACCCACGCTTCCTGAGAGGGCATGCCGGATCCCCAGGGTCTCGGCGGCTGCAGTCACAGCCTAGCCTCCTTCTTCTGTGAATCTTAACTGAAAACTTTATCCCTCCTAGCAACACCTCTTCCGCTTCCCATGCGGAAGAATTCAATAGAGATTAATAACTGGCGGCATCGCTGCCACTGGTTGAACTAGGCTCTCGTCCGGAGGCGAGGTAGACAGGACAAAACGGTGAGCAAGTTGATTGCCGACGCAAATTAGCTAGAAGAATTACTATCTCAGCATCTTACAGTTGAGGTTTACACTGCAACGTCACAGATGACCGCTAGGTCAGCGACCACCAGCTATGTTGAGCACTCTTTGTTAAGGCGGAGCTGAAAAATAAAAGCTAGCTACAAGTTTCCAGAAAAAGAGAAAGTTAGGTTAGTTAGGTAGCATTTAGAAAATAGTAGACTTAAGAGCTTCCACGAAAAATATGTCTCTGGAAATATTCAGTTTTCGAAAAGCAAGATTCATTCACTAAACCAAGGGAATGGGCAGAACTATTTTAGAAGGTAAATGTGTCAAACATTTAACAAAAATCTTAATTTAATTTCAGGAATTTAGAAATAAGTAGAAAATGAAGCCAAATTGTCTGGCAGATTTGGCTGTTATTCTATCGGCGTGAGGTGAGGAGTCTGACGTTTTGCTGCAGCTTAATCCGAAGTCCTTTGATGGTCAAATATACAGTCAAATTGGTGCCTTTTAAAAATAACTACTTGAAGTAGCCCTTTAGGCATAAAAGCATGTAAAGACGCTTTTGAAGATAAGGATTTGATTATCCGCATCGAGCTCCAGGCTGGAAAGTGGAAGTCTGGAAGGATTTGTTCTCAAAAACATCGTTGGACCGTAGATTTTAGGAAGGAATAAAGTAGTTGAGATCTTCAACATAATTAAAAGACAAAGTGTTTAACTGCTGCTGAAATATAATTACTGCGAAGCAGAGCACCTAGAAACGTTCCTTTTGAGGATACCACTTACACAGCCGTCTCCGTTGTAAAATGACGAACACACTAAAGGTCTTTTGTTTAAGCGGGCTACAAACTCCTAGAGCTTCCAGTTTAACTCTGAGTCACCTCCGTGAGGCCTTTTTGTCAAAGGCTTTATTAATATTGACATATATAATGACCAACGATAAAGGATCATTAAAAAGAGAAGAAAAAGACATGCGACATGATTCATAAGAGTGATTGGGCAAACAACCATGCTCGAAAATACTAGAATTAATTCTGCTTGTTAGTCCCTCGGGTGGATTCTACATTGATTTCTTAAAGAAATTCCTGCTAGGGCAGTCAGCGGACTGTATCAGAATTTGCTGATTCCATGCGTTGCAATAGCCTGGCAGGTAACTTGAACCATGTTTGATTGAAATCACAGCTCAGTGGGCCTCGGAGCTCAAATGGCTGCACTTTAAGCCTTTCTTGCTGGCGTTGGGTTCGAATCCACACCAAGGCCGCCATGGTTTTCACAAGTGGGTCAAAGGAAATGATAAGAAGTTTATTTGTTATGTAAAAATCTGTACTTTTGCACGCAATGAGTTCTCCAACAATTAAGCAAGAGGAGTTTTATGAACACCACGATAATTTTCATTATCGAGCGAGGGCCAGAGTTAAAAACTGGAATATTAATCAGAGGTTTTGTAATAATCCCGTAAGAAAACATTCGTCTTAGTATCCTGCCCATAGATGTACTGACCAACCCCAGATAGTTAGCAGTGGTGCTCATTTTTCCTCACATATCTTAAGCTTCTTTACCCACCTCTGGCGCGTTCTATGCAGCAAATTGTTTGCCAGACCCGGCCGGAACTTCCAGTTTCTATCTCCGTTGCCAGTCACCCACAAGACAGCTTAGCTGCACGCCCTCAAAAATAACAGCTAGCTCCCTTTAAGCTGTTCGTTCTAAAGGAAGGATCTCTGCTTGATAAGTTATTCCTGCTCCATACCCTGGTCTACATCCGATGCCCCTCATTTGTCAAAAATAACTGCACAATGGGCAAAAACCTTCCGTAACCGAAGCCACACTCTATCTTCTAGGTTATAATTCCATTCGAAATGATCATCTTGACAGCCGTGGTGGTGTAAGCTCTATGTATATTAGCAAGCAATTACGTTTCTGCCGCTGGTCATTGGAAGATACCTGCTGGTTTTGAAAATCTTTCAGCAACATGTAATCATTACTCGTTGGTTGTATCTTTCGTCCTCCCAATGTCAATGAGGATAACGATCTTTTTCTCTCGCAGGCATTTCATGCCGCGGATAATTTAAATTTTAAGTATTGCTTGTTTGCATGTGACTTAAATTTTCCTGAAGCTTGATGGCTTTCATTTTCCAGCTTTATGTATTTCGAGGGCATATATGAGGTTGTCCACATAGACAAATAGAAAAAGGTTGTAGGCTTTCCCACTCGAGGATTGAGCATACTTCGTCTAATCTTCTACAACGGTTACCTGTGTTTGTCAGTATCATATTAAGGCCCACTCGGGAGTTCCAAACATAAAATAGTTGTTTCTACACTGAAATTCGAAACAGACGAAACGTTTTACAAAAATATAGCTTTTTCTGCAATTTTTGATCAGCTCATTCGGAACAATAATTAATAAATCATTAATTCTGACGATTGGTCTCATTTTTTGAAGTTTGGATGTGAAAATAATTTATGTCATGAATTAGGTTAACCTACCTTTAAATTTTCCTCGTAGCCATCTGCAAAACGAAATTTGCGTTCTGCTCTTGATCCAACGCATTTTTGAGCGGTATACGGAGCTGTCTGATGAAAACGCCTAGCTAATGAGAAAGAATTTATCGAAAACCACTGCTAAAATGTCGCAAAACCTTTCACCCACAAGACAGGAGCTCATAGAAATATGCGGCAGCCCATCCATCTAGACGCCCTTGGAAATACTATGGCTGAGGCCAAGTCTATAACTCGTAGTTTCAACGCTTTTCTGTTCACAACGTTTTTTGAAAATTTGACCGCTGAAATTCCGAACATCCGGGTTTAAATTAGCGACATCCTGAAAACTATAATATTTACCCTCTGAAATATTAGCATAACCATCTGAGCTTTCCATGATTTCATACTCGTGGAGCAGATGATGTTCCGGTGAAAATGATATTTTTCGTCCTTTGAGTGTAAGTGAGACCGTTAAGAATTTGTGAAAGGGATCGTGCATTCTGCCAATCGAAAAACAGCTAATCTACGTCATTTGGCGACTTTCGGCTAATAAACCTAATGCTCGCAGTTTCGAAAATTTCGGAGACCCGGATTACAGGTAAGATGATTTATCACTTATCAGAGCATAACCTACCGAGTAATATGGGTTCCTATAATTGCCAACTCTCTTTCGTTCGTCACGTTATCCCCAAACTCACAGGTGTGAGGAGTGAAGTTATTCAGGGTAGCGCTATTATTTTGTCTTTTTATCGATAATGTAGCAGAGGAATTTCGGAATAGCAGGCCCTTTAGGTATGCTGATGATTAAGCATTAACCTACCAATACAAACTGACCGATCGAACAATCTTCTGCTCATTGCCTAGAGGTATTGCACATGATGCCTCCCTTTCTTGACAAAAAATTCTCCGTTATGGCTGTTGGCGATGATCATCAGTCTCAACTAAACATAGAGGGTAATGACCTAGATGTGTCCTGATATGTTAAGAATCTGGGCATATCATATTTCAGAGGTCTTAATCTTTCAGAGCATGGCTTTCTGATTGTCTCCAAAGCACGCAGGATTAACGGGTTTATCCTCCCCAATTTTAAAACTAGCGATACAATAACTGATCTTTATGAAATGTACATTAGGCTTAGCCTGGATTATGGATCGTTTCTATTGAGGATACTGCACGCTAGTGACAGGAAAATAATTGAATCGGTCCAGTATTTTAATGCAATACTTTTATCCTTGGTACACCGTATTGTGACCTACTGCCAACATTGTTGATTTAAAAGCCTTGAACCTTTATGGTTCCACCAATTACAGAAGGATTATTTTTACCCTTTACTCTTTGTAGACAACAGTAACTTTAATCATCCCACTGCGCTAAAGAAGTTTGACTGGTCTCGGCGCCATTGTCAATGCGATGTCTTTTTATGTCTGCCTCTAGCACGCACATATAGATATCGATAAAGGCCTTTGCATGGTGCAATAAGTTACCTAGGAACATAAGACCACGGCATAATTATCCTTTTGCTTAACAGTACTATCAATAAGTTGATACATTCAGAACATCTTCCATGAGATTTCGGGTGCCCACTCAGGCAAATTTATCCTCCAGCTTGAAGGAGTATGCGGCATATAAACCTTGTGCCTGCTCTCATCTTGAGCGCAACGGTGCTGACTCTGCAGCCCGCAATCGGCGAATTTTTATCGCCGACAGTGAGCAACGTCTGCCGATGCACGCCTGTCTGGTGCTGAATTCCGAGGGACTGAAAACACACACACACTGCACTTTGCCAACTCTTCCCGTGCTATAGTTTTTTTTCTCCTGAATGATCCAAATTACTGCAAAACGTTAGAAACACCACTGCTTGCAGGAATTTTTTAACTGCTAGTTTGAGCCATACTGTATATTTCGTTTAACGTCGCCTGTAAACAAACGTTGCTTAAAATTATTCATTTAGTCATGGATCTGACGAATGACTTCGCTACAATTAATTGGGATGCACTATGGAAATCGTGTGGAAATACGATCGTCCTAGGCGATTAATGCGCATGGGAGTTCAAACAGGGATGAACTTGTTGATAGTTGAAATGGTAGAAAGGAAGGTTAGAAAGACGTATGGAGGTAGGCGTGCAAAGGAAAGCCGTTGGAGTAGGGGGTTTGTGCGCTAGGGTTTTAAGGTTAGGCTGAGTGCCTGTCGCTAAGGGTTTCTCATTTTGGGATTATGGAGTTAAGCATCCGGATTAGAGTAGAGATTATTATGGATTTTAATTTTAAGGTTAGAATTTTAGATTATGACCTATTGTTTCGTGGTTAGGTCTACGGTTTTGGTAAGGGTTTCAGTTAGAGCAATATTCATAAGCTTTTTGTGTGGTTTTAGTGTTCTAAAAATTAGACTTATTGTTATAGGGTTAAGCTTTAAGTTTTCCTGACATGATAAATGTTTAAGGTTAGAATAAGGGTATAAAGATGAGTCCTTTGGAATAAGGATTAGTTCACAAAGACGCGCATATAGCTGTAATGCTGACTACAACGTCACAGGTGCCATGCTTGGTAAGTTTCAACATGGTCATTTCACGAAGAAAACACATAGTACTGGTTTCATTAATGATTTTATTTTTATCTGTCCCTAATTTTTACTTTTGTTTGTCACATTTCTATATATTTTACCGTTTTTTTTATTACATCAATGGTGTTCTGCTTGGCTTTATACTGATATTAATTTTTTGGCTGCCCGTGAGTGGCAATCATTGAGGTCAATCGTTTTGCTTACTTTTGGAATACCTGCGTGATTTTTACTGGTCATCTATGTTCGTAAACAAGATAATGATTTAAATGCAATTTTTAGTATTCGTTTACAGATATGCTCAAAATCACATCCTTTAGGTTCACCCATAAAAGCCTTATTGCCAGCATTCCTTCATGAGTTTCGATTTCCCGAGGTTTCGCCGCTCGTAAAGGTTCAAGACGGTCAGGAAAATGTTCAAAGTTAAATTTTTTAGGGTTCAGGAATAGACTTTTGGTGCGTCGTTCTGCAAATTCCGAAGCCACAGCCCTTACTTCAAGTCTTACTGAATATTCCATGTGCGGTCGACAATACCAGCAGTGATGTTCGCAACAGACCAGCGTTTGGTACTCGTTAGCGAAATTGCCCGCGCTGCAAATCCAGAAAAATATGCTAGCACGCTCAGGTTGTATTTAATGAATAGTTCAAGATCTTTTGTACAGTCAAGGTTGAAAGCATTTAATTTTCCAATAGACGTCTTCTTCGTCTTGCTGACATTATCTGCACAATGGTATATATGTAGACATTGAAGGTCATGAATCTGATCTCGACCAATGTCTACAAATTTTATATATCCGGTTATTATGTCTGGGATTCTCTTGCATAATGCTAGATAGGCACCTATCAATATAAACGGGATTTAATGTTCCCGTTGTTTCTTCAAGCTCATTGTCAGCAATGCCGTTACCATCATTCTGCCTATATCACTAGTCATTTTGCCACTTTTGGTGGGGTTAGAGTGTGTGCCCGAACTGACAGCGGGGATGGGTGGGTCCCGCAACCGATCGATGAGCGCTTCTCTATAGTTGTTAATATTTCCACCTGAAAGTAGCAAGACAAAGAGCGCTAGCATAGTGGGTTAGAACGTTGGAATTCTAACCAAGAGGTCGCGGGCCGGAACCTCGGGATGCACTCCACTTTTAGAATGCGCGCATACTGAACGGTATTCACCCATCGTAACTGCTGTCTTACGATCGTTCACAAAAGCTTGAATCAAGTTTGCTTGGAATCCTCTAATTCCTAGGTCCAGCATCTTCTGGATGAGATACCTAAGTTGAACGCAATCAAAGGCCTTGATATAGTGAATGTAAATGGTATCGACTGGTTGCGTTTCAGTCGAGCAACATAAGGTGTTTAAGCCATCGCCGCTTCTCGAAGGAACTATGTGGCACTCAGCTGCTTTGACAGCAGAATGCATCGGAACGATAATTGATTATTAATCTTATTCTCTACATCAGCTGGTATCCTACGACTGGTATTTTCGTGGGATATAGCTGTGATCCTCTCTAGAAATCGTTATGACCGCTACCTTCTTCCATGTAACAGGTCATATACAGTAATTCAGTTAGTTCTTTATCTATGTGAAACAGAAGTACGCCTGGAACAACCAGTTCCGGTGAATTTCATGGATCCTACTGCTTAAAATCTTTTCAAAACTAGAAACGTTTATGATAAGTGGCTTGTTGATGCACTGAGATATTGAACTCGGTTTCAGAGGAGATTCTATGGTAGAAATGTTTTGGAAAAATCTATGAAAGAAGCACGGCTTTCTAAAGTTCATTACTAAGAATTTGGTTGTTTTAGATTTTAAAGTTTCGAGTTAATCATGTTTATCAGTGTGTTTCCGTATGCAATATTTAGTGCTTTGTGTGTTTTTGGTGTCACCTAAACCGTACTTTACAAGAAACACGTATTAATGAGGTCTATTGCGTAATTTGCCTTGTTGTCTCAAGTCTTTGAGCTTGAATGGGCTGTCAGATTTTATAAAGGTTCTACACAAATTGCTCTTCTTTCTGCTCTGATTATTAACCCCAGTTGTCAGCCTTTTTGGACTTATGTCTCGCGAGGTTACAGTAGTTTTCAATAAAGTGTTTCATCGTTACTTAAAATGTTCCCCAACATGCGTTGACATCTCGGCGATACAATTCTGCCCGTATGCTTTGTCGTATTATCTATTTAAATGCCTCAAAGGTGATTGACCAAACATTTATCGGCGAAGTGGAGCATCGTTCGCGGACCGACATAAGTATTGATGCCCACATGTTATCTTAACAACGGAGAGGTGGGAATACAATTATTTCATGACAGTAACCTCACACCTAGATCTAGACAACTAAAACTTACTATCAGAAATTCGGCTGGCTGCCCGGACATGCTGAAAGCTGAATGCATTGATCACTTTAATCCAGTATTGTTAACTGTAATGTGCATTGTCTTTGAAATATATTGCTATTAAGTATGGAGTGATATATGCATCATGCAAATATTTTTCCAACAATAGGATTAAAGTCTAGGTCTCCTAAATAATAAAGAAAAATATCAAATAATATATATCAGCGTTATCTTTAGCTATGTATAAAGCTTTGTTTTTGCGTAACAGGTCTTTCTCCTCTGATTGAACAGTGCTTTTCAAGTAAATACATATCGAGCTTTTCCACCGTTATAAAGTCCTCAGGAAGTCCATTAAAAGCACCGATAACGTGCTGCAAACAAAATTGGCGAAGAATATCTAGACGGAATGGGCTTTCCTGGATTTTCAGAGAATCTAATGCAATTTAGCTTTTCTGGGCAACGAGAAGAAAGCATCAAGTTATAAAGCAGAGTTGCGATTCCTTAAGAGTTCTTTTGGCTGGATGAGGTCTATCCAAATCTGCCTGTACTCAAGGATGGATTGTTTAAACGCCATTTTTACATTTGGATGGTAAAGACGTTAGACTCTTCACTAAACATATCACCTGGCGTTGAACCCTTTCCAGCAGCCACGCCTGAAACCCATATTCGCTTCGGGAAGCCAATAAATCGGTGTGAGCGCATTCCTTGTAGAATAAATACTTGAGCTGCTGCGACAGATAATAAAACATGGCGAGGCATTGATGAACTTTGTTTTGATGATGTGTTTGTGATCCATGTGGTAAACCCCAGTGGTGGACCATATGAGCCATATTTGTGTGTGCATGTTTATGTATCCGGTCCCGCCTCCCTCGTTCGCTGGCACCATCCTACCTTCTACAACCCCAGCGTCAATCACATTGACGATCCCCACTGGCACCACTTCCCCCACTCAACCACCGAAGAGACCACGTCCGACTACCCACCACCTGCTACCTCCACCACTACCACCGCCACCACAACCGCTCCCTTTGCCAGCAAGAGGGACTGGGTTCTAACCTGTCCTCATTGCGATCGCACATCGGCTTGGTCTGTCACGGGCGAATACCTCGCACTGAGACTGGCGAACCAGTGCCTGGAGCACTAACATGCAGTAAAGTTCGCCGCGTCCAAGCCATGGAAAGAGAATTTTTAATTTAGGAAATTATTATCAAGTGAATTCTAGTTCTATCTTCCGCGTTTTGCAAAAATAAAGTCAATTTAACGTGAAATGTACCAACATTTTGCCAGAACTACCTGTAGACTCCAGCCTTATTCCGTGTTACATCATCCTAGAAATCTTAAAGTAACGCTCCTCATATACCAACCTCAAATAGTTATAGTTGACTAAGTGTTTCTCAAAAATTCGCTTATATATTTTTGCTGATCAATAATGGCAAGGTTAAGCACGGAATAAAAATTGGAGTATCTCGTTATCCAAATGTCACGCTGTGCCTGCTCAGTTGATGAAAAAACACTCCTTTAGGTCACAGAGGACGCTGTTAAAAACACCATATTGAAATGAAATTCCACAGATGCAACTTCGCAAATTAATGCCTCCTTTTAAGTGTTTTGCTAAAATGTAGCTTTTTAAAGCGAAGTCGTAACTAATGCAGCATGCGGAACGCTACTTAAAAACCACCGGTTGTTCCAGTGGATGCCTGCGTTAGAGGACCTAATTTCACTTTTTATAAAGTTGTGTGCTCTTCTAGTTTCCATTCGCCATCTTCTATTTCCTCCATGTCGCACGCAAACTCTACCCTGGAGGAACACCGACGGATCTCCGTTATAATATCAAAATGGCTTTTTATATACAAGCTTTGGCTTAAGTACGTAAACTGCATTTGCCATCCAACTTCAAGCATTTTTCTTGAGCTGAACGTCACCAGGGTGAGGATGCTCAGCTAATTCCTCTAACGGTATTTCTCA
The DNA here is from genome assembly GCA_017591395.1 of Schistocephalus solidus. NCBI lineage: Eukaryota > Metazoa > Platyhelminthes > Cestoda > Diphyllobothriidea > Diphyllobothriidae > Schistocephalus > Schistocephalus solidus. The sequence continues at coordinate 69,134 of WEDG01001619.1, forward strand.
CATCGATTAGCCCTTACGGCAGAGTAAATTTTTCTGTTATTTGTAGTCTGCTTGGTATTTTTTACGCATCTACCCGCATAGGAAGTTTACATGTTACAAATGCTGCTTAACTAAAACTGTTCAAATGAAGGTTTTTAATGTTCGCTTCCGGCTTCAAAATCTTTTGCTTGAAAGGTTTAAGGCTTTGTCGCTTTGAAGCCAATATACATAGGTGTTTTATTCAAATTTCAGCACAATAGCCGTGCCCCTTTGAGATAGCCTTTATTTTTTAGCTTCCTAAGTTGCATTCGGTTGGCAATTTTGGGTAGTTTATAAACCCGGTATTACTGTTCCTTTATTCCCATTCTCTTCCTTCTGTTATGAATTTCACTCTTCAGTAACATGGTATGGCCCGCAGTTTATAAACCGGAAGGGGCGTCTTGCTGTATGCCGTCCCGTTGGACCGGTTGGTTATTGTCTGCTCACCGAAGGGGCCCATTTTCATGTTTACCTTTCGGTTTTTGTTTGGCATTTTTGGAATTTTTCTCTTTTTCATTTTTCCTGTCTTAATGCCTCATTCCCCTTAAAAACAGAAATTACCATGGGTAACATAATGCAGGAGGCCTTGCTTCGACTATCTTTGAGGGACCCGGTTGTTGTGCCTCCACCTAATTTCGAATTGCGTATTGGTCGCATCACCCGGTTTTTGCTCCGCTGTGAATGAAACAAAAGTTTACGGGTTGTGGCTGGAATTGGTTAGCCTTCTTATCAGGCAAGCCTTACGCAAAATCTAGAGTTTATTTCAAAGATTTTCAATCAGTAATAGAAAATCAAACGTCAGACTATAGATCTAAATTAGAAAAAATTTAACTATCGCCACAGAACTGCCATCAGTTTAAGGCAGAATTCTAGAGAAGAAGGGAGATTCTTTATTTAATTGCAAACTGCCTACATAAATTTTTCCAAATCACAAACAATATTTTTATACACAGCACAATTTAAAGAAAGCGAATAGAGCAGGATTTATTGAATCCAGAAAATTGCGCGACACCTCATCAGCTGCATCCTATCGCTGCATAACACAAATAACACATATGAGATTAAATGAAAGTGTAATTCGTACAGAAAAATGCATGCAAAACACCGAGGATACTAGTTTAGTGCTATAAGGCTAATCAATAAAATAAGAAACTTAAAACATTATGCGAGGAGGAAGTTAAGGAAATGACAAAGTAAAGGGAAATGTGTAAATTAAGTAACTAGATGAGTTAGGCTGACCAGGTGCTCCAGCTTCTTGCACAGATGAGTTTTTATCCGCCGAATATGGGCCACTTCCAGGTAGGGCGATGTAGTCGAAATGACGTTTTAGGGTCATCAGAATGACCAGTATCAAGCAGGTGTTTAGTACAGGAGGAATGCAGAATTCGTTTCATGCTTTAGAAGCAAACTGAACAGGTACTCAATTGACCTGGCCGCCAATTGTCTTTGCGTTCGTCTGATGCACTTGCATCCGCAAGTGCATGTTAATTCAGGAAAAAAAAATTGAAATAGCACGCACTGGCAAGGTATTCTTAGTTTGTGGGATAGGAAGGCGCTTAGTAGGAGTTCGGCAGCATTGTATGTCCTATCAATGGTACATTGCAGCCCTTGTCTGATAGTATTAAGATTGTTGTCACCCTTAAAGGGACATTATATAAACACGGGCTATTTCGGAACTGAATGTTCCGTCAATTTTGGCTGTAGGGAGTCATTATACTTGTAGGTTAAATGTGCTGAATGTACCTATTTAAGAAAGTTGATTTAGGGCAGGCCATTTCTGTATTAAATGTCTTAACATAGTAGATGTTTCTTGCTCTTCGGCAAGGCGTGTTAACCAAGTAACGTTTCCATTGTATGAAAAAAACTCAGTTATGCAAGCATTGTCCTTTCCATATATTCTTATGGAAAACAAGTATTGTTTATTTAACGGTCAATAGTAATTCAACTGCCATCCCCAGTTGGCATAGTAAAAAGAGAATGGGCGTTCTCCGGTAGACTTTTAGGGCAACGATTTCGGCTACCCATCTTCAGAGGCTGGAGTATCCACCCAACAGCCCTCACTATTTGACCCATTATGCCTCATGCCTATTTATTTAATGACGACTGTCAGGCTGAATCGGAACATGGTTCACCTTGACCCGTTTCTCACCGCTTTCCTGAATCGCGGCGATAATTGTTGGCCCCAGTTTTTTCACGCTTTCACCCTCTTCTGTGAAAATATTTCGTAAAACTGGATAAGGGGAGGCAAGTTTATGTTGCACATGAGCGAGTAGCCTATGGACATCCAGGCTTCTTGACCTTGTCTTGAATTGTGAATATCGCCTCGGCCCACGACTTCGATGGTGTTAAAGTTGAAGAGTTTTCCCACCTGCTAGCAGGAGATGCAGCTCTTAAGGTGGAAAATACAAAAATCAAAACAAAGTAAACAAAGTTTGTAAGAATTTGGTTTTAAGAGTTTATTAGTAGAAAAATTAAAATCATCTTGCCGTGACTTTACACAGATCCGAGTGGCCACAGTCCGCACTTAGGTTATATGTGCTAGTCGACGGGATAAATAGTTTAGTAGTTGTTGACAAAATGGACAACTTGAACCTCGAAAATGTCCAAACAACGCTAAAAATGAACGACACCGAAAAGGCGGATGAAATTCGACGTCGTCAGAGAGGAACGGTTTCACAGATGGAAAACTGTCCCTCTTGCACAAAAGGTATTCGCATGTACTATTTTTAACAGTCGTTTAGGAATGAGCAGTTTAAGTCTAAATCATGGATTGAAATGTTTTGGTTTGGCCACATTGAACTTCCGAATAGCCAAAATACGAACAGCTTGGATGCACAATCGAAAGTACGGACGTGATTGGACTGTGCTGGTGTCATTTAGATTTCCTGAAAGAATACTTCGCTGGTCAATTTACTGGACAATTTTACTCTCAAATCCCATTGGTACTTCTTTGTTGAAGTTGCCAGCATTTACTGCATGGAGTAACAAGTGGCAGCATGTTTGGTATTGGGTGGGGTATTTGATGACATTTTGACACTTAAGCATTTCTTGAAGAATAAAGTTTCTTCAGTCAAATCAAGAAGGGATTGGTTAAATTTGCTATGAGGACTGGAAAACAGATATATAGCAGCAGGTGGGAATGATTCCTTGAGGAAAGGAAAACGTTTTTCTCGATAGTGAAGGGAAGTAATTTTTCAGCTGAACGGTGGCATTTGGTGAACCACCGTGTCAAGATACCTATTGTCAACTCAATCTTTCTTACTAATTGAAAAAATCCGAATGCATGGGAGCATTTCAGCATCCTCTATATAACGAAGAAAAGGGGATTGAAATCAATTTAAAAAAACAGAAAGCATGATTTTCTCAACAACGGTATCGTTAAATTTCGTGGCATGCATGACAGGCTTTGTAAAAATACTTCCCGCCTAATACAACTTCTAAGAACGTAGGAAATGGATTACCTAAAATACCGGTAGGATATAAACGCCTTAATGCTTGTCCAAACTCGAACGCTCAAAGTCCCACTACCCACTTTTTTCTGTTTAAATGAGCAGGTAAAAGCTATTATTATTTTACCTTTCCCACCTACGTCACGTTTATGGGTATATAGTATTATGAGGATGTAAGTTAAAAGCTCCAGTCGGCCTACAGAAAGTAAAGGACTGCTAGGGTTGCCTTGCTGTTCACGAATATCTAAAGAGCAGGCAAGTATTACTATGATAGGTCGTTCCTGAAAAGCATACTTAATGAACATATTCGCGGAATGGCTTTGATTTTGATTGTGAATATTAATAACAGCATGCCTAAGATGGGATATTTGAGCCCAACTACGCGTTTTAAGTTTGCATAGATAAGTCCGCTTCGAATTTGTAATCTGCCTGAAGAGCATGCTAGAAATTTCGCCAATACTAACTTCACTAGCCCACCTCCCGAGACATTTTTGCAGTGTACGGTGGAGGCACGCGTAAGGAAAATTGACTGCCATAACTGGACGTAAAAATTAGCGGTATGCTGCAATGCAAATGAGTAGAAAATGCGATGGAATGAATTGCGCCAGATCGTGTAGCACGATTGGCTAAGCTAAAATTGCATTTCAAATCAGTTCCATATTATGTGTGGCTAAGGGATTAATTTATATCCTGAATGTGAAACTTTTTGAATTTCTCTGTCTGCGATTTGAAGGCGGGACCACATATCGGGGATGTACGGTCACATCCTGCTCGTTGATATGACTAGAAAACCGTTGCAGGGCAAAATCTTGTCTAATGTAAGTTGCCACCGATTCACTGCCGGCGAACGTCTTAATGAACCGGCATTGCTTAGAACAAATTCACTAAGATCTGTTTGCGTTTTCAGAGTAGATCTCAAAAGGGAAAACGGAATTTCCTCCCTCTTAATGTCATTAGGTGTATCAAAATCCCGATAATCTAACCACACCTTGAGTTTTGAACGTTCTCCTGTGACTGAGTTGTTCGATGTCAACAGACCGGCTTTAACCCAACGCCAAAATAAATTACTGCCAGTGTTGTTTTAACTGGCTGCTCAAGTTCTTATAAATGTCTATCCTAAAAATTAAATTAAAAAAATTTGCATATGATTATAGTTCAATCCTTGAATGTCATTGCTTATGCCTCGGATAAATAAATGAGTCTATCAGTGCTCAAACGTCAATTGTGCAAAGTTTTATACATGAAAAAAATTATATCCGACAAACCCAAATACTTCATACTTGAACAGGTACCGGCAATCTTATCTAAATTTTCTGTGCCTTTGGACACTGGAAGCTGGTCTCTGGCTCCTTTCGCATTATGAATTATCTAATCTTCTTGGAAATTTTAGCACCTACCCTGTTAGTCATCAGCAATCACAATTCTTCCTTCCACCTCTTCCTCTTTCTCTTTCTCCTCCTCCTCTTCCCTCCTCCTCCTCCTCCTCCTCCTCCTCTCTTCCTCCTCCTCATCCCTTCTCCTACTACTGTACGCGCTCACTTATCTTTGCTTTCAGGCATACCATTCAAGAAAAACGTCTTTCACCCTTGAGCTCTTGGTTAACCTTCTATAAAGTAATAGCATCCATTGTTACAACATTAGTTCTGGAAAATGTATAGCCACTGGTAGGTGTGAGCCGGTAACAAACTGTGAAAAAGGCCACAATCTTCATTGTATGTTTAACAGTTTTTCATCAAATTAAAATACGGTATCTGAAAGCCAGGGTCCGACAGGCCTTTTGAGAAGGTGTTCCGTCGTACATCCAAAGGTTTCTACTTCATCTGCAGTTTAAAGGATGCCCACGCAGACAGTCCTCCCAGCCAATACGAAGAAGTCATCGAACTGTAGGCCTAGAACATACCATTAGGTCTGGATAAGGTCACCGCGCAGTTGGCTATAATTTAAAGGAAACCTATCAAGTTCAAACAGTCAACCTTGGTACGACTGATGGCCAAGGCTTTTTACCAGCTTCGTAGTCATCGGCTGCACTCATTCAATAAGTTGATAATCCTTTTTCAGCCACGGACTCCATGTCTGTACGGTATACTCCAAGGGATACCAAATAAATGTCCCGTAGGTTTTAACGAACAGTTCCTAAGTTATTTGTACAAACACACGTCTGAGTGCGGATAGCACTTGTTACGTGTGGTTAGCTTCCTTAAAAACAGTGCGATGGTTTAAGCGAGGAAGGCAGTAGAACACTGATGACCTTCTGCTCCTAAACATGCGGAAGCTAGCAAAAATATCATATTCCTCATTAGTCCTTTGAGTGGGAATTTCTAGAGGCTCACATCCTGTTATCCTTCTGCCAACGTGGGTCCCCAAAACAAAGGTCTTGCATGACAAGTTTGATGCAATCTCTATAGATTTGGATCCAAAATCGACACTGGGATAGCAGAGACTGCTATGTACGCTAAAAAGAATAGAAATCCGGGGTAACTTCCTTAAATGGATATACAATTTCCTTTTGTTTCGGCGCTAGATTGTGTGGATCAACCAGTAGAAGCCAGGTTATGCCGTAGTCGAGAGTGGGGTTCCACAGAGTTCAGTAATAAGACCCAGTTTGTACTTAATATGCGTGGACGATTGTGTCAGAGATTTGGACTGTGAGAACGAAGCAAGTTTTTACGAAAGGACAATAGGTAGTATAATCCGAAGCCCTTCACGATGATGATAGACTGCACTTACACCTAAATTGGTGGTGAATTTGGTCAAATAGTTGGCTTCTGCAGTTCAATATCGAAAGATATATAATATTACGCATAGGCAATCCAGCCAGATCCGCCATCACCATAAGCTAATTTCTCCACGGCACAGCCTTGGAAGTGACAGAAAGCCAATTCGGCCTCGGTTTGCTGTTTACAAACTCCTTAAAGCAGTTCTTCTGATTCTCAAGATTGCCAAATGCTTCAATGTGAATATGTTAGCTCTTCTTAGACGATAATATTGACAATTTTGTTTTAGCAGCATCGGCATAAGTTTTGCGTAATTGTAGCCAATGCGTGGTTCTTTTGATGATAGAGTTAAGGTGAGTGGCAGGCGACTGAAAAGAGGTTAAACTTCGTTGTTATTCAGTGCTTCTGGATCTGTAGACGGACTTGTCTTCAAACTAATAATCAGTTCTACTTTACTACGAGTTACTTTCGCAGTTGGTATGGGTGTGGGTATGAAATACATATTGTGGTATTGTGATTCCCCAATATAAACCATATTTGACTTACCTACAGAGTGAAACAGGGAGCCAGACGGTGAATTCGCAGATGACGTTGAATACGCCTTGTTCAACATGACATCATAGATTTTCATTTCTGTGTTGCTTGCAGGCATTTCCAATTTTTGTGAAATTTCCTCTGCATTGTATGAGGTCAAAGGAACCTGACCAATACCGATCACGGCAGAATACTTTTGTTATCTTCTTTCAGGACAAAATAAAATCAGCTTCTATCAAGCAGAAAGGATCGAATAATATTTCGGCATTACGACTGAGTGAGCGTAATCATTTAACCTCCTCTTAATTAACACCTCTAGATAACTGCTCAATATTTTGGGCATAATTTCCTATGTCGATGGAGACAATCCAAAAGACATGCAGATATGCTTAACTATATGTTTGTATACCTTTTTTGACCACCGATACATGTATATGCATATGAATGTGAAGGTTAGAGTTCCACGTGTTCGCATGAGCAAAAGAAGAGTTATGTTGAGTATTTGAACATTTTTTTTATTTTTCTGAGCTTTCAAACTTGTTCAGTATTTCCTCGTCAGAGGTAGCAGCAGCAACAAAAGGCGACACTGATAAGGAGTGCAAACCAAACAATGACCACTTACGGAAATCTGGAGGTGACTGCACAGGGCGCCAAACACGTACTTAGATTTACTAAGTTCCCATTCATGCATAGGCTTCAATTCATTCTCAGCTTGCCTCGTTTCCGGTTTGGGCGCATCCTTTGACGGCTATGACATGGAGCTCGTGGCCTGTTCCGTAGATATGGGCAGTTAATTGCGGTAGTTCTCTGTCCCGTTGCAGTGCCAATTTGCGTTCATGTACTCCGACAGTTCGACCGTTCATTTCGACGAGGTTCACCGTATGCTCCAAACCAGGTGGTGCATGGAGGGTGACTTGCGCGTGAATTAGTTTTAAGTGATAGTAGCCTTACGATGCA